>JAUTXW010002781.1:0-600000 GCA_030620095.1 Kuschelorhynchus macadamiae
GAGATTAAACATTCTTTATGTTCAATGTCCTATACCTATCTTCAACTATTTCGGCAATATTGTAAGTGTTACTCAAATTTACTGCAAAAATTAAGATTAAAAAAATAAAATTATTTATTTCTTCATAATGTATAAACAAAAGTAAAAAGTTAATTTAGGAACTGTTGAATATGCTCGCCGCGAACGTCTTGGCAAATTCCTAATCTTAAATAGAAATTTCTTCTAACGTTATTTAGCATCTCAGGCGTGACTGATCTAATACGCAAGCGTTATTCGTCTTCTAAGTCAGTTAAGTCGAGGGGTTTTAGTTTTGTATACAACATTTTTAATATGTCCCCATAAGAAAAAGTCTAATGGCGTCAGATCAGGGGATCGCGCTGGCCATTCTATCGATCCTCGTCTCCCTATCCACCGATTTGGAAATATTCCGTTGAGGTACTGCCGGACATTAATTTGGTAATGGGGCGGTGCTCCATCTTGCTGAAACCATATCATATTCGCTGAAACTTGTGGGTTTGCTGGATCCGGATACAAATTTGTCAAAGTTGGCACGACATTATTTTGGAGCAGTGCTAAATAATTATCGCCATTCAAATTGCCATCAATGAAAAAGGGGCCTATGATATGATCCCTAACAATTCCTTCCCAAACATTAACCTTTTCAGGATATTGAGTATGTTCTTCGCTGATCCAGTGAGGATTTTCCCTAGACCAATAGCGGCAATTTTGACGATTTACATGACCGTGAAGTGTAAAGATGCACTCATCCGAAAACAAAACATGTTCCAATTGAATAACATTGTTATCTAACATAGCCATCATTTGTTCACAAAAATAAGTTCTCCTATCATAATCGTCTTCCATGAGCTCCTGAGTTGGTATCACTTTATAGGGATGCATTTTATTTTCTTTTAATGTTCGAATAATCGACGAATGGCTAATATCAAACATTGCGGCGGCTTGTCGACTAGAAATATGTAGGTTTTCCTCAAACTCAAGCATAATATCCAATTTAATATCATCATTTATTGAATTGGCAGCTGCTTTTTTTATCTGCCTCACATGTCCAAGCTCGCGAAACTGCTTTTCTATTTTACTAATTGTCCCTTGGGATATATGCGGCAAATTTGGAAATTTTTCATGAAATAAGCGAGCAACTTCCACTTGTGTTCGTGTGTTATCTCCATAACCAATCATTTGTAGAATTGTTATTTTATGCATTTCTGTTAAATGAACCATTTTTCTGATATTAGGTATTATGCAGTTAACGAGATTCAAAAGACTATGACACTGACACTGACAACTACTGTCTTGCAAAGAGAAAGGCCAGGCATTTTACACAAAAGTAAACAAAACTTAAAAGTAAACAAAACTGGCTCTTTTTGTTCCATATCAATAAAAAGGAACGCTAAAATGGTTTTTGCTTACATTCTTAATATGAAGACCTAAATGGTAAATAAGTATTGAGTGTGTTGTAGCGAATTTTTGTAATCAAATAAATAGTTCTGTAACCAGAGCCACTTTCATGAATAATAATAAATTCGAAATAAATAAAATAAAAATAAATTGAACTTGAATAAATTGAACATTGAACATAAAATATGTTTAGAATCTCCTAAGAATCCAAAAATTAAATAATATCCGGGGTGTTGCATTTGAAATAATAAAGTTGGCATTGACCACTGTTACAGGACACACCCTGTATAAAAAGTTTTTATTGGAGAAAATGAGCAACTAAAAATACCAATCGACGTGTCCAAGCGTTTTTCCGAACACGCCCCCATTTATTTATTATCGAATTTATTCCATTTGGCTGATACACACTGTATGTAAATTTAGATAAACCTATTTTCGACCTGGATAATGTTTTGTATATTCCTATATATCTAGTTTCACTTGACTGATCAAAAGGCGCAAATTTTAAAGCCGGTTAGTTATTGTGGAATCAAATACACACTGTGTTTAGAAATTGGGGCTGCGTGTCAATTAGGAAAGAGAACAGGGATGGCGAGAAGTTTATGGCCCCCAGCCTTGTGGTTTGACGTCATGAACGTAAAAAGAAAATGCCTTTTATAGCATAACTGCCTAATGAATTGATTTAGATACAGTTTTAAATATTTGTATTCTGCTTTCATGTATCCGAACCTTGCTAAAACTATCAATATTGGAAAATATACCATGGACAATTTTAACTGATATCTTTGATGAAGCAAACGTTCTTGCATCTTGTTTTAGAAAAATAAACAAAATTGTATTTGCGAGTAGAAATTGTGACAAAAACACACTTTATTTAAAAAGAAAAGTTTGTAAATAATAAATTTTAAAAAGTACTAAAGTATATACTACGATATGAAGGCGATAGAATCTTCCTAATTTCTCCCACTACTGTTTAACAGAGTTAAGGAATACTCATTTATGATTTGAATAAAACCTATTAAAATATCAGCTTAATAATGGCTAGCTTTAATGGTTTTAAGTGAGAGAAGTGTGTTTAATATTGTTATAACAAAACAATCATAAATATATATAATTTTTGAATGTGTAAATATACCGGGTGTCCACCGACTAATATACGCCTTCTTTTTACTTCTTTAAACCATGTTTGACAATTTTGTTCACTTCCGGTGGCGCCATCTTTAAATGAAAACCCCCAAATATTTATTCACATTCCGATAAAGCTTAAAATTCTCTTAACGTCAGTTTTTAAATTTTTTAAAAATCGGATAAAAAATGGCGGATCTATAGGCATTTGTTTTATTTTGCTTAGTTGGCCATGCTACAAGTTTTACTTTAATTTCAGGTTCCAAGTTTAGACTTGATTAGGAGCTTAACGAATTAAACCTACATTTAAAACAAAAATTGCATATATTTTTTCGTGACATAATAAGTTTTTAGTAATATTTAAAAAAATCAATTTTTTTCCACTATTTAGACCCAATTATTTTAAGAACCAACAACATAATTTTATTGCGTTTATTGGTAATTATTTTAAAGATTTTCGAAAATCCATCATAAATAACCAATTATCTGCAAATTTTATTTTAATACACTATCCATACTCAAGCCGATAATAAATGTTTAAATTGATTTTCAAAAATTTTAGCTAGATTTGTTTTAAATGCAATTTTGTTTAGTTATGGTACTTATTAAGCCTGAATTAGGAGCCTAAAATTGCATTAATATTCGTGGCATAGCCAACTAAGCAAAATAAAAGAGCTCCATCATTTTTTGTCCGATTTAAAAAACTTAAAAACTGGCATTTAAAGAATTTAGCTTTATCAGAATGTAATTAAAAATTCGGGTTTTCAATCAAAAATGCATAAATCGCACCACTTCCGCTTAAACAGGAACGGAGCAGGGCTGTCAAACCTGCGTTAAAAGTTGACAAATTGTGTCCCATACAAGACTACAAAATTTAGAATTGAGAGTTTAAGAAACAATACAAAAAAGGGTGTGTATACTGTGTCCCAGATTGCTTGTAATCACAGGGTTTCTCGGTAACCAACAGAGATAGAACTTTGCGGTTTTCGCGACTCTGTGTCAATTTTTCGAGAAACTTTGAATGCCGCAAACAGAATTGTGCCAGATTGTTTCGTTTTCGAGATACAGAGTGAAATAAAAATTTTGCGGTTTTGGGGGTGGTATCATATTTCGGACACCCTGTCAGATAAAGAAAAGGTAAAAACTGCTATGGATAGATATTTTTACGTAGAGTCCAGTGCTGTAGTCGAATTTTTTTTTAGACAAACCGTTTTTGAGATATATCCTAAACTTAGTATTTTTAAATGGGACACCCTGTATTTTTTGGTTCCAAAAAATTGCCTTTTTTTCTCTTTAAAATGATGTATCACACTATGCACTTTTGACGTAAACTAAGCCTTATAAACGCAATATTAAAAGAAAAACGTAAGTTGGCCAAGGAAATATGGCATGGAAACAAAATTCAACACTATTTGTTTCTTAAATATATCAAATATTGCCGTGTTTATCCTCTTATCACACGAGTTACCAATAATTCTAACAGGTAAATTAATAGATATTAAGAAGAAATGGATTATTTTGAAAATAGTCATAAGTATGATATGATGGTTTGTTTTATTGAATGTCATGAAAACAGTGATCAAGCATCTGATTTATATTTTAACAGGTAAGCACCAAGCGCTTAAATTATTATGAACCTCCTTTCAATTTTTTTTTCAATTCCACTTTGAATTATGTACTATTGCCAAAAGCTTTTTTTATATCGTAGATATCCAAAAAGGCCTCAGCCACACAAGGCAATTTTTCGCCGAATTAAATTAAATTTAATTAATGATGGATCATTTTCAAAGCACAGGGTTAAAACATATAATAAACGAAATCACGAGGACAATGAGATTGTTGTATTAGCAAGTATTCAGGCCAATCACGCGAATTCATGTAGGCATATTCAGGAAACAGTGAGGGTGTCAAAATCACAAACGCAAAGGATATTAAGAAAACATAAATATAAGACTTATAAAGTAAATGTAGTACAACAATTGCATCCTGGAGATGTTGAAAGGCGTCTAAATTTTTGTAATTGGTATCTTCAAAAAACCCAAAATGACCCTGACTTCGGTAGCAAGGTTATATGGTCCGACGAAGCCTATATAAGTTGTGGTATTTTTAACAGGCATAATAATAGGCACTGGTATACGGAAAACCAATTTTTAACAAGAGAACGTCAGCAGCAAGGAAGGTTTGGGTTTAGCGTCGCTTGCTTTATATTGGGAACAAAGATTACATTCCATATTTACAATAATCATTTAACAGCAGATAGATATCTAGCAATTTTAAATCAAATACTACCGGATTTATTGGATAACTTACCAATGTCAATACTTCACGAAATAAATTGAAACGGTAAAAATTTTATTAAAACAGCATAACAATTAATAAAACTGATAAAACGAATATTAAAAAACTGAAACAAGCAAAAAAAGAAAAACGTCAAATTTTCATTTTAAAAGATGTTGTAACATCCGCCTTGCACCTCTTGACATGAACATCCTGTTAGTGAATTCTTCCCTCATATTATGGATGGATTCAGGATTTATTCCTGCACTCACGTCAATGATGCGTTCACAGAGTTCGTCGAGAGAATCCGGAGCCATTCATAACTTGCAATTTCACATAGCCCCATAGAAAATAATCAAGGGGTGTAAGGTCTGGCGAGCTAGCTGGCCAATCTGTAGGACCTCGGCGACCAATCCATCTATCTGGATAGGTTGCAACCAAGTAGTTTTTAGTGTAAATAATGTAGCGTGGCTCCGCCAAAGTAAAATTAACGTGGGTTTTAAGGAACAACATCATCAATCAATAGAGTGATGGTATCCTGCAGCATTCGAAGATATATGGGGTCGTTTAAATTTCCTTCCTTCCTTCCTTCCTTAATTTTATATATTCTTAGTTTTTTATATAAAATGGCTTATTGAGCTATTATTTAGCACAGCTAGACACAATTTGTAGCATCGCTACTATTATTTGTCATATACCACCGATCGTTACTCGAGTATTAACTTTTTTATTAGCTTATGCATTCATTGTTTCTTTGTGTTTATTTTTTGACTTTTCAGGTTATGCTAATTAGAGATTATAATTAAAACCTAAATTATCTTTTATCATAGAACTTTGTATTGGTCTATTATCTTTTTTTTTTCTTTATGTCTAACTACTATAGTTAGACATAAAGGTCTAACTACTATAGTTAGTGGCGCCCATATTAGTCTGAATATCATCAAGAACCTACGAATCGCATCCGACTAGCCTAACTGAGTAGCCGCGGTAACCAATGTAATAAATCAATAATTAATTATTAAATTTTAGCAAAAAATAAAATAAAGTAACATCAAATAAATAACAATAATTATTATAATTAGTTTTATATTTATAATTTATTACAAGTTTCAATGTTGTTAACCTTTCTGTAAGAAAAAATTCAAACCTTTGGCCTCTTCTAATTATTTCGTAACAAGGAAGGTGTTTTTCAATAAACAATTAATAATTAGATTACTCAGTGAGAAATAATATTACCAAAAGGAATACCACTTCTCTTGCGTTCATATAATTTGCATACTTTTTTATTATAATTATATATCAATGTCAATACCTATTTGTTCGAGACGGGAACAATGCATGCAGAAATATAGTTTTACAAAAAAAATTAACGAAGGTGAGTCGATTGTATTATTAGACGCAGGTAGTACGATTAAAACTATGGCATGCCCAAAGTTCGTAGTAACAAAAATTTACCGAATAAAATATTTTATTCGATAAACTTTTGGCAATAATAACAAAATTACAGAAAAATAGTATACATAACGTCCATAAAGTTATGCACACGTTCAATACACATTTAAGGCAGTGGTCGCCAACCTTTTCAAGGTGTTGAGCTACTTTGATAATTTAGAAATAAACCGTGAACTACTTACCTGAAACCAGCGTTTAAGCCAGCCTAAACGAAATAATGCACGGTTGTATTTGACATACGTGTTTGTATGTAATTAATAAGTACTTAACTAATGCTAATACATACCTACCAACCGTAGAGGTTTAAAAAATAAACAAAAATTTCGATACAGCCATAATGGCATGTCACATATGGCTCAATAAAAGTAAACAAAAACATCATAATTAAAATTTTAAACAAAAACATGTGATAAAAAAGGCGTGCGTTCAATGAGAAGGTTGACACTCGGACTCATCGATAATTTTTTTCATGTTTGCAGTGTGATTTGATACAGCCATTCAAACACAATTATCCATATGTTCATTTGTAAGGCGATTGTGGAAATTGTTCTTAATAAACTTCATATTGGAGAAAAAAGATTCGCACAAATAGGTTGAAGTAAATAACGCTTTCACTTTTAAAGCAACACGACATAGAACTGACTATTTGTCTGTACTCGCTATAGGCCAGATACATTTTGTACTTTAAACTAGCGATTTCAATGCTAAATCACTTTAAAATGCAATCACTTCCATTTCAGTTGCAACGATGTCTTCGCAGAAGTTCTGCCTAACACAAATAGCAAACTATTGGATATCAATTTCCATGAAGGGTGAAACAATAAGTTGATCCACCAATGTCATTTTGTTGAAATCCTTAAACCGATTTTTGAAGTTATTCTTCAAGTTAGAAACTTACACGAAATTTACTGTCATAGGGTTCTATTAGATTTTGAGATATCTTCTCTGAAAGAACAGGAAAATGCTTGACATAACAGTTTATTAGGGTTTGTTTCCAAAACTCAAGTTTTTTTATGATTGCATTTATATTGGAAATCACTTCCGCCAGTTCTTTATCTCTTCCCTCAAGTTGCAAATTGAGTTCATTCGTCTTGTATTTAATGTCCAAAAGAAACCCACAATCTCTAACCAAATTGAATTTTCCAGCTCCTGAATCGGTTCGCCGCGTTGTTTGAAAAATTGAACTATTACATATAAGGCTTCATTAAAATGTATTAACACTCGTCCTCTACTTAACCATCGCACTTCACAGTGAAGAAGTAGATTCCCATACTGCCAATCAATTTCATCGGCTAAGATTTTGAATAATCTTTTTTGTAATGCTCTAATCTTGTTTACAATTTTTAATGCCAATTTCATGACGTTGTTTAGTTTTAAAAAATTTGTGGAAGCGTTCATCTTTATGACAAAATGCTACCAGACCCAGAGCCCAGTCAGTTTTCAAGTTTTCAATTGTTTAAATGAGAATACAATTCCTGTCCAGTAGTATATCCTTTCAGTAGAATAAACTTCAAAAGATCTTCTTTAAACATAAAATCATTAAAAACATCTGGGAGGTGTCAACCACATCTGTTGATTCATCCAATTGAAGAGAGAAATAAACACAGTTACCTAAGTCAGTTTTTAACTAACTGTGAAAAAATATCCTCGCTCATTACTTCCATTCGTCTCATCACTGTATTGGCAGAAAGTTGCATAGATTTTATTGCTGAAACTATCTCGTCTTTATTTTTAAAGTTAGAAAATGAGGAATCTGCAGCTTCTAAAAACCCCCTGTTTTATCATTTCCCCGTCTTCATACGGTTAATTTTTTTGTGCAATTATTTGAGACACAAGGTATGATGCTTCCGTTGCAGACTTATTTTTGTCAACTTCTTTTAGAAATATTGACTGTTTTCCAATTAAATGGTTCTTTAATTGTTTCAATTTTTCTTTTCTGCTGGCAGCATGTAATGACAAGTATATTTTAAAATTCGGATGTACACTTTTATGATCCCTCTCAATATTTCCTTTTTTAGCAACCGAAACAGAGGCATTACATAACAAACATTCATTTTTACCTTTAACTTCTGTAAAAAAATACTGTTCTTCCCAGTCAGAATGAAAATTGTGTCTTTACTTTCTTATTACTGCTTGCCATAATTTTTTTATTGCTCGCTCTGTATTCTAATACATCTAATGGGTTTCAGTTTTAAACTGAACGAGTTGTGTCCCCGACATGCGACATTTAACGTATTCAAAGCAATCTAGATCTTCTCGTGTTCTCAAACATTCACGCGTTGCTGGCGCTCACGTCAATTTTAGCAGCTGTTGTCCAGAGCTCTCCCCGCAGTGTTGTTTTCATATTGTGATTTTTTTTTCAAAATTTATAGACGCTTCTATGTCTTTTAAAAAGATATTTTGTGATCTAAGAGAAATGTCTTCGCGAGCTACCGGTAGCTCGCCATCGACGGGTTGGCGACCACTGATTTAAGGAATTATTTTTGGCAAAAATATTAAAACACGTTAGCCGAATTTTTGAATTTCTTTAAACCCGGGGACATGGCAATTTTTTAATATAACGTCTCATTTTTAATGCTTTCGGTGTAATGTAAACAAATCAACCTCCGTGATTATTTCTGATCTTCACTTCCATGGTCAAAATATGCAAAAAAGCATGTTTTCTCAATTATATCGGTCTGTCTATCTATTTGCCTGTCTGTCTGTTTGTTTGCGGTATAGCTAAAAAACTACTTACCCAACTGGTGTTGTTTCGGCGGATTTAATATCCGATCATCGGCTTGCGATGTGTGAGCTGGGGACAAAGGTAGAAAAATTTAAGCCCAAATTAATTACGTAAATAAAACGAAATAAATGAGTACTTCTGTTTCGTTTTTCAAACTAAAAATTGCGACGAAATGGTGGCTTATTATAGGGATATGCCTCGTCCTAATGGTGCTCGTTTTGCCTATCGGATGGCAGGGCAGGACGAAATTGAGAAGGCGACTAAGTCCATAAGATCAAACGCATTTGGCTCGGACCTTGTCTCATTAGATATGTTAAAATATTGCTGTCCATTTTTGTAGCCTTTCTCCATACAGACATTAATGAGGTGGGTAAAAAAATGAATTATCCCATGTACATCATCTACCTAAAATCGACATGCCTGAGTCATGCTCGGATCTGCGACCAATAAGCCTTTTGCCGGTTGTGTGCAAGATCTTGGAAAGAATTGTCTACGGACAGCTCAGTACCTATTGTAATGAAAATGTGATTATTCCGGACTTGCAGTCAGGTTTCAGGAAGGGGCATAGTACCGATGCAGCCCTGTCTTGGGTCTTGGACACGATTAGCAGAAAAATTGATGAAGGGCGTGTGTCGGGACTTGCGATGTTGGACTTCTCGGAAGCATTTGACACCATCAATCATGGTCTCCTCATGTGCACAGAGTTGAAACATTACAGCATCGAAGATAGAGTGCTAGATTTTTTAGGTCATATTTGCATTGTAGATCGCAGAGGGTTGTGCATGGGGGAATGGTATCAAAATCGCTTCCCATAACTAAGTGCGGGCACACCTGTAACTGTGAAAGATTCTGTTAAATCTTTGAGTCTGCTTATTCATAATAAACTTGAATTTACTGGTCACGTAAGTTCTTTATTAAAGAAATCTTTTACAAATATGAAGCTGTTGTATGCCAATCGCAGTATTTTATCTGAAAAAATAAAAATGTTGAGTGAATCGTTGGTATTATCCTTTTTCAATTACTGTGATTACACGGACCCTTTTTAAGTGGTGTTGGAGCCTCCAGCATTCAGAGGGTCCAAAACTCATGTTGTTGCTTCATAAGTTCCCTGCGAAAGTACTCACTGCAAGTTTTAACAGTCTTAATTGGCTAAATATGAGCAAAAAAAACTGCATCTTGGAGTCTTTGTACATGGATTTATGTGTTCTTCGTCGCCCTCCTATCTAAGAGACAAGTTAATCATGCACGATCGGGTACATGATCGTCAAACTACATACAGGGGGCTGCTTTGCATCCCAAGGCATTTGACGGCCCTCTCTCGGGGATGTTTCACATTTATAATAAAATACAGCGTCTCACATTTATAACAAAAATAACTACAAATCTAACAGTTGAGTGACCCGCAATTTAAAAACAGCTATAAGCTGATGCTTTTAGATAAAAAGTAAGCATGCTCTTTCTCTAAAATGGCTTGCACTGAGTTATTATGCTATTGTTTTGAATAGTTTGTTTTGGTTGCTTTGTGGCTGTTGTTCTGCAGCTGATAGTGGATTTATTTTAAAATATTTGTTCTGTTTTTAATATTTTTATTAGTTTGTCTTATTTTATCTTAAATTTATTTTACATATTTCTGATTTTTATTTAAATTTTTTTCAATTATTTATGGTTTTACTTATATGGTAGCTTGTGCGGTAATATGAATAGGTGTGATAATTTCGATAATATAAGAACTGTTCTGCCTAGTTTGTAAGTTGTGGACTCCTAGGAAGGTTCTATGTAAGAGTAGCTAAATATCGCCTTCTTGGATGTCCCAGAGAGATATAATAATACTAGATTGCTTTCTTTGTGTCTTTTTGAATGAAGAAAAGGCGTTTATTATTATTATTATTATTATCAGTATTATTATTATTAAGTATTAGTCAAAAATTAGGAGTCTATGGGGGTGACATAGTCGTATTTTGGTAAACATTCAAAATTTGTTTCAGTGTTTTAAATATATAGATAAAGAAAAAAACGAAAAAAAATCATTACTAAAAAACTTATGCCTCAAGTTCTGCAAGTATGATATAAGGATGAACTGGTAAGGCCAAGATACCAAAACAAAATGGCGGCTTAATAAAAATGTCTAAAACATCAGTCTGATAAAATTATAGCATACACACAAAAATGGTAACTTTATATAAAGCAAATTGCATTGTTATGATTTGTATATAACTAAATAATTTAGTAGTAACTAAATTTATTCTTCTTTATAGAAAACAATATTTATTAATCGAATAATGTTGATTCCCTTTGTACTTTCTACATAGAAAACGTCTCTGTTTCTGATTCTTTGACAAAGACTCGCACGCTCTTTTCAAAGGAGGAAATATTTTTCTAATAAATTAAAGATGAGTTCATTTTAAGTCTTCAACTGAATAATAATATATTATTTAATGTACTAGAAAAAGTATGTAAAGTATGTAAAGCAAGTAATGGATTCTACGACTATACCACAGTACTGGCTGGCCCGGCAGACCTTGTTCTGCCTTTTCCGTTAGATGCCGCGACGAGTTTCCAGTGGAATTGTAAGAATATGGGGCATATTCACCACATCGTCCAGAAGTGTTATTAAAGAAAAACAAATTGGTTTTATAGAAAAATACACAATAAAACAATACAAACAATAGTGTTGAAAAGTCTCAGTGACCAGACGATTATTTAAAAAAAATCATGTATCATCAGTGGATTAGTGTAGATAGTGTTTTAAATATATAGATAAACAAAACACATTTATTATGGATATTTTTCAATTAAATGTAAATATATCGGTCAATTTATTTTTTGTTGAATTGACGTTTCTTTTTATTGACTAAAATCATCTTCAGAAATTCACATTTTTTTAAATAAACTTTTGTTACCAAATATAAAAAATTAAAATAATTTGACCGAATAACGCAAGCGAAAGTAGTACTAATTATTTCAAGAAGCTGTTAGGAAACTTAATTTTATTAAGGATATTTACTTTCATTTTCAAATAACTAAGAAGGATCTTCTATAAAGTGCTTCTTTTATGAATCTGTTTATTTTCATTGGGGTGAACATTTCGGACTTTTGAGCTCTGTCACCTTCCGATTTTTGTTTTAAAAATGCACATAATTTATAATAGATTTCAATACTAATATTTTCTTTAAATTAAAACTCTCTAGCATCGAGTAATGTGCCTATAATAAGGAAGATTTATACTTTTCTCACAAGAACGTTTCCGAAAATGAATGAATATTTTCTATATAAATATGATGTCATATAAAATTATGGCGTCGCATGAGGTTCTTTTGTTTTTCATGGCATTTGCGATGAATTGTTTTAACCGCAGTATTAGATACCGTATTGGGCAATACAAACACTTCAACGATGGAAGTGTCCTGTAATTGGTTGCTGCTCGTGAGTAATGAACTCATTACTCACAGGTATGATGTCTATTATCAACGGCATAGGTAATAATTAACATTATGTATCTAAAATTGCTTTTGTAATAAAGATATTGTTTAGTCGTAGAAAAATTGTATTATTTTGATTTTAAACTCTTTATTAAAATAAGTTTTGGTTTATACTGTTATTTTTTTAATTCTTAGCGTGTACTTTATAAATTTTCCATTCAAGAATGCAATAAAGTCTTACATAAGAATAACGTTGTCACTTCTTTTCTCCCCTTAAAACAAATTTACATACTATTTTTGTCATTTTGATTCAAAGTTTAAATCAAGTCGTTAACGAATGATACAGTTTATTGCTTATTTAGGTACAGTGTTTATTTTAATTCGTAAAAATATCATTGTGTATATTATCATACTCGTATTTTTAAAATGTATATACAATCTTAGATATTTTTAATATATCCACTACATTCTGAGATTTTTATCTTTTTTACACAAAGTGCCACAACATGCAATTTTGGCACCCACTAGAATCAAAACGGGATAAAAAAATTATCCCTGTTAATTGGTTTCCCTTATTACTTATCTTCTGAAATGCGTTGCCACCTACCTCCGATTAAAGTGGAGTTTCCTATTTAAACGTTTCGGTGGTTTAGAGATGAACAGATTCTACAGGATCCTTATTTGCAAATATGGTACTGGCGCTTTTTGTATGTCGATGTGACAAAAATGTTTCTTAAGATCGAAGAATTAGCTGACATTCCTAAAGAAAGTACCGAAACTGTGAAAAAATCACGCTCCGAAGTTTTCTCAGATCTTTACTAGGGTCCTTATTAAATGCCGAAATACATGTTTTCTCAATTTTCGTCGATATTTCTGTCGGTCTGTCTCTCTGTTTGATAGTCCGCCAGTTCGCGGCATAGCTTAACTACTTACCCCGATTGACTTGAAATTTTGGTCAAAAATTAAGAGGCATATGGGAATGAGCTGGTAATATTTTGATGTGGAACTCCCTAATAAAACATTTTAACATTATACAGATCCACTTCTGATGATGGTGAGTTGTTTTAATAGGTATAGTGAAGTCTTTATTTTAGGGGATTTCAATATAAATTTTAAAGGTGGTTCTCATATCTTAACTGAATTAACATGTATATTAAGTTCATATGGGCTTTATGCTACTATAACAGATTTTACAAGGGTTTTTAATGCCTCTGTAAGCTGTATCGATAATATTTTAACTAATTTAGATCAGGATTCCTTTATCGCAAGTGTTATTGACCCCTGTCTCTCTGACCATTATGGTCAGTTTATAAATATAAACTTGAAAGTGGTTCATACTACTCTGAATCGCAAAATAAGGAAAATTACATCTGCCGGTCTTAGTGGTTTAAGAGATTCTCTACAAAGCTGGAATTGGGAAGTCTTTTATAATGCAGAGTCTGTTGAGTCTATGGCAAATTTGCTTTTAACGAAATGTAGCTCTTTAATTCTTAAACTTTTCCCACTAAGAACAGTCAATGTCCCTAAATCACCTGTTAAATGGTTTAATAACGACCTTAAGGTTAAAAGACTGATTCTCTCCACGGTTAAGTTTATTAGTGATGGGTCATCTAATCCTTTATATAAACGCCTTTATAAGGTTTTACATACCCAATACAAAAAGTCTATTGTCTGTGATAAAAGAGAGGCATATGACAGTTACATTGAAAAATCTGAAAATAAAAGTAAATGTCTCTGGAAAATAATTAATCACGAAAAAAACCAACAAAAATTTAATCAAAGCAGTAGTAATTTGTCAGCAGATGATTTCAATATTTTTTTTGTATCTGTTGCATCTGAAATCATTAGAAATCTTTCTATTAATCCTGACTCTCAGGAAACGTTAATAAATAATATTCCTGTGACGCCTGGTTCTTTTGTACTTCTCCCTGTACTGGAAAGTGAGGTCAGCAATGCCATCATACATCTAAAAAAATCAAATAGTCTTGATATATATAATTTAAGTAATAACATTCTTAAGGAAATCAGCTCAATTTTGGTTGGCCCGCTAACACATCTCTTCAATATGTGTATATGTCAAGGTAAATTTCCAAATTACCTGAAGAAGTCAAGAGTTGTCCCATTATTTAAAAAAGGCGATGTTAACTCTTATTATAGAATTATCGCCCCATTTCTATTGTTTCGCTAGTTGGAAAAGTCTTTGAAATTATTATAAAACAAAGATTAAATAAATACTTTGAACACCATAAAATGTTGAATGATTCTCAATTTGGATTTCGAGAGGGGCACTCTACTGTTCAGACAGTCGCTAAGGTTGTTGAAGGTATAGTCGAGGGTCTTGAAAGGGGGCAGCATATGGGCCTTACCCTGTGTGATCTTAGCAAGGCCTTCGACTGTGTTTCACATCAACTCTTGCTTCTGAAGCTATCTAGGTATGGCATTAGGGGATTGCCACTTGATTTATTGAGCTCTTATTTGACAGATAGAACCCAATGTGTATTTGTTGGCGAGGACATGTCTAGTTTGCGTGGTGTGGGTAGTGGGGTGCCTCAGGGCTCTGTCCTGGGGCCCCTACTGTTTATAGTATACATTAATGATTTATTTTTGCATTTGTTACCTGACATGTGTGTATGCTATGCGGACGACACCTCTCTGATGTCTGATGCCGACACAAGGAAGCGTTTGGATGCAAAGATGCTTGAAATTATGGACAGGGTCGATGTTTGGTTCACCCAGAATAATTAGCTTAACATGAATAAAACCCAGGAAATAACTTTCTCAACTAAAACAAATGATGCACCTAGTACAAGTGTTAAAGTGTTGGGCTTGATAATTGATAATAGGCTTAACTGGAATTCTCACATTTTGGGTTTAAAGGCCAAGCTTGCTTCTTCTGTGTTTGTGGTGAGGAGACTGAGAGATTTGGTGAGCCGGTCTTCACTTTTAACTGTGTATTACTCTTTGTTTCACTCTCATATTTCATATGGAGTTCACCTATGGGGAAATTCCTCAAACGCCTTGTCTATATTTAGGTTACAGAAGAAGGTTGTCCGAATAATTGCAAAGGCCGGCTACCGGGATCACTGCAAATCACACTTTATAAATTTTGAAATTATGACTGTACCATCACTGTATATTTATTATCAACTATTGGAAATTCATAAAAATAAAGATAATTTTCAATTTAATTCTTCATATCATAATTACAAAACTCGTACCGCCAATTTAATTAGACCTCCTAGATATAGACTAGATAAAACCTACAAAAACTCTTTAAACATTTCTCTATATAATATTTTACCACGTTCTATTACGGATTCTATTTTAGGTAGGTTTAAATCAATTTTGAAAAAATTTCTTATAAAAAATGCGTTTTACTAGGTGAGTGATTACATGCACACCCTCTCCAGTGATTGTGCTTCAATAGAGACGTTAGTTTCTTAAATGTTTTAAGTTTGTTCGTTTAACCTACATGTTTTTATTTTTACTGTTATGTAATTTACCATTTATTTTTTATTGAACAAATGACGTGCTACAATTGTAAATTTTTTGTATCAAAATGTAGTCAAATAAAATTTATCTTATCTTATCTTATAAATCCAAGATAGCAAGACAAAATGGCGTCCTAATAAAACATTAAAAAATCGGCCTGAAAAAACTACTTATTGAATTAATTTTAAATTTGGTTTAAGTGTGACAAAAGTTCTAACCACACTACACTATAACTTGTTACGTTCTGGAAACCCTAAAGACAAAGTCGACTTGTTGGTCAAACTAAACGCTCCATAAACATTCGTTTTAAAGAACACATGGCACATTTAAGATATGGAAGAACAGAAAAGTCAAGCGTTGTCCAACATGCTTTGGAAAACAATCATCAAATAGGAATAAATAATCTTAAGTTAATTAAAAATGTATCTAATAATAGATTATTGGATGCATTTGAGAGTATAGAAATAGTTAAATGTGGTAAGAAAGCACTAAATCAAGACAGACGGCCTATTCCCTATAGTCCCCTCTATTGCTTACTTGACAACGGTGCAGTCGGGTGCTACCAAGTGTGACCACATTTACCTATAAATAGTCTCGGTTAGGATAACTTACTTTAGTTTATATTATCGTCTGATGATGCTAACTTGGTTAGCGAAACGCGCGTCCAGAACGTAACACGTTGTGGTGTAGTGTGGTTAGAACTCTTGTATTTTGATCTATCTTCCATCACAGGTGCCAGTGTTAGGATATACCGGTAAAGTTCAACATGACTGAACAAAATGGTGGTGTTAAAAAATCAGTACAATAACTACTTATTCAATTTGTTTTAAATTATACCCAATATTCAAGTGTGATAGAGGTTAGCTAAAATATTGGTACGAATCCAATAAATTACATTATGTATTGTTTCTATATATTAATAAAAGGCATTATTTATTTATAACGAAACAAAATGGCGCCAAATAACATTGTTTGAAAAGACAGTATATAAGTGTTACTAAATGAATATGTATGGAAATAAACTGGGTCACACTTCACTATTCCTAATAAAAAGAAATATTCATATCGAGAGAAGTCCCGGTACTTCCCTCGTTATAATAAAGGAAATTTACCGATTTTTACACTTTGAACAAGTTTTAATCAACCTTGAAAATGAAAATTCATGAGTATAATTATAAAAAAATATCAGCGCGTTTGAGGACAAAACTGAATAAAATTTGAGTTTTTTCGGGAGTGGAAAATGGTATATTTTGGCAAATGGCAATAAGAAAAAGCCCATTTATTTAAAATTAAAATTCACAAAAATTATGTTAAACGCTAAAAAATTTAAATGAGCACCTTTTAGTAACAATTACCAGACATTTTGGTGTGTTAACGGTAACATCTTCAAACCACAAGATATATAAAGAAACTATAAAATGAATGAATTAAAAAAATAAAAGACACTACATTACCTTTAAAATTATACTAGCTGGCCCAGCCGACCTTGTTCTGCCTTTTCCGTTAGATGGCGCGATGTGTTCCCATTGGAATTATAAGAATATTGGGCGCATTCACCACATCGTCCAGAAATGTTATTGAAGAAAAATATATTGGTTTTATAGAAAAAATACGCAATAAACAAATACAAAAAATAGAGTTGAAAGGTCTCAGTAACCAGATTATTATTTAAAAAAAAAATCATATAAATTGAGGCAGCATGAACTTGCATTTTTCAGGAAGTTAGTGTTTTAGATATATAGATTAAAACAAGCATGTTTACAAATTTTCTTAGTATAGAAAATGTAATTGATAATTCCAAAGATACATGATTAAGTAGTTTTTTCTGAAAAGTTTTATTTGAAATAAGTATAAACTAACAAAAACACAATTTATTTGTGGCTCGTAAATCCAAACGAAATAATTCTGATAGGACTGACCTGCACTGACCTGCAAAGGCAATTAAATTTTTTAATTTAAAGAAAATTATTTTTGTTTACACTTGAGTACTTATATTTATGCGTTTGTTGTTTTCATAAGAAGTTTTGCATGCAGTTCGGCAGAAATATGGGTCTTATACATAATATTTCTCTAATTTTTTGAAAGCCAAAATTCTAGCAAATCTCAAATTATAATAACTTGTTTTTTAGGAATCGATTGTATTGAAAACGAAACGCAATCTCTAGAGATCAAAATAAATCTTCTTAAAATTATTAAGAAAAATTAATAAAATATACACCGTATCTGTCAGCTTAAAATTGATTTATTATGCCAATCTTTAAAATGTGATATGTTTATGATACCAACTAAATAAATCAAAGTTAAAACTAAGATAGACGTATGCCCTAAATACCATTGCATTTAATTTTAGTAGTTATTGGTTGCCGGTAAGTTATTAAAATGCGGAAGGCACATTGATTAATTAAAAATATTATGTAAATAATATTTTAGATTTAATAAGGTATGTATTCGATTAATTTCATTTTACGCGGGAATTAAGTTCAATATTCAGATGAACTGGTAAAATTTTGGTACGAATTTAATATGATGGAACAAAATAGGGGACAAATAAAATGTTTATTCAATCACCAAATTAAATGTAATATAGAACTAATCATCAGTATCACAACTTCTGTATACTTTGTACTATGATAAAAAAAACAAAATTAATTAAATCACTTTACATACATGTCATGAATAATTACCGGAAATTTAATTTAATTATGCAAGACCTTAGACCTCTGTATGGTGACAATTTTTGGATACTAAAGAATAAGGAAACTTGATGGAACTCTACATTGAAGATTCTAATTGATAATTCTTTATATACAAATAACATATATTTAAATTAATCTTAAGTATTTAAATAATTAATTAATTATTTAAATTTACTTGTATGTTAGATAGTTTGATAATTAGTTAGTTAGTATATATCTAGCAAATAACTTTTGATACGGTTCCCGATATTGGAATTGACTGAGGTTTGATTGATGACAATACAATATTGTAATGTCGAGTTGTGAATGTTTTATACATGATGCATTAAAAATAATGCTAAAAATTACAAAGCGGTTCCCTTTATCAGAATTTATTGAGATTTAGTATAAATATTGAGTCGTCCAACAGTGCGTTCAAGCTCTCATAGCGCTGTTATTGTGGGAATTAGAAAATAAAAATTATACCAAAGTTGTAGGGACTGCTAAGAGATACAACCTAAATTTATTTTCGATTATACGAGGATGAGGACAAGTTTGCCACACACCAAATTTAATCTGAAATAACACAATAAACACCCTGTATATTGTTTTATTTCAGATTCCTCTCTTTTTGGCCATTTACCCAATATAAGGTTTGTAGGGCCTATACACCCAATTTTCGAAAATATCAGCGGTACATTTAACGCTCTGTATTTTTTTAATGCGTTAACATAAAGCATTTTAGCATGGTAAAAACTTCCAAATGTGGTCTTCTTCAAGTGTAATCGTCAAAAAATCATTCTATGACATGTTTTTCAGAAAAACATGTGTTCTCAATTCCGTCGGTCAGTGTCGATCTGGTCGCGGCGTAGCTAAAAAACTATTTAACCTATTGACTTCAAATTTTGGTCAAAAATTAAAGGTCATATGAGGATAACCTGGTAACATTTTGGTAAAAATCCAATATGGCAAAACAAAATGGCGGCCTAGTGAAATATAAAAAAAATTATTATTAGAAGCCTACTCATCCAATTTATCTCAAGTTTTGCAAAAGTATTATGTTTAAATTAACTGGTAACATGTTGGTATCAATCCAAGATGGCGGAACAAAATGACGGCTTAATAAAATATTTAAATATTCAGCTTGAAAAAACTGCTTAATGGTTTGATTTCAAACTAATAACTAATTGTGGCATGGGTATCAACTAATAAAATAGTGGTACTCATCCCAGATGGCCTAAGAAAACGACGACCAAATAAAATGTTTGTAATCGTGAAAAAATCACCTTTCACACATCTTTACGAGCGTCGAGAGATGCTAAAAAATATGTTTTATCAATTCCTTCGGTTCGTCTGTCGGTCTGTCTGTCGGACAGTCTGTTAGTTCGCGGCATAGTGTTAAGGCTACTTACCCGGCTGACTTCAAATTTTGGTCAAAATATAAGGTTCATATATATTCGTTATATCTATACACGTGATAACGAGGGAATGAGTCATTAAAAATAGAGGAGAAAAACATTAAACAAAGGTATATGAAGTAATTGATCCCGACTATGATATAGAATGTATATTGGTTAAAATTAAATGTAAGAAAATTGTTACTTATATTTCTGTTCTATATTTTTCTCCAAATTCATGTGTTGATATGTATGAATGTCATTTTAAGTTGTTTGAAAATGTCCTACTATATGATCAAGGTAACGTATTAATTTTAGGCGATTTTAAAATTCTAACATATGAGCTGTGATAGTGATAAAAGTCTTATTATTAAATAATTTCTTAATGTATATATATATATATATATATATATATATATATATATATATATATATATATATATATATATATATATATATATATATATATATATATATAACACCTTAAGCAGCACAATAATGTTAAAAATTTAAAATTGTTGTGTAGAGATTTTTTACAAGAATATGTATAACTGTATGGATCAAGCTATTCTGAAATATGAGGTACAAGAGGTAACATCAAAAATATCCCCAATGGTACTCCATTGATTTGGTACATAAAATCAAAAATAAAAACAAATTACATAGTCTAGTCCTTAAAGGCCAAGCCAAATCTAATGATTTAAATACTTATCATGAGCTTACAAAAACAATTGAAAACCAAACAAAAGTTGAATATAATCAATATAAAAATAGTGTTGAAAATAACATTGGCAACAGCCCAACTTCTTTTTGGAATTGTATTAGAGGGAAATCAAAAACTCCTTTCACTAATGCCTATGATATCGCAAATGCTATTACACACTACTTCAAATCTGTCTTTAAAACACCTGATAGATCTAGTCAGTATACTCAACACGGTTGTGAAGAGTTTTACCTTTCGACTATAAAAGAAGATGTATTACTTCTTAGTATAATTCTTATGCTATTATAGATAAATAACTATGTGAAATTTGATACACATCTTTTAGGCATAAAAGGGCATTTTTTATTAACAATCAATTTTTTTAATTTCTACCAGTGGCGTGCATATGTAATTAACCTGGGTAAATCCGTATGCTCCTTGATGCATAGAAGACGTGTATCAAATTTCATGCAGTTATCTACAATAGCATCAGAATTGCGATGAAAAACAAATGTTTTCTTTTTAAACTTTACCTTCCTGTAACTCAAAAGTTAAGACTTTTAGGACATAAAAACACCCCGTTTAACATCAGCACGCAATTAGGAAACGCCCGGTATAGTACTTCACAATGACGGCCCCTGTATAAAGTAATACGACAAACGGAGACAGACGGCCACTTTTGGCATACCCGACTAGCCCAAAGTCGAACTGCATAAATTAAAATTTTGATAAATCTCGTTCACTGGATCTGATGCTGATCTGATAATGACAGAACTCAAGAGAAAATATATTTATAGATAAATCGATCAAGAAAAATCAAAATTAAATCATTTTAAAATTCGAAAGTTCGCTGTTTTTGCAACACAAAAGAGATATAGAAGTGCGGTACACGAAAGAAAACAGAGAACTATAGATAAAGGTTCATTAAGCATAGTTACATTTTTTAATTATCTGAAGTGCGTATGAGTCAAAAAGAAGTGTAGGTTTTCTGTAATTCTGTCATCCATTCACTGTTTTAATTTGAATATGTTTGTCTGCAATATCGTTAACATTTAAAAAACAAAAAACCTTTTACTATAAATAACTACACCAAAAACTGTTTCTTTTGACCTTTGTATAAAGTGTCATACTTCGAAGTTCATTTGAGGCACTCTTATTAATTAAGACTATTAATTTGCATATAAACTAAATAAAAATGCATTACATATTTATAAAACAAATTAAACATTAGCGTAATTTATTATTTGCTCTTGCCTTACAAATACGTAAATTTTATTCCCGAAATTAATTGTTGTTTAAATTGCTTCCATAAATTAGGGTAAGTAATTGGATGCACTATAACACATCCTGAAAGCATTTAAAGTTTAAATATGCATTTTTATACGTATCTTTAAAGAAAAATAGCAAAAATTACTGTGAACACTTAAAATAACCCAGGTGTGTCGTATAATGAGGAAATGACCAACAACAGTCCGGTCTTTACCTGCTTTGGACTCAACATAAACAATCCGGTTATCTATTCTATTTTATTTTGTAAAATGAAAATAAATTCCATATGAAGGCGAACAAACGTGAATTTTTTTTTAACAAGTCTTTTTTCAAGATTTCAATAAATATTTTCGCGCCACAAAATCTGGCAACATAGTGCTGGTGGCGTCAGAAGTCCGTATGCTTTGGCAACGGAGAAAATGAAAAACGACATTTTCCCGGAAGTATGTCAAAACTTTAACTATTAACCTCAATTTAAATAATGAACCAAAGTTTTGTCTGTCATAACAAATTATCGCCGCATCTACATAACAAGAGAATTGTTAACGAAAACCATTTAGAAACCTAATATCTGGAAAACATATGCAGACCAACTGAGTAGGTAAAAACTAATAATATATGTCCTGAAAATGGAACAATTAAGTTTCGAAACGTCGACAATTTTAAAAAAGACTTGCTTTTTTTACTGGATCTTAACACCACTGTAACATCTTTTTTAACATTGCTCCGCCATATTGAATTTTTACCAAAATATTATGGGGATACCATATGACCCTTAATCTTTGTGTATATATATATATATATATATATATATGTATATATATATATATACATATAAATAGGTATACGGGATCAATACAGTAAATAAGCCGGTGTTAATATTATTTTAACAATATGTGTTTAAATATATCACAATATATATATATATATATATATATATATATATATATATATATACATATTATAAATTCAGTCTTCAGTCTTCAGTCTCTATTCGGACGCGAGAAAGAAAGCTTCGAAAATACCAAATGTGATTTTGGCGAAACGTCAGCAAAACTGTTCTTTTCAGAACGACAGTAGTGAACGGATGTACACCCGGAATGAAAACACATTGTATTTTTCCATCCGTGAAGGAGTAAAAATCAACATATATATATATATATATATATATATATATATATATATATATATATATATATATATATATATACCATATGTAAACCACAATTTGCAATTGTCCCATTAAGTAGTTTTTTTTAGGTTAAATTTTTAGATATTCTATTATACCGCCATTTTGTTACGCCATCTTGGATTCGTATCAAAATGTTACCAGTTGATTCTAAGATAATACTTGATGTTTTTTGCAAAATTTGAGATAAATTGGATGAGTAGTTTTTGAATAATAATTTTTTTAACATTTTACTAGGCAGCCATTTTGTTTCGCCATATTGGGTTTTCACCAAAATGTAACCAGGTCATTCCCATATGAGCCTTATATTTTGGCCAAAATTTTTATACATATATATATATATATATATATATATATATATATACGAGCCCAGTCGCATATGTACTGGACCAAAGGAATTTGTAAGAGATATTTATTTTTGTTACCTAGTATTTATTGTACATAACATATATTCAACAAATACAACAACGTTGTGCAGCATTTGAGGCATAATACTTCTAAATACACGTACAGTCCTTTCTTCTTAGCTTTCAAGAGTGGCTGGGGCTGTTACATAAACTCTTTCTTTAACATATCCCCAAATAAAGAAATCGAGAGCAGTGAGATCCGGTGAACGAACGGGCCACCGTATTGGGCCATTGGTTGCAATAACTTTATTATTAAATTGTTCAATTAAATAATTAAAAACTTCTCTGGAATTGTGAGATTGTGCTCCATCTTGCTGGAAGTAAATTCGGAGTAAAACGTCTAAAGGTGGATCATTAAGATGTTGCACAAATTCGTTTTGGAGAAAGCCTAAGTACCCAACCCCTGTTAATTGGCCAGGCCTCGAAATAAAATTGGTCCAATTATTCTGTTACCAACGACACCAGCCCAGACATTGACACCAAACCTTTCTTAAAAATTTCCTAGTCTCATTTCATTGCGATTTTGTTGGACCCAGCAACGACTGTTTGGCTTGTTAAACATACCATTATTAGTAAATCTGTATTCGTCAGAAAATAAGATGAAGTTGATAAAATTTGGGTCAATTCTACAATTTTGAGACTAAATAAAGAGACAGTTTTATCAACTTCAACCATAGCAAGAACGTTAATCTCCATTTCTTCATTTATAATAAATCTGCCTTCCGCCACTTGGTTTCCTTCTTGATGCATAAAATGATTCTCGAGATATGGAAAATACTGATGGACTGGATGTTGCCGGTTGGGGTATCTCTGAGCATACAACTCAGCAGCATCCCTTGAATTTTTATGACATTCTCCAAATATTAATAACATACGGACTTTTTCACTTTGAGTATACATTATTTTGACTTTTGAAAACAAAACTAATACTGAAAATTAAGGAAAATAAGGAAATCTTATGTCTACTCAAAAAATAGGTAAGTGTCACTGTCAAAACAAAAATCTTACTTAATATCCAGCATGGCTATCTATGGCACACTTGCTAAAAGTAAATAGTGGATTAGCGAGTATTTTTCTTAGTAATATTTAATTTTTGAGCTTATTTTTAATCCAATCGCAAAAAAGTTAGTACCGTTAGATTCGCAAAAAAAATCCTCTTTTCAAAAAGTGCTTGTCTAAAAAGGGTCGCCATTCGAAAAAAAATAGTAAAACAGTAAAAATTTGATTTCATCAACTTCTCTTGTTCCTAGCTATCAGCTATAGCTATATCAAATCAACTGGAGTCATTTGAAAGTCAAAAATATGTGAAAACTTTAATCTTTATGTACCATTTACCTAGACCAAATTTCGTTTAGATACATCAAATACTTCAAAAGTCATGGCCTGTCTAATAGATTCGTTGACACCCGGTATTTATATATATATATATATATATATATATATATATATATATATATATATATATATATATTTATATATATATATATATATATATATATATATATATATATATATATATATATATATATATATATATATATATATATATATATATATATATATATATATATATATATATATATATATATATATATATATATATATATATATATATATATATATATATATATATATATATATATATATATATATATATATATATATATATATATATATATATATATATATATATATATATATATATATATATATATATATAATATATATATATATATATATATATATATATATATATATATAATGTGTTTTCATTCCGGGTGTACATCCGTTCACTACTGTCGTTCTGAAAAGAACAGTTTTGCTGACGTTTCGCCAAAATCACATTTGGCATTTTCGAAGCTTTCTTTCTCGCGTCCGAATAAAGACTGAAGTGTTGGTGACTGCGACGCTTCCTTTTATACCCCCACTAGGGGTGGAAGGTTATATCTGCGTAGGCGTTGGTCGTTATTTATGTTTTCCGAATGGTGCTGTTGTTGTTGCGCTAATTGCGCTTGAGTTTTTGCGATTTTAGATTTGTCGATTATTGTCTTCCATACTGTTGGTAGTTTTAATGATTCGTCCCTTTTATTCAAATCACCTTGTTTTTCAATTTCTATGGCTTCTCGGATTATTCTGGTCTTATAATGTTCTATATTGGCAATCTCCCTACACCCATCGAAATTTATTTTATGGCCGGTTTCCTGATGATGTAGGAATAAAGCTGAGGTTGTTTGTTTATTTCTTATGCTGAGTTTATGCTCTTCCACTCTTGCTGATATTCGCCTGTTAGTTTGCCCTACGTACAACTTTTCAGTCCTGGCACAGAATACTGTACACTCCATGGTTTTCCAGTTTGATTTTATTTTTGGGTTTCCGAGTACTTTACCTATAGTTGCTTGTGGCTTGTGTATTGTTTGTATGTTGTGTTTCCTCAGAATTCTTCCGATTCTGCCTGTTGTGCCTTTTACATATGGTAAGGCTACTCATTGCTTTCCCGGTTCATATTTTTGTTGTTCGTTTTTCGGAAAACCTGTGCATTAATAGCTTTCTCTATGATGCGATTTGTGTAGCCATTTTTCTTTAAAGCACTAGATATTACCTTAAGTTCGTTTTGTCTCGTCTGTGTTTCAGTTAGTCGCACGGATCTAGATATTAGAGTATTTGCCACAGCTTGAATTTGTGTTGGGTGATGATGTGATTTTGCATTTACATATCTGTCTGTATGTATTGGTTTTCTATACACGGTGTATTCGAAATGTCCGTTATGTAGTTTTGTGACCAAAACATCTAAAAATGGTAGTTTGTTGTTTTCCTCTAACTCTAAAGTAAATTGTATTCTGGGGTGGATTGAATTTACGTGAGTCAGAAATTTTTTGAGCTCTGCATGACCATGTTGCCATATAATAAATATGTCATCCACATAACAAATCCATAATTTGGGTTTTAGGCTTGCTTTCTCAAGAGCTTCGTTCTCGAAGTATATCATAAATAAATTCGCGACTACTGGTGATAGCGAGGACCCCATTGGAGCACCATCCATTTGTTTATTTATTTGCCCGTTGAAAGAAAAATAAGTATTTTTGAGGCAATGCTCCGAGAGTTCTATTATATGTGCCTGGAAATCCTCGTTCATAGCAATCTTGTCCAATGCTTCGTCGATGGGAATACTGGGATATAAGGATTTGACATCTAGGCTTACTATGATATCGTTTTTTTCAAGGACGATATCTCGTATAATTCGAGTGAAATGCTCCTAGTTTTTTACAAATGAATCAGCTTTTTTTACAGTTGGTTGCATAATTTCAGAAAGGTATTTCTCCAGTT
Organism: Kuschelorhynchus macadamiae; assembly: GCA_030620095.1. Classification (NCBI taxonomy): domain Eukaryota; kingdom Metazoa; phylum Arthropoda; class Insecta; order Coleoptera; family Curculionidae; genus Kuschelorhynchus; species Kuschelorhynchus macadamiae. Next base: position 26,871 of record JAUTXW010002781.1, read on the forward strand.
TTTGTAGCGGCGAATTAACAGCACTAACAATAGGTCTGGTAGGCGCCCCTGGTTTGTGTATTTTTGGTAAAGCATAGAGTTTAGGACATCTGCTCGACTTTTACCGTGGTATGATTTTTTGTTGAATTTCGGGGTTTATTGGTGAACTTTTTATTTTATTTTTAGTTCTTTTTTCTAGGTCCGTTGTCGGGTCCCTTGGAACAGGCCTATAATAATTGTCTTGTAGGATATCCTGCATTTTCTGTACGTAATCTTGAGTATTCATAACCACAGTTGCGTTTCCTTTATCTGCTGGAAGGATTGTGATGTCTTTATTTCTTCGAAGGTTTATTAGGGCCCTTTGTTCAGTAGCACCTAACCTAACCTAACCTAAATGCCACCATCTTGCCATATGTAAAAGGCACAACAGACAGAATCGGAAGAATTCTGAGGAAACACAACATACAAACAATACACAAGCCACAAACAACTATAGGTAAACTACTCGGAAACCCAAAAGATAAAATCAAACTGGAAAACCACGGAGTGTACAGTATTCCGTGCCAGAATTGTGAAAAGTTGTACGTAGGACAAACTAACAGGCGAATATCAGCAAGAGTGGAAGAGCATAAACTCAGCATCAGAAATAAACAAACAACCTCAGCTTTATTCCTACATCATCAGGAAACCGGCCATAAAATAAATTTCGATGGGTGTAGGGAGATTGCCAATATAGAACATTATAAGACCAGAATAATCCGAGAAGCCATAGAAATTGAAAAACAAGGTGATTTGAATAAAAGAGACGAATCATTGAAACTACCAACAGACAATAATCGACAAATCTAAAATCGCAAAAACTCAAACGCAATTAGCGCAACAACAACAGCACCATCCGCAAAACATAAATAACGACCACCGCCTGCGCATATATAACCTTCGGCCCCGAGTGGGGGTATAAAAGGAAGCGTCGCAGTCACCAACACTTCAGTCTCTATTCAGACGCGAGAAAGAAAGCTTCAAAAATGCCAAATTAGATTTTGGCGAAACGTCAGCAAAACTGTTCTTTTCAGAACGACAGTAGTGAACGGATGTACACCCGGAATGAAAACACATATATATATATATATATATATATATATATATATATATATATATATATATATATATATATATATATATATATATATATATATATATATATATATATATATATATATATATATATATATATATATATATATATATATATATATATATATATATATATATATATATATATATATATATATATATAATATATATATATATATATATATATATATATATATATATATATATATATATATATATATATATATATTATGCGTTTTGAAGAACTCCATTTAACCGTGCTTAGATAATGGGGTAGTTGTATTTGGCACAACTAAGTTATTACCCAAAAATTGATTTTTCCGACTTAAAACATTTCTGAAAAGCAAGAAAGTAGTGAAAAAATTAAAAATGTATTTTTCTAACAATGTACACATTCACTAGAATGATTCTGAGTTATTCATGACCCTCTAGACTAAAAATTAAATATCGTGATAAATTCTTTTTCGTTACCAAAATCGCGAAAAAAACTAGTACTATCGGACGAAAAATGATCCATAAATTCGAAATATTGAAAAATATATAGAGTGTCTCATTTAAAAATCGAAAGTTACGGTCATTTCCGGTCAAACCGGAAGTCACAAAAATCTAAAGTTATCGTCATAAAATGGCATTTTGGTAGTTTAACACCTCGGGCCAGTTTCAAAATAATTAGCTAATAAATAAAGAAATGGCAGACCGAAAGTGATCTTGTTTACACCCGGTATATATATATATATATATATATATATATATATATATATATATATATATATATATATATATATATATATATATATATATATATATATATATATATATATAAATACCTCATTGTAAAAGAGACTATAAACACATTATATCCCTCAGTCGTCTTTTCAGTTGAACAAGTTTAACCTTTATATTTCTACTCGAGACACGATTATAAGATTTCTCTCTAGTTTTTTTGGCTATAACTGGCAAGCTCAGACAAACAAGTAGAGTAGAAAGTTATTATTCGATGCCCCAACTGTTAGTCTTGTTTGGGCTAGACGAAAAATTGAATTTTATGGGTATGCTCGGCGATAAAATTGCTATCAAATAAAAAGTGAGGGTGGCCGTGAATCCAACAAACGCGAATCTAAATTTTCAATTATTGGAAATAAGGTTTATTTGATTTTAGGATTGCGCTAACTTTTCTTTTGAATCCGGCAAAAGGGGTTGTGACAGTGTCTGGAATCCAACTTAAATCAAACGGTCGTCTGACTTTTATTACATTTACGTAAAGTCTGTCTTTTTTGCTTTCGGTTTTAGGTCTATTGAAAATATTTAAGTTTCCTTATCCAAAAAAAATAGTTAAATTGACAGTATTCTTTTATTTAACATTACTTAGGGTCTAACAAAGTATTTTAAATGAAAATTCCCAGAAAAAAAATTTGGTGTAGAGATAGCATCAAAGCACGACATATGGAACGTTCCTTTTATGTTAGGGACATGCTATGAATTAATAAAGACAATTATGTCATCGGATTTTGGTCTGATGATATAAAGGGTGGAATACGAAAGAAAATCGGGCGGAGTCAATCGGTTTAGGAAGGTCGGCCCAGAAATCTATTTAAACCAGTGTTGTTCCGTCGTTCTTTAAATAATATGGTACTCCTTTTTGACTATACGCACTTCAGATAATTAAAAAATGTAACTATGCTTAATGAACTTTTATCTATATTTGTCTGTTTTCTTTTGTGTACCGCACTTCTATATATCTTTTGTGTTGCGAAAACGGCGAACTTTCGAATTTTAAAATGATTTAATTTAGATTTTTCTTGATCGATTTACCTATAAATACATTTTTTCTTGAGTTCTGTCATTAACGGTTTCCAGACTACTGCCTACGTCCACTATTATTGGACCACCCAGTATAGTGATACACGATTTACAAGTCCAGATTTTACAACGGCAGCCAGCATCAGATCCAGTGAACGAGATTTATCAAAATTTTAATTTATGCGGTTCGACTTTGGGCTACTCGGGTATGCCTATGCAAGTTCAATAGGGTTGGAGGTATGGAGGCAGCTTTAAAGGTATATGACCGAGGTTACGTAAAAGACCGTCAATTTTATACTTTTTTTCTCTAGGCTTGTTGGCTGATATTACTTCATATAATTAATATTTTCTCCATGTTGGATCACATACAAGATGGTTCGATTTAAGCCACGATATCATATGAGCTTTTGTAGAGTATTTAGTTGACACTTTATCTTCTACGTGAGAATGATAAGATGCATTATACATTACCACGACTGATTTGGGAGGAATGTTAGGTAAAAGCTTCTCGAGCAACCACTTTTCAAAATTATCTCTACTCATCTGTCCATGATAGTCTCCAGTTGTTAGTCCCGAGCGAAAACTAAGCAGCACCTGTAACAAATCCGGCTTCTGAACCAGCATGACCTATAATAAAGCGACTACTAGACCGGATTCCTTGAACAACACCTGTAACACTTTCACTTTACCAGCATTTGTTCACTGTCACATCATTATCTACCTAGGTTTCGTCTAGATACACAATATTGCGTTCTTCTTGCCTATATTGCCTTACAGTTAATAGATATTTCACCCGCCAGTGAAAAATATTTGGTCTCTCAATGAGCAATTTTCGCTTATTTTGGCACTTGCGCCAAACAAAACTATTTGATCGTAAAAGCCGATTTAAGGTTTAATACCCGTACGGAAAATCTATTTTGTTCTTTACAGCACGAAGTAGGAAACTTCCTCAAGTTTATATAAAAATCCTCTATTGTTCCTCGAATTACTTGAAAATCACCATTGTCAATTTTATCTTTGTATGGTAATCGGGGTGTTTTTTTACCAGGAGATTTGAAAGGTGAAGTAGAACATGAGCGATCATTATGATTGAATTTTTCTTACACTACTTTCCGAAACACCAGTGTAAAATGCAGCGCGTTCTGTTCGATTTTGAATCAGAACAGCCAGTAGAATTATTTTCAGCTTCTCTAGTACAGGCCTCTATAACGCTCGCAATAACTTTACGTTCCCCGCTTCGAATTGTTTTTCCTCTTTTGCTCGCCATCGTTACTTCGAAATAATAATTCAAATTCAACGCAACGCATTTATATAGAAATGAGAACAAATGCTCAAAACGTATAGGCGCCACTAGAAATAGCTAGAACCTTCTAGCGGCAAGTGCATGGAGACTCCAGGCACATCTCAATTACAAGTGAACCAGTGCGAAATTTACTAAATCCTCGATTAACTTTCCGTACCGCTTAGCTGGCGCACTTTACAGGTGAAGCGGCAAACTATTACAACAAATAAAATAACATGAATTTTATTTGCGCACACAAATTTTACTTTTCCGCTTACTTAACAATATGAACCTTTATTTTAAGGACAGTCCAGTTTTCTTTCGTGTCCCGCACTTTAACGACTAATTTCGTTTTCAAGATTCATTTAGGTGCATACGAGGCAGTAAAATCTTTGAAAACTATAAAAGTTCTACATCTGAATATCAGGAGCCTAACTAATAAAATATCCCAGCTGGAAACACTGCTTTGCGAAGAGAAACCTCAGATCCTTATTTTCTAAACGGACATTGTCTGTTTCAGACAGAAATTACCTTTATAAATATAACTGGTTACAAATTCATAAATTGCCTTTGCCGCCGTAAGAGAAACTGGTAAGGCACTCTTTTAGAAACCCCATTGATTGAAAATGCAGGTGGCTATGATTCATTTTTGAGGAGCATTTGTTTTCGAAATTCTCGTCCAGAAATCTCCGAGAAGTTCATTCACGGACAATCAAATTCAAAATGTGTTTTTGTTGGTTACAAGAAATAAGATACAATTAACAATTGAAATGGTGGCGAGATCCAGCATGGTTGTTCATATCCAACCACCTTGGAAATAGTAGACTTAAATGAAAACCTTGTAATTTATATGCTTAAGTACTACAAATAATTAAAATAAAAAAAAACTGTATAGTCAGATACTATAATGTAGCTTGACACACCTAAAAATATGTAGTAACTGAGACGTCTATGTTATCTATGAGAAATGAAATATTTTTTAAGTTTTGACTTAAAACGAATCTACGGACGGGCTTGCCATGATGCTATGAGATATCGCATACATATCTTGGTCGCATTATACGTAAATGAATGCCGCAGCAGCGGTGCTGTGTCTGAGAATCTGATGCAGGCCACGATAGCATGTAATAATATTAGGGACATTTAAACCCTTTGACAGCCTATCAGGAAGATACGTGGATTCTTAGGACAACTCAATTTTAAACACTAAACTCAAACTTACCAAATCCGTATGAAAATCTAATGCAGGAGTTTTAAATTCTTTGAAGAATTGTTTTATTTCTCTGCATGAGAAAAGACCGATAGACTAAATCGGCATAACCCAAATGTGACAGAATAAGGCTGTCACGCAATCTTAATCTTACATCGGGCCAAAGAATATACATGTAAATATAAAGAAGTTTCAACTGATTGCAATTGATTTTTGAATCAAAGAGGCGACGTGGTCATCAAATCGCACACTAGTATCAACTAGAAGCCCAAGGTTCTTGCAAACGTTGGTAGCAGTTAGTGTAACATTATTCAGGTAGAGATAGAAATTGATATTATTCTCAATAGATTCTCTATCACCACCAAAGATTAGAAGCTTGGTTTTATTATTGTTCAGAAGTAGACCATGTTCCAAAGAAATTTCAGAAATGATTTCCAAATTATTATTAATGTGACCGCATATTGTGTCCAGATCTTCCTTTGCAAATGAGCAATAAAGTTGCACGTCGTCAGCATATTGATAAGATAGACAATCATTCAGATGATACGAACAGTCAGCAGTCAACACAGAAAACAACAAGGGACCTAGAATGCTCCCTTGCGGTACATCCCTATTGATTGCCCGAAAGTTACAGACCTCGGCACCCAAAACCACCCTCTGACTTCTTCCGTTTAAATAACTATTCATAAATTGAAGCGCAGTTTCTTTAGTAATAAGCCATAATCCAGCGTATCGAATGCCTTGCTATAATCCAAGAGGATTAAACACCTATTTTTCGAAGTATCCTAAGCTCTAAAAAAGTCATCCGACACATTCAACAGGGCAGTAACGTTACCGTGACCGGAGCGAAATCCAGACTGCGTGGTAGGTATTATGTGGCAGCTAAATAAATGTGTTTTTAGTTGATTGTTAACAATCTTTCTCAGAACTTTTGAGAAACAACAAAATATAATTATTGGTCGGAAATCAGAAGTAGAATTCGATTTGCTGATTTTTTGAACAGGCACATAAGTGAAATATTCACTGGCTTTCCGACTATTAAATTATACTAATGTATTATATTGGTTAATATACGGGGAAGCATAAAAAATCAAATTATGGGCCTGGAAAATGCCAGCGAATAACTCATGTATCCAATGATTTGAAAACGAACACGATTACAATAGGGTCAGAAGGGATTAAATTATAATTCCATATTTTACAAAAGGTCCACTAAGAACAGAATAATATTGCCTTCTTTCAAGCGAAATTAAGTTCAGCATCGGCAGAAAGGGCAGATGAAGAAATAATTTTTCAGTTAAATGGGCACAAGCATATGGTCCAGCAATTGAAACTTAGTTCATAAATTATTCGTTTTTTGGGTACTTTTTTGGCCCTTTTAAATGGGCCGTATAAAATCCCCGATGTTATGTCTCTCGTCTACTCTTGTCGGCGATATCTGATAAAAGTTTGTCAGAAAATATCATATATAATATATACTACATATATATACATACATATATATATATATATATATATATATATATATATATATATATATATATATATATATATATATATATATATATATATATATATATATATATATATATATATATATATATATATATATTAGACGATGATTCTTGAAACTCTAATATATATTTGTTAATTTATTATTTCGTTTTCTTGGGATATGGTTCGAGTGGTATAAATAAGGTAATGAAAACTATTTCATTGCCTTGAAAAATCTGTTATTATTAAAATTTCCAGAGGTTTCGACCGAATTTCAGCCTTTCTCAATGGAATAGTAACAAAACGAAAACGAAGATACATAAAATATAGATGTTATTGTAATAATATCTAAGGATTATAATAATAAAAAAGACTTAATCACTATGAGTTTTACTTACTTCCATTCAAACCTTATCACAAGAAAGAAAAAAATGTATTATATATATATATATATATATATATATATATATATATATATATATATATATATATATATATATATATATATATATATATATATAAATATATATATATATATATATATATATATATATATATATATATATATAGTGCAGTATAATAGCAATGATGTTGTCCTTAAAAGAATTATTTATTTAATTAGCTTTTTCAAAAGAATATTATATATATATATATATATATATATATACAATATATATATATATATATATATATATATATATATATATATATATATATATATATATATATGCATATATATATATATATATATATATATATATATATATATATATATATAGGGTTATTCACGCAACTCGTTAATTAAAAGTTTTTGATGATGCTATTTAGATAAAAATTTCAAATTTTGGGATTAAGGTAAGGTCAAGGGGTACTTCTTTTTTGAAATATTTTCAACTTCCTGTCACTTCCGGTTTAACAGGAATTTGGTATCAACTTGCTTATTTTAAAAGGAACACCCTGTATTTTATGATATTTTTGGATTCTACGGAGAATTTTAATGCTATTTTATGTAGCATGTCCTATACCTAGGTTCAAGCGTTCTTAAGATACTTGACCTTGAACCAAAAATGAGCCTTCGGGGTACCAAATTTTAAAATCTCATGTTTTTGTAAGTTTTGAAGATATAATCTTCATATTTTGCCGACGATCGGTAAATAATCTTAGGTTTCTATTTTTTTTATTGAATTTGTCTATTTTTATACAGGGTGTACTAAATTCGGCGACAAACATTCACATTTTCAAAGCCGCTAAAGTCCGTTTTTTTAAATGGGACACCCTATAACTTTATGCACTATCAAATGTAGAATTTCATTTTCTATCGAACTGTATTAAGGTTCCCTATACCTATTCGTAACCATTTTCGAAATAATCAGGTTTTTATTAAACTATCATATGTATTTGCTAAATGCTTACACCTTCCCGTAGTAAGCCATGGAAAAACAATTGTTGTGCTTTTCTATTCAACAATGACAGCTGATTTGAAACTTTTAAATTAAAATTAAATAACACTCAAAAGCTGATATTCTCAATTTATTTTATTTTCGCGTAGAATGTTACAAAATATTGGAGAGAACGTGCCATGTTTTTAATGAAAAACATCCCCATTTATCGCCAATGAATAAGAGAAAATTGAAGAGGATTAAAGCGAAATTTTTTCGTTTCGGAAAAGTTAAAGTTATAAAAAATGTAATAAATTGTTTACATTATTTTTAACCATATCTACTAAGTTCGAGACTAAACTTGTTTTAGGGAACTTAAAAATTATAGCAATCTAACAATCAACAATAAATAAATAAAATAATAAAATTGAATTATAACAAATGTTCTATATGAAGTCCGTTCATTTGAAGACACATTTCAATTCTTCTTTGTACAGTTGCTGTGGCCCGTTGAATTTGTCCGTTTTCTAATTCGGCAAAAGCTGTTCGTATCCTGTCCAGTAAATCTTGTTGGTTATTTACTGGGAAAGCATAGACTTTACCTTTGATAAATCCCAATAAATAAAAGTCTAGGGGTGTTAAATCAGGCGATCGCGGGGGCCATCTCCAAGGGCCATTGAGACCAATCCAGCGATTTTCAAAAATTCGAGATAATTGGAGATAAACCGCAGCGGAATTATGTGCTGGTGCCCCATCTAATTGATACCAATAATTTTGCAGCTCACAAATAGGAATTTCTTCTATAAATTCAGAAACCGTCCCTCGTAGAATTTCCAAATACATATCACTGTTTAAATTGTCTTCATAAATACAGTACCGCACCTGATCATTTAATACTATACCGAAAACATTGAAGCTAAACCTCTCTTGAGAACGCGTTTCGCGTAAAGCGTGCGGATTTTCTGCTGCCCAGAAATGTTCGTTTCTTGTATTTGTTATTCCTTCTCTAGAAAATTTCGCTTCATCGATCCAAAATATTTTTGAAAGGAATTGAGGGTCCTCTTGAATTTTCAAAAACATGAATTCGCAAAATTCTACTCGTCGGACGTCACCACCAGGTCTCAAGGCTTGCACGTTTTGGAAGGAATAAGGGTGCATATGATGGTTGCTCAAGATTCTTTGGACAGATGAAGAAGAAATTCCCAAATCGTTTTCTGCAGACGGTATTGAACTTTGCGGGTTTGCGTGGATATAAGTTAATGTGTTTATTACGTTATCCTCGGCGTTTGTCACTGGTTTCGGAACATTTTTTTTGCGGGTTTGCTTGAATTTTGGATATAAGTTCTCTCCAAAATTTTATGTGAATATTATTACGTTATCCATTTCGATTTAGAAGATTTAGTTTATCACTGACAGCTGTCATACTGGATATTGGATCTCAATTGTTTTTCCATGGCTCACCATTGGAACATGTAAACATTTAAGCAAATACATACGCGTTTGTCACTGGTTTCGGAACATTTTTTGTAACTTTAACCTTGCGAAAACGTGTTTTTGTTTCGACATATTGGATGTTTATCAAAATGCTAGAGTGATCCCCATATGACCCTCAATTTTTGAATTTTTGATTACGTACATATATATATATATATATATATATATATATATATATATATATATATATATATATATATATATATATATATATATATATATACATATATATATATATATATATATATATATATATATATAAATATATATAATATATATATATATATATATATATATATATATATATATATATATATATATATATATATATATATATATATATATATATATATATATATGATACCTCTTTTTTACGACTGACAAACAATATCTCCCAAAATAAATGTTCTAATTTTTAGTAATAATTTGACAAACAATCAAAATCTCCCAAAATAAATGTTCCCAAAATAAATGTTCGAAGTCATTAAGACTCACTACCCAAATTAACAACGTATATTAATATTCATGTTCAAAAAGAAAACATACCGAAACATTTTTGCTATCATTTTGTTGCTGTAGAGTTGCTCAAGCAAGGAGAAATTATAGACCAAAATTATAGAAAATCACATGCCTAACAATCTTTGTTTGATTTGATTAGTCAAACGACAGTCACGAGTTCGCCATTTTTTAAGCTCACCATACCGTCATAGACGGGAATCGTAGGATCCTGTGTTTTTAATGCCGGTCGTGGTAATGGTCAACGGAATAGTTTTTGTTGGGAATTCATTTCGCGCAAAAGCGTTTCTTATCTTGCATTTTGTTGTTATGAAAACTGAGTATTTTGTTTAAACCGTTATCTTAGCTGCCTCCGACCTTTTGTTTGAGCACAGGTTGATTAATGATATTACCTGAAAAGAATTTGTTTTACAAAAAAAATTTGAAATTTTTATCTAAATGTAAGCCTCATAAACTTTTAGTGGACGTTTGCGTGAAGCTATATATATATATATTCCAGCTGTTTTTGAGCCCGCTGATTTTTCAGAAATTGTGGAAAGCAAGCATATGAAACGCCTTTAATTGCACAAGTTGCTGAGGTTGGTGTTGGAGGCAGAATCCTAAAATGGACAGCGTCATACCATTTTTTGTAATCTAACCACTTCTAATATAAGTTGTATAAAGTTTAATATGAATAATATAGCTGTTGCATATTATTAACATAATTAATGATTTTAATTTTTACAAAAATAGTTTTTTATTGTTTTGTTTATGCTTATGCTTTATGCTTTATGCAATTATGTTGATTCCGCTTTGGGATCCTACATACTTGTAAACCCTAATGTTTAGAAATAAATAAATGAAATAGATATACTTCTTGGAAGTCAGGAAAGGCTTTGTTTTGGTTTATTATCTGCAGGTATAATTTTTCTGGCTCATAAATAAAACAGACATCATTCAGGGTGGGTATGGCTGCATGGTTAGAAGAATCACAAAAATGGGCAATATGAAGAAATAGAAGACCGATTTGCTTTTATTCCGGTTGCAATTGAGAATTTCGGTCCTTTGGGAATGAATTATAATATTTTTGTCTGGCCCATGTTATTTGAAACATCCTATATAGATAAAAATAGAGTCAAACACTGTTTGTTTACTCTCCGGTATTGTTTTGCATTATTTTAACTAAAATAAACCATGATTAAGATAGTACATTCATAAATTTTAACCCCCGGTGTGATAAAACTGTCCTCAAAAATTTGTATGTAGCTCCACATTTTTAGATTTATCATAATTTTAGCATTAATGTTTAAACAGATGGTTCAAAAAAAAAACAGGAAATAAACGTTTCCCACATGTATTATCATTGCCACAAAACGACTGCCATGAAGACCCATTTCTAATATTATTTTAAACATAATTAGTTAAGCACAGTTGATTTTACTGCTAAAATTTCAAGGTCGAATGCATTCGCGCATATTTTTCGCAAGGCGAAAAGTACATCTGCAACATTTTAAATTTTATCGAGACCAGCTGATTTTTTTCGAATTTAAATATGTTTCGGAAATTCTTCACTATAAAAAATGCACGGCAATTAACATATTAATACCAAATAAAATCTCGTCTTCTATTAAAATTTTCCTAGTTTGGCTAGCTATTATTATAAAGATCCGCGACTCCGTTTTTATTTTTTTCTGATTCTATTTGAAGTGATATGACAAAATAAATTCCAAATTCTCACTGTTACCATTTCTGCTACACAAGATGGCGCTGCTAGATTTTCAATCTCACGTTTCTTTTCTTTGCAACCATCATCAACTTTAGTTTTTTAAATAGACAAAAAATTCCATTTTATGCTTAATTGAACTTAGTTTAAATTCTAAATTCAATTACATAACACACTTGACATATATTCAACGTTTCGAGCCGAAAATCCATCATCAGTGCTAGTTGCTGATAATGGCGATGGAACAAAACGTCCGATCAAAAGCCTGATGACGCCATCTTGTAGAGATGAAAAAATGACTATGAAAAAGTTAAATTTATTTTGGTCTGTTTTAGTAATATTAGAAAAAAAATCATTTGTTGGATATTATGTTTGTAATTGCTAGAACTTAATATAAGAATTTGTCAAAAAAAATAGATTAAAACAAATTTCAATTTTTGCTCCCCTACATTAAATTTACAAGCCGCGACGTTACTTTTTTTAGGTTGTCCTAGTGTTCTTCTACAATAGCAATATTTGCATAGTGTCATATACTCCTTCCATCCATCATACTTAGCCATGTAATTTTCTTTTGTTTCAAAATGGCAGGAGTATTTTGACGTTTTTCTTTACTTATTTGAGTCTTGATTATTCTCGATTTGTGTTATTACTAAAAATGCCTGTCGCGTGTTTAGAAAAACGTGGTATGATCCGCATATACTACATTTGTCATAGAAATGCTCAAATATCAAGTTAACGATACGTGCAGAAATACCCTGACAGGCAACAGCCACATTTTTCCTATTTTGCAAAACTTGAGAAAAATGGGAATATGGCGTAACAAAATCATTGGCCCATTTTCTTTGGACAGGCACCTGACCTGATAGAGCAAGAAATAATAGATACCTTATCAAAACATTAGAAGTATTAAAAAATCTATAGTGGCAACAAGATGGAAGAGAAGTGACAGAGATTCGCAATCTTTTATTTCCTCGTAAATGGATTGGGAATTAAGGGGTTGTACGCTGGCCAGTAAGAAGCCCGGACTTAAACTCCTTAGTGTACTATCTCTGGGGTTTTTTTGCAAAATCGATTATATGGGAATTTGCTCGAAAATATCAAAGAACTGATTTCTAATTTAGTAAGCTAAATAAGAGCTGTACGATCAACCCAAAAATGCATTAAAGCAAACAGTTTCAATATGAATACTTGTTGTAATGTTTTTACTTTTGCTACTTTCATGTATTTGTTAAATATCAGGGGCGTGCGGTGAAATTTTAAAAAAGGGAAGCAATTTTTAGAAACTTACCTATTTGTAATGTAATTCGATTCTTCGATCATTTTTTGCAAATTCGTCAGTGACGTCATCATAAAAACGTCGATGCTCCGACATATTTTAGAGAAGTCTATTTCAATTCAAATTTCAATTTCTCTCCTGCCACGTTGAATTTCTCACGAAATTTTTTATACGTTTAAGTGTTGAAAAATTGCGTTCTACTGATGAACTTGTGGCAGGTATTGTCAATACTAATTCACACAATTTCGACACTTCGGTGTAAGCAGCTTCCAGCTCCTTATCTTTTAAAAATTGCATTAGTTCCTTAGCGTTATTTTTTTCGCTAATGTCATCAGTTTTGTAAATCACTTTTAGTTCAGATCGCAGTAAAACTCGGTCGAAGAACCGGCTATAATGAAGAAGAAGAGATTTAAACGCATCTTTAATTTAAAATAATTTAAACCGTTAAATCTATAGTATTTGTTGCGGAATTTGATTTCATAAAAGAGGCGTCTCTATGATGTTTGAACATCTCCGACCTTGTTTGTTCGAAGACGCTTGGCTTGTGGCTCTACATTTAACGTCCTCGTTTTCTCCCAAAATAGGTCAGTCATCCCTTTTTTGGCCTAACATGGACTTAAAATCATCCACTTTTTTTAGGCAAAAAGCAATATCATTTGTTTTAGTTTGTAATATATTAAAAACATTGTCCGAGAATGGAAATATTTCTGAAAATATGTTCAACAAATAATTAAAATCAAAATCTCGTTTTAAACAGTCCAAAAACCCCCTCGAACTGTTTAATGCTTCTGAGTCCCACGTTTCATTATTTTTTATTATATTCTCAAATAGTTCAATCAGTGATTCACGATTTTCAGATAGTGTTAACACAAGTCTTCCATTATAGTTCCACCTAGTAGGAGCTACTTTGGGCAATCGTTTGTGGACAATGAAGTCCAAAGCTTGTGTACGTTTTGTTGACTTGGAAAAAAAAGGAGCCATGCCACTTAAAGTAGCGAAAAATACTTTACACTCTTTAATGTGATTCATGGACTGGGATAAAACTAAATTTAATTTATGAGCAAAACAATTGACAAACACAGCACTTGGGAAAGTTTCTCGAACTTTAGCTTGCAAACCCCTAATTGTCCTGCCATCACTGCAGCTCAATCATAGCTCTGAGCAACTAATTTTTTCTCTCCATTAATTTCTTTAGTAACGTTATAAACTACGGTATATAATGCATCTGCTGTACGATTTTCGGACACATTCTTAAAACCTAAAAATCGCTCTTGAACTGATAGAACAATAGCAACGAACTGCGCCTCGCCAATCTACTGCTTAATTCTTTTTAGAATAATGGTTGCAACACCATTCGACGTTCTGCGAAAAACGCTAGACTGCTCTAAATGATTTTTTAAGCAATCATCATATTTAGCCATTAAACTAAGTAAATCTTGAAATTTTCCTGTATTTGAAGAAACCCTTGTTTCGTCATGACCTCTAAGTCCCAATTCGTGCTGTCCGAGAAAACAAACAACATCGATAAGTCTTCTTAATATTTGCCTATTTTTATCGACTAGTTCATTGTGTTGGCGGTGACTAATTTCCAACTGTTTATTAAGGGCGTATTCAATTCTGGTTTTGCCGAAGACTTTTTCTTTTATGGCGGCCTGCAAATGCGCTTTGGACACAATTTGTCTTTTTACAGCTTTATGGAAATTGTTTAAATAGGAAAAACCAGTTTTATTCCAGAGACCTTTTTCATTTTCAAAAAGTAAACATGGGCAACAAAATAATTCACTTATATTTTCACACCCTGTTAGCTATTTAAATTGTTCGTATTGTTTTTCTGGATAAAAATGTGTAATACAGTTTTTCATTTTTGTGGTTAAATTTTTCATAGGCGGTTTTGCCCTTCCTTTGGAAATTATTTGAAGCTTATCAGGGAAGTTTAATGTCATTTTCAACGTTATTACCGGCAGCTGAAGTTGACGGTATTTGCATATCCACGTCCGTATTTTTGTCTTCCATATCGCACCATGCACGACGCGACGTACGTATCACACAGCACACGGATAGCCGTTCAAACAAAGAACCTACTCCAATGATAGCTTCCGCGCCCACTTAAAGCAGGCGACTGAAATGTAAAAATTGCAACAGCCGGTGGAAAGTTCAATAACCTCTGGCTCGATTCGCAGGAAATCAAGCATATAGGACTTGGCTGCAGAGAAGCTAGCGGCCCGCATAGGTTCTATTCGATTTTCTATTGTGGCTGGGTCGGAGTCAAGGCCGCATTTATTATGGGCTTGATAATTAAGATAATATTTCAGCATTGTTAATATAAACTAAATTAATGGTTTCCTATTTCAAAAATTACATTTTACAAGATGTTGTAATTTGTAATTTTTTTTGGGGAAGCACTGCTTCCCTTGCTTCCAAGGACTGCACGCCCCTGTTAAATATTTAGTAATGTATTCGAATTAATTTTTTTTAAGTTTAAATTCGTAAAACTTTTGTATTTCCTAAATTTTTTAGTTTTTAATGAAAATATATTCTTAAAGCTTTCACAAAAAAAACAAATATTTGTTTCTACTTTTTTTTAAATAAATTCGTTATAAAATCATATTTCAAATTCTGACTTTTGTCAGAATATAAATTTTAACAAATTATTTTTTCCTGAATTTACTTAAAGAAGACCAAAATAAATTCGACATTTTCATGGCCATTTTATTCTTCTCTACAAGATGGCGTCTTCAGGCCTTTGAGCGGAAGTCTCGTTCCATCGCCATCATCAGCAACTAGCACTGATGATGGATTTTCGGCTCGAAACGTCCGATATATGTCAAGTGTGTTATGCAATTAAATTTAAAATTAAAGTTAATTAAGTATAAAATGGATTTTTTTGCCTATTTAAAAAAACAAAGTTGATGATGGTTGCGAAGAAACGAAACGTCGGATTGATAATCTAGCAACGCCATCTTGTAAAGCAGAAAAAATAATAATGAGAAGGTGGAATTTTGTCATATCACTTCAAATCGAGCAGAAAAAAATAAATACGGAATCGCGGATATTTGGTTTTTTTCGGAATTTTATAACTTTTAAGGCGGCATTTTAATTGTCATGAGTTTGCGCAACTTGAATCTGATTTAACCGACTTTTTATGTGTTATAGTTTCCGAGATCCCAATGATATACGCCTGGAATTTTAGACACCCTGTAGTTCCGCATTGCCGCCAAGTTTACCGTTTTTCTGTTATAAAAGATTTTTTTTAATAGAATACCCTATATTATATTATTTTTTTTAAATCTGCATAAAATTACTTTTTATTAAAAGTACTTTTTATGAAAGGTGCAGTACGTTCTGGCAGACCGGGAAGCACAATAGTTCCTCATCTTGCTACCAAGACACTAGCAACAGGAAGCAGCGACTCAACTTTAAAAGTAGGTTGTAAAAACAACGGAAACAAAACAATGGATAAAAGAAATACCTAATACAAACAACGAATTATTGAAAGTAAGTAAAGTATTTAAAATGTTGTCCATTTAATTCCTGACAGTACGCCAAATAATAAACTAAATCCTCAAGGTCGTTAGGCTTATTTCTATACACCACATTTTTGAGGTATCCCCACAAAAAATAGCCGAGGGGTGTCAAGTCTGGATACTGAGGTGATCACTCTATTGTACCCCTACGTTCCATTCATCTTCCAAAAAAAAACAAACATTTTCTAAATATTCCTTAACATTCGGAGCAAAATGCGATGGATCACCATCCTGCTGAAACCATATTTCTTCAATTGGTGCACCATTTCCTTAAAAAATCAAGTTTAAATACTGAATATGGCAGGTAAAGTAAGGAAGGTTATTCGAAAATAATTCTGCAATAGGTGGGACAATTTCAGTCCTTAAAATATTCAAATACCTTTCTCTAGTTAATGTGTTAATCCATCTTTGTAAATGAACAAAACTGACATTGCCGAACATATCTGGTAACCTTTTGTGCGTAGGTATATTAATGAAAGGTAATGCATTTATTTATGGATATAGTACACGGCAGTCTAATTAGTCGGATCTGACGTCACGTAAAAATCTTAATTAAATCGAAAAATGCAGTGTTCCTCAAAAGTTTTATTTGTCAAGTTCGATTTGACTACGTTCAGAATTTAAAAAAAATGTATTTAATGCGGCTTATTAAAAAAAAACTGTAATTTGAATGGCTGTATTCGTGCTATAATATTATATATCTGATAATAAGAGAACTCAAAAGTTTGTAAGCTCTAAAATTTGGTCAAATAAATAAATCTATGATAGATCTTAGAACTGGAAGTGTTATGTGAACGCTTGATTTGTATAAGTCGTATATTACATTTTTTGTTTCCATCTTCATGTACCCGTTTAAATATTGAGTTTTGCTTTGTTTTTTCGTTTTCTTTTTTCGCATTTGTGCGCTGAAATATTATCGCGTTTTACTTTAACAATCCTTTGTAATTTTCTGAACAGACTATGGCTTCATTACGTTACCGTTTTCTGTACATTTTCTTTGCTCCTCTTCTAAATAACTTACTAAATTTAGCACCATTTTCTTCGTTTGAGGATTTAAAAAATCCACAAAACGTTTTTTGCCTTCCATTTTACTTCAGATTTTACCGTAAAGTTTTTTGGCACTGACAATACTCCTAGAAAATGTGACAATCGAGGTGACAACCATTAGGTTAAATTTACAGAGCTGAGTATACGAAACAATTATTCGATTGATAGTTAATGTATTATAATAAAGTAGAACAAAATAAGCTAAACTTGAGGCAATTACTAGTTTTAAGCAAATATTTTTTTCAAGAAACGTAGTTATATATTAGTAATTAGATAATCACATTTTTAAACATATTTTGAATTTTATTTTTAAAAATTCTAAACAAACCTTTGTCTTAGTTGACATACACATGCAAATGTTTGATAGCCACTGGAAATTATATTTGGCTCTTTTTCTCAGCCAATAAAAAGAATTGGTCATACTATTCAGTTTTCCTACAGACCAGTCAATTTTAAACTAAGATAAATAGCACTAGAAAAGTTTATCTCTAATAAAACTTATTAAACTGCCGTCGACTTTATTAGACCATTGTACTATATTAGCATTGGTACTTATTAAACGTGTTCAAACAACTAAGCAATTTTGGACTCAAATTTCGGACTAACCCTGTACAAAATAATTAAAAAAAATTTATAATTTGGCTGGTTATTTAAAATACATTTAATTTTTATAATATAAGTAGCCAACAAAACACTATAACAGATGTATAATAAAATCATTTTCAAACTTTAGAATTAAAATATAAAAAAAATTAATATTTAAAGTTTAGAGCTGTATGTATGAGGCTACATATTCTAAGCTAGATTTAATACATTCTTTTTTTTGTAAAATTATTCATGATGCCTAAAAAACACTGTTTTATGTAATAAAAAGCACGCACAACCACATCCATACAAACAAAAGATTTTTTTTCTTCTAAACGATATTTACATTAGGGATGTAAAAACCGTTTTATCATTTTGTACGACGAAAATATCGAGGGCACTTTTTTGGAAGGCAGAGTTCATATATTACCTAGTTTTTTGTGTATTTTCAATACATTACTCCATCTACGTAGAGAAATTTAGGATCTATACTGACGGATTTGTTTTTTGATTTTGTTTGGAAAACATAAAATATTGTAAGGTATATACAACAATAAAGGAAAAATGTTTTTGCTTCTAAAACATTTATAAAATTATCTATCTTCTTGAGTTGTTTTAAGATTTTTTAAAGGATATTTTTCACGTACATAAACATTTGAGCTCAATGCATCTTACCTAGCAAAACAGAGTCATAAAAACATTGAATTTTTTTATAATCATTGTCCAGGGCAAAATAAGAACAGTTTTGTTTTTTCAATAGTCTAATTACGACAATTTTGTCTACCCTGAAAAATATTTTCACAGTATTACCCACACATTTTTTTCAAGTTTCTTAACGCATTTTAGATACCCTTGTAGATACAATGTTCATTAGTGTTAATTAATGTTTGCCCCGAGCTGTATAATTCGACGAAAAGCTCTTTCCATCAATGCCTAACAATATACAAAAACACCGAGTACCTAAGAAGTAACAAACATTTTGCAAAAGAAGTCACCGCTTTTATTACCTGTAGCCCATAATTACTTTTGATATAAACTAGTAGTAATATATAATATTTTATCTATATAATGCGATATCACAATTTTTTCTTTAATTTTTTCTATTAATATTAATTATATGTTATTAAAACAACTATAATAGTTTATTACAGGGAAAATACTAAACTAAAAATTTAAAAAAAAAGAAAATATTAATAATGCAAAGAGAACTACAAGGAATACTATTAAAATGTAAAAAAAGTAACTTTTAAAATAAAACAAGTAATAGAAAAAACAACAAGTAATAGAAATATAATACACAACTTTTTAACTCATTATTCCAGGAAAAACTTTTTTAGTACTTTCTTGAACTTTTCCAGATTATTTACTTCCTTGATCTTCTTTGGTAAATTATTGTAGGTGATAATGCCAATGTATAGATTTGACCGTTTTCCAAAATTACTGTTTTTTAATAATGTCTGTAAATCGTCTGTTTGTCTAGTATTGTGTTGGTGTATTGTATTTGTCTAATTTAATGTGATTTTTGAGTGTTTATTTTAAGATTTATAGAATAAATGAATATACAAACTTTTAATTTATAAGGCACATTTATGTCTAGGTACCCTTTAGGTTTATATAAATTGTATGTAGGTTCTGAATATGGTAGTTTATGAATGCATCTAATAATTTTGTTTTGTATTATTTTTAAAGGATTTAGACTATTTGAAGAAGAAAATTATAATAAAATACAATAAATAATTTTTAAAAATTTAAAAGGTATATGATATCTTATTTTATGCAAAATACCAATTATAGGAAACGATATTACGTAAATATTCAATATGTGTTTTTCAGCTTAAATTTTCATCAAAATATATGCCCAAAAGTTTTATACTTTTAGAATATTTTATTTCCTCATTCAAAAATATTAAAGGAGAGATATTTTATTTTTATTGGTTTAACTTCAAAAATTCAAAAATAATATATGTTATTGTAGCCATGATAAATATAGATTTAAGTCAAAGTTAATTTGCTTGTAAATTTCTAAAGTAGTTTTTTCAAAAAAAAAAAAATAAATATATATATATATATATATATATATATATATATATATATATATATATATATTATATATATATATGTGTACTGATTAAGAAAAAAATAACACTTTTATATTTATCTTTCTGCTACATTAAGAAATGTCAGAAATGGTTACTTACTTTTTGAAAGTGGTTAACTCTTATACTTGAAAACTTCCATCTTCACTGAAACATGTGTTGATACTTTATTCGAGCAAAATTAATACATGTTTATTAACAATATTTAAAGTACATTTTTTCAAAGCTAAATTTTACTTTTTGTTGGGGTTTCTGGTGTTTCCCACAGGACATTATGGAAAATCCATGAGTGGTCTCTAAGAATTATTAGTTTTTAAACAATTAGCTTTTAATTTAAGAGCAACCGTAGTTTAAAACAAGTTTTTAAACTATTAACCCTCTTTTGGAAATGTTGGTATTTTTTAGTAAATGCCGGTAGAGTTTTGATATTAGAATTAAAAACAATGCACTTTTTAACTGTTGTAGGCAAATATGCATCACTTATAAGTAACTATCTCCAATTTTTTTAGCTGAACTTAATTAATAATAAAAAGCAATCAAAGCGACACTAAAGCAATAAAAATGGACAGTTATTACTAAAATATTAAGTATTATATTTAAGTAGTTAGTTTTTTATACATATATATATATATATATATATATATATATATATATATATATATATAATATATTATATATAAATAATAATAATCAGATATAACAATAGAATAAAAGAAAAAACAGAAAAAGAAAAAATGTATTTCCTTTAAATAATTCTATTTTTGTTGAAGCAAAACTCTCAATTTTAAAAATTAAGAAAACAGCTTTGATTCCTCAGGGTAACATAAAAACGATTTACCTTCAGAAATATAAAATTCTGAATGACAGTTTATTTACTTTAAATAATTAAAAAAATATTATTTTCTATCATATTTAAAAAATTGAATGCAGTAAGATCCTTAAAAAATTCTTACTAACTTAAAATTAAGCGATTTATTTTCATTTTCTTTTTTAAATTATAATAGAAAAATGTATTTTTGTATATTGTTGATAACAGTTTGTCCTTTATAAAAAAAAGTATTTTTTAAACATTTTGAAAAGTTGTGCTTGGCCGTTCCATTAGCTACTGAAATATGTATAAATAATATGAAATCGATGAAAGATATTAAAAGCCTGCCAAAATAAATATTTTTCTGTCAAGGTAAAACACACACAGGAGTTATTTAAAAGAAGCGAAATATTACTTTCTATTGGAGTTTCCCACAGGACGACACCATCGGAAAATCCATAAGTGATCACTAACAGTCATCAGTTTATAAACAATTAACTTTTAATTCAAGAACAACCATATTTTAGAACAAGTTTTCAAACTATCAGCGCTCTTTTCGACGCGAAAAGACAAGCGCGCGACCAACGGCAATCCGTCGAACCAGAGTCGGTTTGCAGCTGTTGATCGGTTGATGGTGTCCGCGACACTGTTGGTAAAGTTTGCCGCTCGCAGGAGCTTTTCCTCGCAGGACGAGATGCAGCAAGCGCAATCAGGATAAAGGACTTACATTTTATGATTGAGTGAATCTGTCACTTTTAATTTCAACCAGCTTCGGCTCCAGTGCCATGCGTTGTTACGAACATTTGGGGAGCTAATTATTTATTTACTTAATTATTCATTTACCTAATTATTTATTTATTTATAGGAAGGTAAGAAGACAACAGATAAAAGACCACTAAGTATTATCATTATATACAGGGTGTTCCTAAATATCATGTACAAACGGTTTGTTTTGTGACTGAAATTTGAAATAAAATTAGGTCCGCTGACGCTTCGTTACCGATCTACGATCCACAGGGTGTTGTAATTTCAATCTTTTTTTAGTTTTTTTCTTTATAGCTCCTGCAATTTTTGAAGTATTTATCTCAAATTTTGGAATAAGGTTACGTAATAGAAGTTACATGATTGCACATGTCAAGTGGTTGTCAGAATCTACAGGAGATATTTTTTCAGGGATCATGCCCTCTTTTCTCCTGTGATTTTTTTTGAGGTGCGCCGCTGGTATATTCTAGAAAACAAAATCATTTTTCTATCTTATCTACAAACTATTTGTCCTCTTGTAGTTTTTTCGTATTTCCGACTCATATCGAGAAAAAAAAAAGTTTTTTTGTAATCAGCTGGATGAAACTAATTTCTTTGAAATGGTCTCTAGTAGGCTATGGCTTTATTTGGATAATCTTTTGTTTTATTGGTTTTGACACCTGGCATTTCGAATCGTAAGTTGTGACAGCGTTCATAGTTGAAAAGTGTTTGAATTCTGAAATGGCTGAGATGCATTTTATCTATGGCCTTCCGAATGGAAATGCAAGAGAAGCCAGACGTCTCTACATGGAGCGCTATCCAAATAGAATATACCCGATCACCGCATACTTTCGAATATTCATAGGCGTCTGATGGAAACTGGAACTTTTACAGCAACGATGCAGGTAAACCGTGTACTGTTCGAATACTACAGATTTTTTTTGTTTTATTTACGTTACATGCCCTACAGGTTTTGAAAAAACCCAATTGTGAAGTACACAATTATTGCATTTTACAGACTATAGTAAAAAAATAAGCAATAATACTCTATGAACTAAGATAATCAAAATCTAAATATAATATGTGTATTATATTAACACGGCAACAATATATATTTAATTATTAACAACATGTATTTATTTGTTAAAATATGAACAGGTATTTAACTATAAATAATTTCTCAGAAAAAATGAAACAAGTTTATGATGAGATTTGGCTATTTAGTGCGATAAAATTTTATGGTAAAATTTCACGGTAAAACTTTTACGAAGTGCTGACAACGAGATGTTAAAGAAGTCGATGTTGATATACTGGTTACAGGTTTCGCACATAAGAAAAAATGGAGGGTAGTTCAGGAGATTTGTTCTTGGAGTAGATAGGTGAAAAATATTGTAGTGGCGACAGCTAATTCGGGGAACATAAAAATGTATTCTAGACAAAATATTAGGAGAGTCGTTGAGGTTGTTAAGAATTTTGAAAAGTTGTTAGAAGTAAGTTATCACGCCGAGTTTTCAGCGATGAAAAACCGAATTTTTTGAGAAGTTCCTCCTGTGAAAATCCCTGCTCGGGGTAGACCCCATCATTTTTTAAGTTAATATACTTAAGAAATTTACGCTGTACTTTTTCCAAATTGTCGAAATGAACATTATGGCCAGGGGCCCATACAACACCAGCATATTCCAGTTTAGACCCAGCATATGAATTATACAATAATGTAATCACTTTAATGTTACGAAAATCCCGAGTGCACCGTAATATAAAACTATAGAGTTTTGAGGCTTCGGATATAATTGTGGTACACCAATCGCTGACTTTCTGAAGGTTTTATTGAAGTACTAAGCAGTCATGTACGTTATTTATTCGATTATATAATTTAACGTCATCAGCATACAACAAAAAATGAATGTCCAGTTTCGCGCCTATATCATTTATGAACATGTTGAAGAACAGGGTCCCTAACACAGACCCTTGAGGAACACCCGATGTTGAAGCGTAATGACGTCAATTAGAGCCGTAAATTTCGACATATTGCGTGCGATTACTAAGATACGACTTTATCAAAGATACTAGTGATTCGGACAGTCCAAAGGTGTATTCTAAATAAATTACGTCTGTCTGACAACTGTCATCTATTGCTTCGGCTATGTCTTGTGTTACAGTGATTAAATTCGTAGAAGTAGACCTGCCTTTATAAAAACTATGCTGAGATGGCGTCATTAAGGAGGAACTGCACGCAGTAATATGGTTCATTTTCAAGCCTTCCGCCTCTGCAATATTTTGTTAAAACTATAAGAGATATGTATTAGCTTCAATGTGATTTAACTAGGGAAATATGTATAGTTGGGCGCTAAATGCGAATTTTTATGAAAAAATCAAATCTAGAGTTATAAAATAAAAGTAGATTTGTCCATTTTCGACCATTTTTTGACCACTTTTTGACGCACATTCCTTCGCATATAATTTTTTTTTTCCACAAAATGGCTCTTTACCGCCTTACGTTGATCCTTTGTCTGTGTAAATGCAAAATTTGGAATGGTAAATCGTACTCATGTCTTTGTATTTCTGCAGCGCGTGAACCCTTTTGAACCCACTTTTAACCGAAATGTAATTTAAATTACCTATACATAACACATTTTTTTGAGGTCAGACGTGCAGGAAGTTTTTTTTAATGCGTAGGTACCTTTTTATCTTACTTTCAACTCGACTAGACCTTGTCGCTGGTTTTTCACTTTTTGCGTACAGTTCTCCCTTAAATGTTTTATCAAAGGAAATATAAAGATTTAATATTTATAATAGGTGGAGACAGTATCTCCGAATAATCATTGATATTCACTGAAGTTACAGAGGAAAAAGATTTCATGAAATAATCTGCAAATGAGTTCAATATATCAGGAGTGGAAGATAGTGTTGCGTCATTATAAGTCATACAGTTAGAGATGCCTTTCAGCTCTCTTTTGTTTTTAATGAACGATCAAAACTTTTTCGGATTCTCAATAATATTTCGTTCTGATTTTTGTATTTAAAGCCTATACGAATTAGTTATATCATTTTTTATTTTAAATCTAAAAATTTTAAACTCTTCCAATGCACGTGTATCCCCTTTTGTTTTGAATTTTTTATGACAGATAGCCTTTTGTTTAATGTTATGTATTGTGTCAGCCGAAAACCAAGGTGGATATTTTTTGCTATATGCTTTATGATATTTAGGTACACATGCATTGATTATATCATATATTTTCTCATAAAGAGTGCCACGAGCTGCTACGATAGATAAGTTTTTATCCAAAAAAAAACCAATCGATATTCTGCAATGTATGATACAATTCAGGAAAATTAGCTTTTCTAAAGTTATAGTTATTTTTAAGGTCAATTTGAAAATCGCGTTTAAAGTTCATAGACTGGCAATATTTTAATGATATTGAGAGTGCAGCATGGTGACTGTCCTCATGAACCAGTATATCAACGGCATTCTCTACAGTACAGCTCTCATTATTACCAATAACCAGATCCAAAATTCTGCCATTTAAGTTGTTAATATCATTACTTTGCCTGAAATTAGACCAGTTTAAAAAATTTTGAAGTATATTAGTTAAGCTGAGGTGGGTGTCATGATATAAAGAGTCAGAATATGAGGTTATATTAAAATCACCTATTATACAAATGTTAGTACCAAACAAATATTCCAAAGAAATTAAGCAGTCAAATAGGTTTTCTAACAATAGAGGAGTTACTGGCGGCGGTATATAAACTACAAACAAAAACATGGAAGAAAAATCAAATGTAATTTTGTCACCTACCAGATCGATATTCGGGTTTAGATCGGTTTTGGGAGATACAACTAGTTTAGATTTAAAATGTTGCTTTACAGCTATCGACACCCGCCCCCTCTGGATTTGTTAGTCTCAGAAAAATTTCTGTCCGAGCGAAAGACGTTATATTAATCGGAGAATAATTCGTTGTTGTAAACAGAGGAATCAAACCAAGTTTCTGTAAGTGCTATAAGGTCAACAACGGAACAAGACGTATTGTTATGCATATCAGCAGTTTTTGTCTTGAGCCCGCGGGTATTTTGATAATATACTGAAAAACGATGGCTTACAAATTGTTGGTTCAGTGAAAAAGCGCATGAAGGCGTGACCTGTGAAGTGGGGTTTTCAATGGGCGGGCACTAATCGATTGATTGCTATTGTGCTAAAATATTGGCGCGAAGTTTGGCGCATGCATTTTTATAAACAGAGCATTTGTTTAAATCCCAAGCAGCATGGGAAGTATCAACAGTGTTGCCATGCTTACCAACATTAAAATTAACACAATTCGAACAATTTAGAATTTGTGAATGACAATCTTTAACCAGGTGGTCCTTACCGCATCTTGGACAGCAGGGGGCTTTTGTGTAATTTTTAGATGAATGATTAAATTCGTTACAATTGTAACATCGACTAACTTCAACGCCGTCAAATACAGTACAAGCATCATACCCGATAAAAACATTACCTACTTTAATAACCCTATCATACGTATTTCTATCTAGCTGTAACACTAATTGAAAAAGTTTGGCATTCTTTTTAGTTTTAAAAATTTTTATTATTTCACAAGAGGAGTCCTGGGAAAAAAGATCGGGATTCAATCTTTTTATGACCGATAGAAGACTATCTTCATCATATGCTTCCGAAACACCAACAATGCGTGCTCTTGGGTAAATTCCACTCGGTTCTCGTACCTCGTATAATCCAGCCAGTTTTTGTTCCGACAGTTTTCTAAATTTTTATATTTTTTTCAAAGATTTTGCAGCTGACAAGAATCGATCCATTATTCGCAGGTTTCACTTTAGCCAACTGAAGGCATGATTCTGCAGGATTATTTTTTTTAGCAATATCCTGTTTAGTTCGTTCTACGCTCTGAGCTTGGTTCTTCGGCACTACTAATATCGCTGGTTGGGTATTATTCTTTGCAACAGAGGAATAACTAACGGGTTTATGAGATCCTTGGTAACTACGGATGTCAAATGTTCCAAGATAATAGATATTAACTCCGTTTTTAGACCTTTGAAAGTAGAATTAATGGAAGTAAGGGCCTCTTGAATTTGTTCAGATACCAGCCTTTTCAGGTCATTTTGATCTACAGAAATTAATCTTGAGACACACCCATTACACTTCCACGACAGATCGCTGATATCGGATAACAAACTGGCAACATCGGCAGATTTGTGTACACAATTTGTATGAAAGGAATTTTTACACCCCCCACAGCCCAGTTTTTTCTTGATGTTATTGTCTCGTTGCAGATACCGCAGATTAAAGCCATTTTAAATATCAATTATTTTACACTTTAGGGTTCGATCCATCAAAAATCAAGTGACACATTGACAAACACGGACCACAAATTAGCATCACACAAAATTCCAGCCGATAAAGTTAAGTTTAGATGTCAAAATACGGATATATTTGCGGAGCCGAACTAACACCGTGTTGCCGAACCACAACTCACATTCATATCAGATCGAAGAAGCTGTTCTAAATAAAATAGAAGAACACCCAGAGACTAGAAAAATTTCCGTATTATTAAATATTAACCATCAAGTTGTTTGGAGTATCTTACATGATTCTCTGCTATACGCTTGTCACATTTAAAGGGTACAGGCGCTCCTTCCCCGAGATTTTCCTTTAAGGATTAATTTCTTCAGGTGGTACCATAATAGACTAGCAGCCCTCAACTTTGATTGTATCATCCTTTTTACTGACGAAGTCAATTTTTCAAGGACTTCTATTATGAATTTCTATAACAACCATCTATGGGCAGACGAGAATCCTCATAGAATTGACGAAACTCATTTTTCATTAAAGGTATGGGGTGGTATAATGGGGAGCATTTGATTGGTCCTTTCTTTTTACCTGGTCGACTTACTGGTGACTCACCTAGGCACTTTTTGCAATACTAATAACTAAATAACTATGTGTGAAACTGAAATAGTTCATACTTCACTGTTCCTAAGCAAAGAAAAGAGTCATAACGGGCGAAGTTCCGGGTAAAGGAAACTTACCGTTTTGTCTTTCGAAGAGACAGCAATTTTTCACTAACTATTTGGGCTCAAGTTTCGTTTACCTGAAATTGGTTATAAGGAAAGTATCTAGTTTTACATATTCTAGGAGCTTTTCTAAATAACGGAAAATAAGAATTTTGCTGCGGAAATGCGTCATTTCCGTTCTGCACAGTTTAGTATACCTGAAATCAGTTACATGAAAACTTTGCATTGCATCTCATCCCAAACTCTTTCCCAAGCACGAAAATGTTAATATGTGTCTGCGGAAATTTGTCATTTTCATTTTCTGCGGAAATTTTGTATAGTTTAGAATATCTAAAATCAGTTACACAAAAAAAAAACTTTGATTTACACTCTAAATTCTTCTACATTTTTTAAGTAACGAAAATGAAGGCATGATTGCGGATGGAGGCAAAATAATCGATGGCATTATTGCGGAATGCTCGTATATATTTGTTCGATTGCCTGACTCAAGAAAGGATCATCCTTCTTTGTTTATATTCCTTGAAGTTCTCAAAGATATGCAGACAGATACTTATATGAAACTTCGTGACTCAGACAAATTATTGAGATTATCTAAAAAAAATTTCGGGCTGTCACGTATACGGGTATAAAATGTCGCTGACAATACGATGCGTTCAGCCGTTATTTTTACATTCCGCAATCGTGCCCTCACTTCATTTTGTGAAAAACTGAATACTAATGTTTCGTCCGCAATCGTGCTGCGCCCTGGAAAAGCGCTCAAAATTTCCGTGAAAAATGTAAATGACAAATTTCCGCAGACAAATTTTTACATTTTTATCTTGAGGAAAAAGTTTAGAATATAAATCAAAGCTTCTTTTTTATGTAACTGATTTCAGGTAAGCTAAACTATACAAAATTTTGTCGGAAAATTAAAACGACAAATTTCCGCAGGAACATTTTGGCATTTTGGTGCTTGGGAAAGCATTTGGGATGAGATGCCAAGCAAAGTTTTCATGTAACTGATTTCAGGTATACTAAACTGTGTATGAAAATGAAAATAACGCGTTTCTGCAATAAATTTTTTCATTTCCGTTGTTAAGAAACACTTCTAGAAAAGATTTCTTTTCCCTTTAAAGTATTTTTACCCCACCCAGCACCCGTATTCGCTCCAAGATCCCGCAAGCTTCTAAATTAAAAAAAAAAAAAAAAAAGGGGTGTACAATGGAAATGACGCAATTCCGCAGGAAAATTTTTCATTTCCGTTGTTAAGAAGGGCTTCTAGAAGGCAATCAAATATTTTTTTTCCAAATAACCCATTTCAGGTAAACAAAACTTGCCCCACTATTTGATTAGAGCAGTAAGCAGGTGCTTAGACCGAGATGTAATAAGTAAATTAGCTTTCTCTCTCCCTGAATTGTAAGCAACCTATTTTGACACTGCTTTGGCAGATGTAAGTGAATGTTACTCAACAAGGTATTGGTTGCCCTTAACGACAGGATGTAAGTCAACTCACATCACTAGGGAAATAATAATCTAAAATTATTATAAGTAGCTTTAATTTTTGATATCATCAACATATTACAAAAAGCCGGTGATATTAATTGAAATGAATATTAATGGTAGAATTATCACAATTATTCACATTATTAACAAAATTTGGAAACACGTTTTCTCGTTTCTTCTTGTTACATTTTCTGACTCCACAGATTCCTCCATTTCTAACCAATGTTTCTGTCGCTGTTGAAGCACTGCAAGAGACTTCTGGCTGGGTCTTATTGTATAAAATTTTATTCGCAACTTCCTTTTTATTATTGAGGCTCTCAGCTAAGTAACTTTCCGCAATAGTAGAGGATTTCCATCCACCATGTCGCTTGATAACTAATACATCGACTCCAGTATTTGCTAATAAAGTTGCCGACGTTCTTCTAAAAGAGTGTCCAGTATACATTTTGAAGTTCTCAAACCATAGAAACTTCGCAATTTTACTTGAAATTGACGAAAACGTATTTTTCCCGACAGGCTGGTTTAAGCACTTTCCATTTTGATATCGCATAAAGAAGCTCGGAATAATAGTCGTCATGTGGGATCTTGTATCAATGTACTTTTGAATTATTTTGAAATAACAAACCTGAGTGTCGTCACTTTTTGTCACTGTAAATGTACAGTTAGCGTCAGATAAATCCGTACGGTGTCAAATGAGTATAACCTCATTTTATGATATTTTGGTAATACGGACTTTTATCTTTACCTATTACTTAGGTTACAATCATAAGGATTGAGTGCTTTTAAAGGCATATTAAGGTTTTTTACGTAACTGTAGGATCTGTTCTATATTAGCTCCTTTCAAAGACTAAAGACATATATCAAATTCACTAATACCAAAATAATAAAACAAACTAATAAAAAAATCTGGGCTCTGTGCGCTTATCTAAGCTCAAACTCTGACTGAAAAGCTGCCGCTAATTTGCTTGTTTTGAGTGTAATTTGGATCGAACCGAGAATTTGGAGGTCGGTAGACGCGAATTTACCAATTACAAGTAAATTGAAATAGTTTTTCGTCAAAAAATATCACCATTTCCCAAAAATCTGCATTTTGCGGCAAATATAGTGAAGCAAAGCCGACCCTTTTGTTCTTTATCACTGGACTTTAAGACAAGTTTTAGGGCAGCTGCTTTATTTCTTCTGCTGGAACATTGTATTATATATACCCGTAGATACAGCCGTTTGAACAGCGATTTTAGCTATAACAAAATAGTTCGATACCAGCTTAATTCTATTAGTATTATTATGGCAGTTTTTTTAGCAATACTTAAACATGGCATATTTTGTGCTATTATTTTACCCTTGACAAAGCAAGACTGACATCGAAAATCAATAAA
Organism: Kuschelorhynchus macadamiae; assembly: GCA_030620095.1. NCBI lineage: Eukaryota > Metazoa > Arthropoda > Insecta > Coleoptera > Curculionidae > Kuschelorhynchus > Kuschelorhynchus macadamiae. Next base: position 57,821 of record JAUTXW010002781.1, read on the forward strand.
CGTCAATAATTAATCGTGTCATCATGTGTTCATATAACTGTCAAAATGCGAAAGGTAAAGGTAAAGGTAATCGAGGTAAATAAAGGAAGACGTACAATTTACAATGAAGCAATTCAGCCGTACGGACATTCCATTTTTGGAGTCAGGACTAGTCACAATTATGACTTCTTGACTTATTTTATTATTGTCCATTTTCATTTCACAGAGTTCATTAGAACGGCACGCTTCAGCAACTCCCATTACTATTACGACCTTTATCAATAAGTATATATCATCGGGGCCTTTAAGCATGAACTTATTCACATCTCTCGATTTTTTGGGTCTATAACCATCATTTTTTCTTTTCAAAAATGCTCGAAGTTTTGGATACTAGAAATATCTATATTTTATATATATAGATAATATATATCATCGGGGCCTTCAAGCATGAACTTATTCACATCTCTCGATTTTTTGGGTCTATAACCATCATTTTTTCTTTTCAAAAATGCTCGAAGTTTTGGATACTAGAAATATCTATATTTTCCTCTATAAAAAGGGTGGACTTCAACATCGAATACTCACACTATAGGCTTGATGGGGACTTCAATATAGAACTTTTTTCGTGGAAATACGCCAAAAACAAGGTTTCTGAGACTGCAGTAGCATTCTTGCTTTCGCACCAATTCTTAAAGGATTTATATGCTGCTTCATAACTTTTTTTCGACTTTTCCGGTAGTAGTAGTAGTAGAGATAAACAAGCAATATTCGCTGATTCCTCTATGTCTGAAACATCCATTCTGTCCACACAGAATCAAACAATTCAAACTTTTCGCTATGAATTGTCAACTTGACGTTGTTGATAAAATAAAAACTGCTTATGTTGCTCTGGTAACGGATCACGGCTGCCTTCATAATTTAATGAGAATGCTATCGAATGTAATGATAATGAAAATCCAAAAATATATCTAGCATTTTCTTTAAACATACAATATAGGGAGGGGGAAAAATGTTATATACTATATGGGATTGTAAACGGTTTACTGTCGTGCGTTACAGTCAGACAAATTATCATGTTAGTAAGTCTATATTTTTTTAAGTAAACATATTTAGTATTTAATAATTTAAATATTTTATTGCTTACAGACCTATATTGCGCGTATTAAATTTTTCTAGATTCAGTTAAGCTTGCGGTTGGACGTAAATAGGCTAATTATAATTATTGTGTATATTTAAGTTGTTATATCACTATATTTCAGTATTTATTTGACGCTAAGGATGCATGAATACTTACATTTCAGTGATATCATTTATTTAGTTTTTTTTGGATACCTACGAATCTCCCTCGTATTTGTATAAATTTGGCAGCCAATAGGCGACACGTTGTTCACTGCGTGGTGTAGACTAGTTTTTGGCTTTCCTTGTTCCTCTTAAGGCAGATTTAAAAATGCGTTCTTGTCGTACACTCAATATTGCTTACTTCGTTGGCGAATAATTGTATGTATGTCGTTGATCATAATAATTACAGGGGGATTTGATATTTAATATTATTATCGTTCAATTGGGAAGATAACATAAAGATTAAAACTTATTTTCTCTAGTTATTTTTCTGTTAATTTTGGTTTGTTGAATTATATTATTTATATAGCTTATAATTAATTGAGTTAATTAAATTGCTCTAGTATATATTTAAGCAATAGTTTTTCTTTTCAATTAAAATCATCTAAGACATACGTTTACTTTGGGTTTTTATTTGCGGCGTCAGCCCAGCAAACCTGTGTTGAGATTTGACTATCCTATGTTAAAAAAAAGGGAACCTTTTTTTGAATTCTTGTTTCTCTGCTAAACGTATTGCTTTCACGTTTAGCAAGCCATTTTATCTTCAGAACTTTGTGCAAGTCGGAAGCCATTTTGACGGGTCAAACTCTTGAAACGTAATTTGTTAGTTTTTCCCAGAGTTACATCAGTCAGGTAATGCATTAAAATTTGTAATTACATTATTGATTATTTAAATTAATTTGTTCAAAATTTAAGTGTGAATTTTTGTATTAAATTTTTATATTATATTACTGGATTTCGAGATCACGCCATGCCATGCTGACGCCTATTTTTTTCTTTTCCTTTCAGCTCTACACCGACTTGTCCTTTTGCCTTGCCTTTTATTTTTCTACAAACTAGCTTTTTTTTAAAAAAGACTATTAAAATTGAAATCTAAAATTTCATGTCATAATTTTGTCTTATCCATTTTGAATTCAGTACTTGAATTTCTGGATAAGTTTTTATAGCTAGACGCCTAACTAGCCGCCTTTAGAACTAGCCACTAGTTGCTAGATAATTTTTTGTTGTCTACCACAACTATATATTTAGGCTCGCCTAAATTAAATATTGGATAGAATTCCGTTCCCAATTGCATCTTAAATTCAATTTTGGTTCCGAGAAAATAAGGTCATCCCGGATACAATTCGTCATAAATCCTGTTCGAGAACCATTGAGGGAGAGGAGTAGGTAGGCGTTAAAAGAACTGATGCAGCCTTGAGCCGTCCACAAAGGTCGTGGGTTCTCCACCATGTGGCGCAGCTATTAAGAGTTTTGGTGAGAAATTTCCATTTTTTTTTATTGTCTAAAAATTTTTATTTGTTTATTTCATCCGAAAATTTGAGTAATTCATTATCTTAACAGTGTTTTAATTATTGGCCAATTAGGGTACATATAATTCAATATTAGTGACCGTAATTTTACAAATTATTTCACAAGAATTTTCCTTTTAATAATTGCTAATTATTTTTAAATTATTAAATAATTCACCATCTACGTTGATTTTGAAATTAGTGTAATTTAATTAGTTTGTAATAAATTTGGTAACTTGTTGTTTAAATAGGTTTTTTATTTGGTAAAGTACAGTTAATAATTTCGGAAGAAGGATTTTCCGCAAAGTCCGACTTATAACACGGCAGCACATTTATTTCTTATTTTTTATTGCGGATGGCGCCCTTTTAAAAATCTTACTTAAGCTCCGTGTTATAAGACGTGTCTTCTGAAAAGTATACTGTATGCATTAAATTATCGAAAGGGACAGAATGAATAATTAAATTAGTCAAAATAACCCCGCCTGTCAACTCATGCCAGAGCCGGCAAAATGAGATGTCGTGCCTAGGCCCTTTTATGAGGTTTGCCTAGTAAAATTATGTTCGTTAAAACACCCATACGTTACAGGATGTAAGTACATTAACCATTCTCGAACTTTTTTGCCAGCCCTCGCTATCGCTATGGCGTATAATCCTAGATAATTGGAGGAAGGAAATAAGACGAAAAGCATCAATTCCGAAAGAATATTTTCCAGGTCTTTTGAATCAAATGTGGCACGCTGTATCTACAACAGCTAAAGTAAATTTAAAATCAGGATTTCATGCAATTGACATTTTTCCTTTTAACGCTGACGCGATTTTATCCAAGCTCACAGATGAGGAGGATCTACATCAAGAAGAATGCTTGATGAAAGTTTGTTGGATTCCGTAAGGAATCTCGAGGATTTATAAATATTGAGCCTCTTCCTCGAAAGAGAGGCAACAAAATAAACATAAGACCAGGACAGCAAATGCCCCTACAACTTGTTGAGCCTCTAAAATCTCTTGAAGCCCTTCAGCCTGTCGATGCAAGTTCTTCCGACGAAGATCTTCCTTTGATCGGTTTGAAGAAAAAGAATGTCACAACCACCGATGGAGATCTTTTTAATCTGGAGGCAGGTCCTTCCAGACTGACATCTGATCCAGAGGACAGCGATGATCTCTGTGGAATCTGTAAAAGCTATTGTGGCAAATATTAAGGCCCAGATTGGATCCAGTGTGTTTATTGCTTTAAATGGATCTGCGGCATTTGTAAGAAAGGCACAAAGAAAAAAATGTATGTGTGTCCTATTAGTATTTTCTCATTATGTTAAACATATTTTTCTTTAATGACCTATGTTATAGGTGTACCTTGATACTAAGAGTTCCTAGTTTTTGCATTTTATTTGTTTGTTGTTCAAGTTTGTAGTTTAAAAGTTCCTATATAGTTCTTGCATTTTATATGATTGTTGTTTAAGTTTTTGAATTAATAAAGAGCTACTTTTTTTTTCGGTTTATTATTTTGTTTTTATCAAAAAATATGATTTTTAGATGTCGATGTAACCCTCACAATCAATTACATCGACCGTAACGACAAAAAGACAAGGTGGCAAAAAATTGACAAATTTTTGAGCATGATTTAAAATAAACTGATCTATTTTACACTGATTTTTTAAGACCGCCATTTTGTATCGTCATTTTGAATTCGCACCAATTATTCCTTAAATCAGATTAAATTTTGCAGCAAGATATAGAGTCAATTAAATAAGAACTTTTTGTTTCTCGGTCTTGAATTCATAACACAATTTTACCAGTTAATCTCTATATCACACTTAATAGATGTCCAGGCTTTAAAATTAATCTAATAAGCAGTTTTAAGACTGATTTTTTGAAATAATTAATTAGGCCGCCATTTTGTTTTGCTGTCTCGCATTCATAACAAAATATTATAGGTTGATTCCTTGGTTTTTGTACAAATTGGATAATTTTTTTTATCATTTTACTAGACCGGCCATTTTCTTCAGTCATATTGGATTTTTACTAAAATAATACTAGATCATTCCCATATAACCTTTAATTTTTTATCAAATTTTGAAGTCAATCTGGTAAGTAGTTTTTAGCTACGCCGCGAACTGACGGACAGACAGGCAAATCGAATTGAGAAAACATATTTTTTTGGCATCTAAGGACGCTAAAACGTAAATATATGTAAAACCTGTAATTTTTTTATGATTAAAAACATTTTCATTTGATCGCCATTTGGTTCCGCCATCTTGAATTCGTATCACAATTTTACCAGTTTTATGCCTCAGTTAATTTTTACCACAAAATTTGATCTATTAGGTAGTTTTTTTCGGGCTAAATTTTCAAATATTTTATTAAGGATTCGTACCAAAATTTTACTAGGTAATTACTAACCAGCACTTGAATATTTTGCAAAATTTGAGGTAAACTTTGTAGGTAGTTTTTTAGTAATCATAAGATTTGGCTAGACAGCCATTTTGTTTCGGCATATTAGATTTTTATTAAAATGCAACCAGATCATTCCCATATAACTTTCAACTTTTGACCAACATATGAAGTGAATCGAGTAAGTAGTTTTTTTAGCTATGCCGCGAACAGGCAGGCCGACATAGTATCCGGTATGGACAATACTTTTACGAGGGAAGTAATAAATTGAATAATTAGTTTTTACATTGATGCACACCGCCTTTTTGTTACGTCATGTTGAATTCGTACCAGTTTATCCCTATATCACATTTAATTTATTTGTAAAAAGTTAATTTAACAAAATTTTTTTTTTAATTTGATCGTTTTGTTTCGCCATCTTGAATTGATACCAAAACTTTACCAATTTAACTCTATATTATACTTAATGCTTGTACAAAATTTAAATTAATCTAATAAGTAGTTTTTTCAGGCTTATTTAAATATTTTATTAGGGCGCCATTTTGTTTTGCGATCTTGTATTTATACCCAAGTGCTACCAGTTCATTTTTTACTAAAATTTGGGGTCAACTGATAAGTAGTTTTAAAGCTACGCCGCGAACTGAATTGATAAAACCTAGGGTCGCTGAAAGGTGAATATATATAAAACCTGAATGGGTGATTTTTCCACGATTACAAACACTATATTTGGCCGCCATGTTGTTCCGCCATATAAGTAATTTTCAGGCTGAATTTTTAAATATTTTATTAAGCCGCTATTTTGTATCGTCATCTTGGATTCTTAGCAAAATTTTGCCAGTAAATTCTTGATTTTTGTGCAAAATTTGAAATAAATTGGATAAGTAATTTTTTATTAATAATTTTTTTAACATTCCTCTATGCAGCCATTTTGTTTTGCAACATTCGATTTTCATCAAAATATTACCAGGTCATTTCTACGGAAGCGTAGAAGGGCCACAGTTTTTTTTATTGTTCAATTCTGAGTTTAAAGTCGGAATTTAACAAAATTCTGAACTCAAAGTCGGAATTTAACAAAATTCTGAGTTTAAAGTCAGAATTTAACAAAGTTCTGAGTTTAAAGTCAAAATTTTAAAAAATTCTGAGTTTAAAGTCGGAATTTAACAAAATTCTGAGTTTAAAGTCAGAATTTAGTCCGTACGATTGTATAACAGACTGGAACCAAAAAAACAAGTTCAATATTCTTGTTTGAATAATTGCAAATGCGCTATGAATTGTTCCACCAAACTGCAGACAGTTAAAAAATGATAAAAGGGGGGGAGGGTACAAAATAAAAGTTTCCTATTTTGGTTTTTGAGTGTTAAATAAGTCCCTCAAAAATTAAACATATGTTTAATTAGTTCATTTTATAAATTTTTATTTATTTCTATTGCCGAAAAAAAAAGCCATAATGAATACAAGAAAACATGTACATTAATAGGTTCAGAAAATAAAAATGGTAAAACAAAACGATAAATAAGTCTTAAGAAACGGTTCATATATGTTTCAACGATGTAAGGATGTCTCGCGAAACATAATGACAAATCTTCCCCTCTGTTTCAGGGTGATTCGAGTTGAGTATCCTATTAGAAATATCTGGAGAACCAAGGAATAGGATGTTTTGAGAATTTGGCTTTGGCCATAGATGAACACAATATACTATAGTTATAAAATATTTTAAATTGCGCGGTGTTGCCGCTTCTACCTCAAACTGGAGGCATCATCCGTTTTTTAAATGATATGCCCTATATTTTATTAAATTTTTATATTTTTCTAAAAAATCCAAGCACTTATTGAGTTACTTTTCTCATGCCTAAATTAAATGGCGCTTGAACAATGACAATTTTGACCCTTTGAAGCTCGGTAAATCTCAAACGAGTTTACTTGCAACGAAATGGATTTCATTTATCTGTCTTAATATTTAATTATCTATCTCCTGACACCAATTTCAGGTTTGGCAGGACACGTCTAAAATGCATTTCGTTAAATTCTGACTTTAAACTCAGAATTAAGTTAAATTCTGACTTTAAACTCAGAATTTAGTTAAATTCTGACTTTAAACTCTGAATTTTGTTAAATTCTGACTTTAAACTCAGAATTTAGTTAATTTCTGACTTTAAACTAAGAATTTAGTTAAATTTCGACTTTAAACTCAGAATTTTGTTAGATTCTGACTTTAAACTCAGAATTTTGTTAAATTCTGACTTTAAACTCAGAATTTTGTTAAATTCCGACTTCAAAGTCAGAATTTAAAAATAAAAAAATTGTGGCTCTTATACGCTTCCGTACATTTCCATATGATTTTTGACTTGAAGTCATTTTGATAAAAAGTTTTGAAGATATGCCGAGAATTGACAGAGAGACAGAGAAACCGATCGGTGGACCAACTGAATTGATAAAACATATTTTTTGTCGCCGAGAGACGCTAAAACGTGGAGATATGTAAAACTTGAGAGCGTGAATTTTTCCCGGTTAAATAAAATCTATTTGGCCGCTATTCTGTTCCTTCATCTTGAATTAGAACTACAGTTTTACTAGTTCATGGCTATACCACAGTTGGTTGTAGCACACAATATAAAATCAGTCCATTAAGTAGTTTTATCAAGCTGAATTTTTAAATATTTCGATAAGCCGCCATTTTGTTGCGCCATTTTGGATTCATACCAATATTTTTCCATTTGATTCCTACATAATACTTGATTTTTTGTGCAAAATTTAAAATAAATTGGATAAGCATTTTCTTACTAATTATTTTTCAGCATTTCACTAGGCAGCCATTTTGTTTGGTGATATTGGATTTTTACTAAAATATTACCAGGTCATCCCCATAAGTCCCTTGATTTTTGACCCAAATTTGAAGTCAATCGGGTAAGTAGTTTTTGAGCTATGCCGCGAACAGACAAATCAACAGACCGACAGAAAGATAGACAGGCCAACGGAATTGAGCAAACATGTTTTTTGGCCTCTAAGGACCCTGAAACGTAAAGATCTGAAAAAATCTCCTAGGGTTTACGATTACAATACTTCCCTTTTACCAGGGAAGTAAAAAATCTAAAATATAAAGTCCACTTTATTTAAATGATAAATGCTATTTTATTAAAATGTTCCGGAGGCAATTTTTATCCTTTGGGGGAAAACTCCCCTAAGCAGCCCCTAAATTCATCCCTGACGTCATTGTAATGATATTCCTGATCCCACACTTCTTTTATTGAAAAATTATTACATCTATTGGCTTTATTCGTTTTCAGGCAGGGTGCGAAAAATATAATAAAAATGAATAATAAACCAAACGCAATGTGGGAAAAGGGCTTCATTAAGTTAGCTGTTGTAACTTCGAACGTCACGGCTGAAAAATGAGTCTGCCCTTTTTCTTATTGCCTTACAAATTAATTATTATTTCAGCGTCTAGGCCTGGCGTTGAGATTGGTTGATTAATTTTCTCGATTTATATAAGCAAGCTACTATTCTTTATCAACCACTTTTTACTGTGTAGCCGACCACATAAGCTACTGTCTGTTAAAGGGTAAGCGTAGCTTTTTGAAACAAGGTTTTATGTAGCTTCACTTGTCAGTTGGTGAACGTAAAAATTTACACTGGAGAATGGCAAAAATATTTCCGAGACCAAAATACCAAAAACACATTTATTTTATTATACTAATTATCAATTTGTCTTGCAAAAGTCTCAGTTCGCTCGGGTTTTATACATGCATGCTTATTATGGTAATTTACCTATCTGACCTTAATTTATGGGGGTTAAAGACATATAACATAGGTCCTGAATTGTTAATTATTTGTATTTCAACCACCAGTTGATCGAGAGCTATTCGTATTTGAGAAATTGGAGCAACATGTCGCAAGTTTTTGTATATAAACCGGATCATTTTAGATATATATGTGGTGAAGTGACTTTTGTGAACCAAAGATGTACTCTTAGCTCTGTAATAAAAAAAGGCACAAAGTTGCTGCAACAAATCAGCGTCTAACATTCGTGGCTGACTAAGTGGAAAAAAGCGTTCCTATGATTTGGCGTGAACCGAAAGACTACTTTACTGGCTTTTGCTTGACACCTCCCACCAAAAAGCCTTTTCGGAGAAAAAATGTCTGCGACACAATATCCAAATTTACAACCAGCCATATGCCCGGTGCCTTATAAAGATCAATTGCCTAAACCTAATCCACGTTAGGAATATACCCTTGATTCTGATGATGATCAAACGGATTCAAACGAAAGTGAACCGTAATGTCGTAGGCCCATCAACATTAAAACTCCAATTTTGTCTGTGAACTTCAAAATAAAAAGCTTCATAAAATAAGTCAAAGTGAATTAGGTGACCTTAAAAGGATTTAGAATTGCCCGAGAAACACGCAGAACAATTGGCATCTCGATTGCACAATGGAATTTACTTCAAAATGAAGTAAAAGTTTCTGTGTAGTGAAGCAATACCTACCAAACAACGAGGCCTACCAGCGGAAATTAAAATAGGCCTGACGTCACGACATCTAGGCCCTCAGTCGCCTCTGTAAGAAATGCATTAAATCATAGACCAATGCAGTTTTGCTTATGTCATATCGTGATAACTGGCCATTAGACGTGCTGGCCTACAACCGGCACTTGCTAACCGAAAACAAAACAGTGTAAGTTTTGTCTCCATTTTTGGTAAAAACTTAATTATATTTATTAGTGTTTGTACGTTTAAATTTACGTAAACATGCCGTTTAAGTGTTGTGCGCCTAACTGCCGGGGTAATTACAAAACCGGACCAAAAGTTCACGTGTTTAGTTTCCCGAAAGACAGTGATTTGCAAAAAAAATGGCTAGGAGCAATTCCGCGGGATGATTTAGTGCCCAATAAAAACACTAAAGTTTGTGAGCTACATTTTCCTAAAGGTAGTATAATTTGGGATAATTCAGAACAGGATGAGAGAACAGGTAAAATTATTTTAGTACATTTAAAAAAACCCCGATCAAAAAAGAAAATTCTGTACCAACGGTTTTCCCAGATTGCCCAATTATTTGTCAAACAACTTTCTTGGCTTCAAAAGTAAAGATGAAAAAAATAAGAATCTTGATGAACTACATCTTTTGCAAGCTATAGAGCAAAGTAAAGAAGAGTTTAATTTACATAGAAAGGCGACATGTTTTCAAAAGTTTTGAAGAGTTTTTAAAATTATTTTTAAATTTTAATTTAAGGAAAGGGTGGTTTTCGGTAAAGGATATAGATAAAATAACTTTATTTAAACTTGAATATACTACTGGTCCCCTAATAACTTGGGCAATTGTTATAAATAGCGATTTAAAATTAGAAACAATTTTATATGGTCAATCTGTTTGTGTTTTAATAACAAATTTAAAATCACCATTTTTATCTAGCAGTTTGGATGAAATAGAAAGTTTAATTGACACAATTGACGATATGATGATGTCAATACCCAGTACTAGTAAAACTCCCACAGAAACTCCCAATTCAGATAAAGTTGAGTCTGACACTGACAATATAAAAAAAAATTAAATTTGTGACTGATATTCTTTGAAACCTAAAAGATTCTGACGAACTCACACAAAATCTAAAATTTCTCTCAAAACAGTTAACTTTGTTAAGTACTTCAAAAGAAAGGTATCGATATTCACCAAGCACCATTGGGTTATGTTCAGTTTTGTTTACAATAAGCCCTCATTGCTATAAATATTTGCGAAGTCATGCTCTTATTATCTTACCTCATCTTAACACAGTATTAACAGATCCTCATATCCATGAAAGAAATTTTTTTTTAACCTATGCTCGTAACATTTTTCATTATTTAACAGATAAAGAAAAATATGTTACATTACTTTTTGATGAAATTCACATCAAACCCTATTGAACATCAGTAAATAATAAAAATACCTTAACATCATCTGCAATAGCATTTTTGATCACAAGTCCTTGCTCAAGCCTTACAGAAGTCATTCATATATCTCCTGTAGCTATACTTAATTCAGAAATATTATGTACTTTTATCAAGACCATTATAGAAAATTTAGAAGAAATTTGGTACATAGTATTTTGTACAGTTAGTGACAATAATGCAGTAAACAGTAAAGCAATGAGTAACTTTTCACCCCTTAATCAACTGGGTATAGTATTCCCACATCCTCTAGACCCAGTAAGACCCCTATTTTACCTTTTTGACACTGTTCATTTACTGAAATGTATCTTTAACAACTGGCTTAATTCAAAACCTGACCAAACATTTTCTTATCCCGATTTTGAGACAGGCCAAAAAAAATGTGCTTCCTTTTCTGTGATCAAAAACCTCTACGAACTAGAACAAGACAAACTATTGAAGCATGGTTATTCACTTAGTCTAAAGGCTCTATTTTCATCATCTCATGAAAGAAAAAATGTAAAATTAGCTCTTAAAATCTTTAATCCCTTTATTATAGAGGCTCTAAAAGGGTTTGTTAAAAATGTGTCACATTCATAAGATACCTCAGACTTTATTAGTATTATATTGACATGGTGGAAAATTGTGAACGTAAAAACTCCCTTAAGAGAAAACATTTGTTAGACGAATATCAGGAACCTTTTACCAAACAAATACTAACAGCCCCCAATGATGATCCTAAATTTTGTTTTTTGCTAAAAATGCAAAATTAGCTAGATACTTGGAGTCCACCTAATTTTACAAATACACTGACTCGACGAACCCACACTGCATTAAACCATACCATTCATGGGCTTCTTGAAGTTATTGAATACTGTTTAACTGAGCTTAATACGAATTATGTATTACTGGGCAAATTTCAAACAGACTCATTGGAAGGTCGTTTTGGAAAATATGGGCAATTAGCTGGTGGTCATTATTAGATCTCAGTTCGACAGCTATATGAATCAGAAAAAAGACTTAGAATTCAGTCAGATAATAATATAAATCAGTTCTTCGAATCTCCTGAACGTGAAACATTAGACACCAATTTAAATTCTGAACATTTATTATCTAAGATCATAGTTACACAGTCTGATACAGAAGCTATACAATCAGAACTCCCAGTAATAACCTATTTAAGCGGATATTGCTGCTATATTGTTTTTAAAAAAATTAGTACTTTTTGCAAAGAAAACTTAACTCTCAATGAACCTTGTGTTGTAAAGGATTCTTATAATTTAATTAATTCCCTAAGTAGAGGTGCTCTTTTATATCCTCGAGAACAGGTAGTAGATGTAGTTTCAACCGCATATATTATATTTAAATAGCTAATTGATGAATTTGATGATACATTTTTGGATATTTGCAACAAAAAATCTTTTCTTTGTGAGTTTTTTTTTAAGTTATTTTAACAAAAATACACTTTTAGCTCCTTTTGAAAGTTGTAAAAGCCTCCTAAAAGTTATCGTTTCAAAAATCTTTTTTAGTAGCATTTTAAATACATTTCTTAATAATTATAGCTCTGAACATAATCATAATTTATTAAATAAAAACAAATGTATTGCTAGGAAGTATCATCAATACAATCTTTTTCAGTGTTTTTTTTTAATGGGTAGAGGCATTACTGAGTCATACACTGTTCGGGGTGCCATGTGCGTAATAGTTCGTGCGTAAATGCATTCCTCGTCGTGTAGCAAAAAAAAAAGAGTAATCGCTTGAGTCGCATTAGCATTTCAATTCTATAGCCAAACCGAATAACTTTGACAGATTCAAAAAATCATAAAATAAACCCTATAAATTGATGTTTATGTCCCTGTAAATAAGCCGTACCTTCTAATGAAGGTATTGGAATAACATAGGCCTAAATTTGATGACGTCACACGTAAGCACGTAGGCTTCGTTGTTTGGTAGGTATTGAGTGAAGCCGTCAGAAAAATCTAACACCATTTTTAACATGTAAAGCAACTTGGTAGCCTGTAGGGACATTGAGGGATTAATGACAGCTTTAAATCTGGACTATGATCCAAGTGACTAAAAACTTTTCATTTACTCCTCAAAAGTAAGTCTTAAAGCTGTGTTACAAGTTGCCTTCAGTCTTATTTGGTCATGCAGTCCACACGAAAGAAACGTATAGGAATTAGAAATTGTTACTGAAGACCATACAATATGAAATATATAAATGCAGCTAGCTTATACCAAATATTGCTGCTTCCTCTGCGAGTGGGACATTCGAGCACGATCGGATCACTACAGAAAGAAAATTTGGCTATTGAGAGAGCGTTTGGAGCCAGGAAAGAAAAATGTAACCAGCGCGCCATTAGGTCCCCTGGAAAAAATTTTACTACTTCCACTTCATATATGTATATTTGGAATTATGAAAAACTTTGTGAAGGCCATAGACAAAGAAGGATATTTAAAAAAAACTCCTCTAAAATGAGTGACGCTAAAATTAAGGATGGACTATTTGTGAGTCTTTAGATTAGGATACGGAGGAGGATTACCATTTCGGAGATGCTTAATTCCATTCCATACTTGAAGACGAGGAAAAAGACACTTGGAATGCCTTTAAAATGGTCGCAACAATTTTTTTGCGAAATATAAAAGCAGAAAACTATAAAGAACTGATTGTGTTACCAAAACCTAGGGTGTAATATGTTGTTGAAAATTAATTTCCTGGATTTTCATCTGGATTACTTTCCGGAAAATTGTGGTGCTGTAAGTAGCGAGCACGGTGAGAGGTTCTACCAAGATATTTCAAAAACGGAAACGAGGTGTCAGGGAAAATGGAACTGTGAGATGTTAGTCGAGTACTGCTGGATTATTACGAGAGATGCCCCAGAGACTGCTTTCAAAAGGCAGGTTAAGAAGCGCAAAATGAGTGTCTAAACTTTAAATTCAATGATAAAAAAATGTGCTATTTATTTACTTTTGTTGAACCAACAATTTATTGTTATCTTTGTTTTGTATGTTCGTTGTATATGCCAATGAATTAACATTTTGTAACAAATAATTCAGATTTTTTTTGGGAGCCAACTAAATCCTTTAACAGGTATTTTTTCGTTACTTGGGTGTAGTTGATTGCAAAAAATAGATTTTTTTTAAGAAACAAAAAAAAAGATCAGTTCACCTCTATAATATGTTTTAAATTTGAACAATTTGAAGTTAATTGGTTAAGTAGCTAACTGTAGGCACTGTATTTTAAACGTCTATTAGGCCGTCAAATTGAAAATTTTTGGTCATATTTGGCGGGTGTCTTTGAAGACACAGATAAAGTGCGGGACCTGAAAGCAAACCGGGCGGTCCTTAAAATAAAGGTTCATAGTCTTAAGCAAGCGGAAAAGTAAAATATGTGTATGCAAATAAATTGTACGTTATTTTATTTGTTGTAATAGTTTGCCGCTTTACCTATAAAGTGCGCTAGCTAAGCGGTACGGAAAATTAATCGAAGATTTAGTAAATTTCGCACTGGTCCACTTGCAATTGGGATGCGCCTAGAGTCTCCATGCACTTGCCGCTAAAAGGTTCTAGCTATTTCCAGTGGCGCCTATACATTTCGAGCATTTGTTTTCATTTTTAAATAAATGCGTGACGTTGAATTTGAATTATTATTTCGAAGTAACGATGGCGAGCAAAAGAGGAAAAACATTTCGAAGCGGTGCACATGAAGTTATTGCGAGCGTTATAGAGGCGTGTACTGGAGAAGCTGAAAATAATAGTTTGGTGGTTCGGAAAGTAGTGTAAGAAAAATTCAAAGAGAACATAATGATCGCTCATGTTATACTTCACCTTTAAAATCTCCTGGTACAAAAAGACCCCGATTATCATACACAGATAAAATTGACGATGGTGATTTTCAAGTAATTCGACGAACAATAGAGGATTTTTATATAAACTTGAAGAAGGTTCCGACCTGCAAACCCCTACCTAATGCTGTAAAGAACAAAATAAATTTTCCGTACGGGTATGAAACCTTAAATCGGCTTTTACGATCAAATGGTTTTGTTTGGCGCAAGTACCAAAATAAACGAAAATTGCTCATTAAGTGACCAAATATTTTTCACTGGCGGGTGAAATACAGGGTGGCGCAAAATTTAGTACCTAATTTGTTTTCTCTGTAAAATTTAAACGAAAGAAAATAAAAAACACATTTATTCAAAAAACTAAAGTTTTATTCTAGATATTTTTTTTATTACACATGAAAAATCACATCAACTAAATGACCACCGTTCTCCTGCTCACAGAGATGTGCTCGTCGTAAAGCGTTTTCAACGACCCTCCTTAGCGTTTCAGGAGATATTGCGGCCACCTCACGCCTGATGTTGTTCTTGAGGGCCTCGATGGTACGAGGGTTATTGCTAAACACTCTATCTTTAAGATAGCCCCAAAGGAAAAAGTCGGCAGCGGTTAGGTCTGGTAAGCGAGGAGGATATCTGACATCACCATTTTTCGAAATAATGCGGTTTGGAAAATGCTGCCTTAGGAGGTCCATTGTGGCATTGGCGATATGCGCTGTAGCCCCGTCCTGTTGAAACCACATATTGTGGCGTTCTGGTAGCTGCGGCAACAGAAAATCGGTAATCATTGTCCTATAGCGCTCCCCATTAACCGTCTGAGCAATACCTTCTTGGTCTTAAAAAAAATAATGCCCAATGATTCTTTCAGCGGTTACAGCACACCAAATCGTTACACGAGCTTAATGCAGGGGTCTCTGATGAATTCTTTTAGGGTTCTCGGTGCCCCAAAATCGATAGTTTTGTTTATTGACGAAGCCACAAAGCTGGAAATGTGCTTCGTCGGTCATCATAAGACTTGAAAGAAAATGTTCGTCAGCTTCTGCGAGGTTTAACAATGCTCGGCAGTATTCTAGACGGAGCAGCTTATCTTCTGGATGAAGGGCTTGGACCAGCTGAATTTTGTAGGGAAAGAGTTTTATATCTATATATATATATATATATATATATATATATATATATATAGAACGTCTTCTGGTCGATGTTTGAGGTTGATTCGCAACACTCTCCCGAACTCGTTCAATGTTCGCAATTGAACGACCAGTGCGAGGTCTTCCCGTGTGTCTATCATTCCCAACAGTCCCCCTTTCTTCAAATCGCCCAATCGTTTTTCTTATTGTGCGTCTGGTTGGTGCATCGCGAACATTGAAAAATCTTCTGTAGGCACGTTGCGTTTGAACAATTGACCGATTGTTTTCGAAAAATAAGGTGACTATTTTCGTTCGCTGAGCTATTGTGTATCTCTCCATAGTAAACCTGTATATATCAACTGTAAGGCAATATAGACAAGAAGGGCGCAATATTGTGTATCTAGACGAAACCTGGCTAGATAATGATATGACAGTGAACAAATGCTGTCAAAATGAAAGTATTACAGGGAATCCCCTCTAGTAGTCGCTTTATTATAGTTCATGCTGGTTCAGAAGCCGGATTTGTTCCAGGTGCGGCTTTAGTTTTTCGCTCGAGACTAATAATTGGAGACTATCATGGACAGATGAATAGAGATAATTTTGAAAAGTGGTTGCTCGAGAAGCTTCTACCTAACATTTCTCCCAAATCAGTCGTGGTAATGGATAATGCGTCTTATCATTCTCACGTAGAAGATAAAGTGCCAACTAAACACTCTACAAAAGCTCGTATGATATCGTGGCTTAAATCGAACAATCTTGTATGTGATCCAACATGGAGAAAATATCAATTATATTAAGTAATATCAGCCAAAAAGCCTAGAGAAAAAAAGTATAAAATTGACGGTCTTTTACGTAACCTATATATATATATAGGCTATATATATATATATATATATATTAAACTTGCATGGGCAGGAGTAAAAAAATATATTCGAGAGCGCAACACCGGTGAACTTTCAATCAATATCGGCTGAAAATTGGAAATCGTATGTTAAACATGTTCGTTCTATTGAAGATAAATACTGGGAAGTAGATGGCAAAATTGAAACGGTTATTGATGATTTAGTTATCACACTGGGATCTTCAAGTAGTGATGACAGAACCTCATCATTTTCGGAGGAAGACAACTATTTAGAAGGAATCGAACTATTAGAATCACAGCCGTCAACCTCAAAAATGGCTTAGTTTTTTTCATATTTTTTGTAAAATTATTCGTAAAGTAGCTGTCAATAAACTGCTTCAAAATAATTAATTTTCGGTTCAATACCGGGTGTCAAAAAATATCTAATATTGCAATTAATATTTGAAGAACTACAGAACTGATATTTTTCCAAAATTAACACATGAATGTAGTTATAGTAGGAGAGCCAGCACTGATTCCAGTGAACAAGATTTATCAAAGTTTTAACTTATGCAGTTCGACTTTGGGCTATTCGGGTATGCCAAAAGTGACCGTTTGTCTCCGTCTGTCATATTACTTTCGGGAGTATTACTTCGGGGCGTAATTGCATGCTAATGTTAAAAGGGGGGTGATTCTTGATTTTTAAGAAAAGTTTAATATGAACCTAAAAGTCTTAACTTTGGAGATACAGGGTTTTAAAATAAAACATTTTTTTAAAATCCTAATTCTGATGCTACTATAGATAAATAACTGTGTGAAATTTGATACACGTCTTTTATGCATAAAAGGGCATTTTTTATTAACAATCAATTTTGTAAATTTCCACCAGTGGCGTGTATATGTAATGCATAGAAGACGTGTATCAAATTTCATGCAGTTATCTACAAAGCATCAGAATTGGGATCAAAAAAAATGTTTTCTTTTTAAACTTTACCATCCTGTATCCCAAAAGTTAAGCCTTTTAGGACAAAACATCAGCACGAAATTAAGAAACGCCCTGTATAGTACTTCATAGTGACGGACCCTGTATAAACTAATATGACAAACGGAGACAGGCGGCCACTTTTGCCATACCCGAGTAGCCCAAAGTCGAACTGCATAAATTATAATTTTGATAAATCTCGTTCACTAGATCTGATGCTGGCTGCCCTTGTAAAATCTGGACTTGTAAATCGTGTATCACTATACTGGTTGGTCGAATAATAGTGGACGTAGGCAGTAGCCCGGGAACCGTTAATGACAGAACTCAAGAAAAAATATATTTGTAGGTAAATCGGTCAAGAAAAATCAAAATTAAATCGTTTTAAAATTCGAAAGTTCGCCGTTTTTGCAACACAAAAGAAATATAGAAGTGCGATACACGAAAGAAAACAGACAAATATAGATAAAGCATAGTTACATTTTTTAATTATCTGAAGTGGGTATAGTCAAAAAGGAGTGCCATATTATTTAAATAACGACGGGACACCACTGGTTTAAAGAGATTTCTTAGCCGACCTTTCTAAACCGATTAACTCCGCCCGGGTTTCTTTCGTGTCCCGCACTTTTTTAAGCCTGCTGTATTTATAATCAGCAAAAAATACCCATTTTATAAACATAGAGGGGTTCTAAATTTCTGGATAAAATTAACCCTAAACAGAAATATTATTAACCTATTTAACATGTTTAATATTTTTTGAACCGGTGCCGGTGATTAGATGTTTATAATTGTTTTTTACTTCTCTCATAAAAAGGGGATTGTATGGTGAAAAAATCACCCTCCGAGATTTTTTTAGATCTTTACGTTTCAGGGTCCTTAGATGACGACGGTCTGTCTGCCTCTGTGTGTCTGTCGGTCTGTTTGTTCGCGGCATAGCTAAAAAACTATTTCGAATTTTGGTCAAAAATTAAGGGTCGTATAAGCATGACCAGGTAACATTTTGGTAAAAATCAATTAGGGCAAAACAAAATTGCGACCTAGTGAAATGTTAAAAAAAATTATTACTAAGAAAGCGATTATCCAATTCGTCTTAAATTTCGCACAAAAATCGAGTGTTGTGTAGGAATCAATTTGTAAAATCTTGGTACCAATCCAAGATGGCGTTTAATAAAATATTTAAAATTTCAGCCTGATAAAACTACTTAATGAACTGATTTAAAATTGTGTGCCGTAACTAATTTAGTATAGAGATGAACTAGTGAAAGTGTGGTACTAATTCAAGATGGCGGAACAAAATGGCGAGCAAATAAAATTTTTGTAATCTAAAAATATGACCCCCTCAGGTTTTACATATCTTCACGTTTTAGCGTCTCTAGATGTCAAAAATATGTTTTATCAAGTCCGTCAGTTTGTCTGTCGGTTTGTCTGTCAGTTCGAGGCATAGCTTAAAAACTGCTCATCAGATTAACTTCAAATTTCAGTCAAAAATTAAGCCTCATGCGGGGATGGCCTGGTAATATTTTGGTTAAAATCCAGTATGCCTGAACAAAATGGCGGCCTTGTGAAACGTTAAAGAAATTACTACTAAAAAATACTAATTATCCAGTTTATTTCAAATTTTGCACAAAAATCAAGTATTATGTGGGAATCTACTGTTAAAATTTTGGTACGAATCCAAGATGGCGGAAAAAAATGGCGATTCAATAAAATATTTAAACATTCATCCTGAAAAAACTACTCATTGGACGGATTTCAAATGGTGTGCCATAACTAATTATAGTATAGAGATGAACTAGTAAGGGATGATCTGGTAATATTTTGATAAAAATCCAATATGCCGGAACAAGATGGCGACGTAATGGAACATAAAAAATTATTACTTAGAAAACTCATGTTCCAGTTTGCACAGAAATCTAACCCTTCTGTCGAAATCAAGTGATAAAATGTTGGTAAGAATACAAGATGGCGAAACAAAATGGTGGCATAGTAAAATATTCAGAAATTCAGCCTGAAAAACTACCTGATGAACTGATTTGAAATTGTGTGCCATAACTAATTGTAGTATAGATATGAACTAGTAAAACTATAGTACTAATTCAAGATGGCAGAACAAAATGGCGGCCTAATAAAATGTTTGTGTATCTGAAAAAGTCACCCTAGCAGGTTGTACATATCTTCGCGTTTTAGTGTCCCTAGATGTCAAAAAATATGTTTGATCAATTACGTCGGTTCACCTGGCGGTTTTTCTGTCTGTCTGTGTGTCAGTTCTCGTCATAGCCTAAAGACTATTCACCAGATTGACTTCAAATTTTGGACAAAAATTAAGTCTCATATAGGGATAACCTGGTAATATTTTGGTAAAAATCCAATATGCCGGAACAAGATGGCGGCCTAGGGTAACGTTAAAAATTATTACTACATAAGAATGAACTGGTAACACTTATTATATATATATATATATATATATATATATATATATATATATATATATATATACATATATTATATATATATATATATATATATATATATATATATATATATATATATATATATATATATATATATATATATATATATATATATATATATAAAAAATCGGTAAAAAACTTATTTATTAGATTAATTTCAAATTTTGTGGAAAAATTAAATGATGATATAGAAATAAGTTTGTAAAGTTGTGTTACGAATTCAAGATAGCGGAAGAAAATGGCGATGTGTAACATATTAAAAAAAATGATCGTTAAAAATCCAATTGACTGTAAATTTTGGGGAAAAATTAAATGTGACATGAGATCTAGTATATTGGAACAAAATGACGTCTAAAAAAAATGTTTGATAAGACAGTATATATGTGTTCCTAAATAACTATATATTAAACTAAATTGTTTCACACTATATTTCTAATAAAAGGAAATAATAATGAGGGAAAAAAAGGAAATTTACCGATTTTTTAAAATTATGTGTTCATCATCTGGGAATATTGCCATATGTAATGTAATGTGGTTTCCACCATATAAATTAGGATTTTGATCCCAATATTTGAAAAATATTGATAAGATTAAAAAACTGGAGAGGTATTTTAAATTGTTTTTAACGTCTAGCCTGAAATTGAAGATATGCCGCTAATTTCCAAGACAAGAGCTTTGCACAGTTTTTTTTTTGAAGAATTATATAATTCAGTTTTATTTATAGAAAGAACTATGAAAAACATTTTTATAAATTTCCAGTAGGCACTAGGAAAAAAGCCGTTTAAAAGATTTTCTCTGAAATTATCTTAACAAGTTATTTAGTTATTACCTACGAAGGTTTATGTAAAAATTAAATAATTTCTGTTACAGCAAATAAATTTGCTATTTTCTGTAATAGAAACAATGTTTCTTTGTTGTACTATTTAGGAGTTCTAAACTAAAGTAAGTTTCATAATTTAATTGTATATTTTAATGAAAGGAATAGCAGACTGCCCTAATTGGAACAAATTGCCTCTGATAGAGTCCTTTTCGCTCCACAAACTCCTTGAAATTTGAATTAAAGCCATATCAATAATTCATTAAACTATGCCAATTATATATAATAAATGCAGCTATAATTATGTTTCAATTAAGCAGCAAATAACAGTCTCCGTCTTATGATTTAGGTTAAACGGCTACACGTGTTTCGCCCGGGCGATATTCATCAGACTTATCAGAAAAACTAAGAAACCTAATTACTTACTAACAGTAACAATTAAAATGAATAACAGTACCTTAAAATTGAAAAACACGTCCCACGTAGACTACAATAAACAAACAGAATAACACGCTTTGTAATTTAAGATTTTGAAGTTTGTTATTTAGTCCTTTCAAAGTATTTTGTCCAAGCGTTTTAACCTCATCTCTTGACATTGAATTAACCATAACAATATCTGTAAAAAATAGAATAAAAGTAAAATAAAGATATCTTAGTTTGAAGTTTATTAGTCTTGTAGTGGCACTTCACTTCTTTCTTTAACCTGACTGTTTAAGACAAGGGTCTTCAACTTTTTTAGTGCAATTTTGAGTTCAAAAACTTCTGCTCACCCAACGAATCTCAAAAAAATATCACATCACCATACTCTGCATTAATTCGTATTAAAAACTATGAAATTCTCTGTGATTGAGGACGCGTGATTTAATAAAGTTCACATTTTTTACGACCACTTTCATCACCTCATCAATATTTGTGGACTTTGCACAAAGATTTTGTTGATGAACGATACATTGGTAATGCATCAAAGGAAAATCTTTCTACTGTTTTTTCATCAAGCCCAAGAGCCTTTCATGTTTTCCTACTATGGATGGTGCACCGTCTATGAAAACTGCAGAAAGGTTTGTCTATTCTAAATTATATCGTCTCAATACTGTCATCAAACATTTATAAATATCACATCCTTTTGTAGCTCCTTTATTCGTAAAAAGGGCATCCATCTTTTCAGTGGTTTCAAAATAGTTATCAATGCCCCGAATAAATATAGCTAATTGAGCGGTATCGGTTAAATCTGTGCTTTTGTCGAGCGCAACAGAATAGTATACAAACTTCGATAAACGTTCTTTTAGTGAATTTTCAATGTCTGCCGCTAACTCTTCGATTCTTCTGGCGACAGTAACGCCGGACAAACTAACTTTAGAAAAAAGTTGCTTTTGATACAGGCCTAATACTTCAGCGGCAGTCTCCATACATTTCTTGTTAAATTTACCATCAGTAAAAGGTTTTGATTTAAAATCTATTTTTTCTGATATAAAGTACCTAACCTTCACGCTTGCTTCATTTTCAATGTTCTGCTTGAAGCTGACTTTTTAGAGCTCTCACTTTATCTTGTCCTAATTGTGCTTTGAATGTCTTAAACTTGGTGGGGTAATGTCTTTTTAAGTTTTATTCTTTCAAGGCTGAAGCGGATTCTTGACACATCAAACAGACGGGTTTTGATTTACACTAATGAATAAGTACAACTAATTTTTCGTTTTTTACCCGAAGTAGAGTCATTTTTAATGTCAAGGAAGAAGAAACGAGTAGCAACTTCACTGCTAGTTGGCACTCTTCCGCTTGTATCGCTTCGTTCGCTCTTAGAATTAGAACTGGCCGCTACCGTGTGATGCCGGCTTTATATAGGCCGAGCGCGTCAACTTTGAATCTCTTGAAATTTCGAGCAGCTAGTAGTATGTCTAGTCTCCTAGCCTAGTAGTGATAATTTCTAGAATCATTAGAAAGATTCAATAGACATGCAACGCCATCTAGTGGCATTGTGGGTACTCGTGATCCCCCGTTCACAGAGTGGGTCTCTTCAAGGTAGGTGGAGCTAGCGTCCTCGGAGTGTCATTCGCGGACGCGGCGCGATGCAATATTTTCTTTAGCCTCTGAGAGCAGCAAGAAGACGAGGACCGCGGGTTGAAGACCCTTGGAAAAGATCTTAACAGCAGTGTTTGAACATCTATTGTAACTTCGGCACCTTATATTGATGATTTTAGGGGTCAGCTTAAATAAAAGTCCATGTTGGAGAAACCAAATGAGGAGTATCGACAAAAAATGGTCTTAGTCAACTTACTAGTTTTTCAGAATTTTAAAGTTTAAAGTCGACTAAGATAGATTCAGATAAGAAAAAAATATACCATTCTGTGCTCATTTTATTAATAATATTATGAAATACAAAGATTTTTAAAGATTGATACAAAAAGCAATGTGGTTTTATAAAAAAGAGGTCGACATTAATCGTTCTTTCACTTCATTTGATGGACTGGTGGTCATCAAATTCGATGTCACTTTCATCTTCTTTTGATTTGCTATTAGAAGTTAATACTTTGTGGAATTTGGCAGCTTTGATGGGCACTGGTCCATCGTAGAGCTTCTTTAGTGCGGCGAATTACATAACCGTATTCTTTCGTTTTCTTTTTTTGGGAAAATACGACAGGTTTAAACTAATTTCCGTAGTAAGTAGCCTTATGTAATATAAACCTTGGCTCATTGACATAGAATATTTCTTCGACTATTCTGTGTTAATAAGGCTCACATCCTTATCGCAATCTAGATAAGAATATACACGTATAGGATAAACCACTTTTACACGATCAAAACAGTTTATCTTATACTTCACTTAATTGCGATTGCTTCAAACTCCACTTTCCTCTGTGACAGTTTTCTAATTTTTTTTTCAGGGAATAAAACCGAGAACTTTTCGCTAAATGGGGCTTCTTTTCGTTGTCGTTCTTCTGCAATATTTTATTTAGTATGTTTATTTTTATCTTCACATTTAGCTAATTTTCCTTTAAAAACGACCATATCAGCTTTTAACATGTCACAAGCACTATCTTTACGAGGAATACCAAAGAGATGTTCAAATGTCCTGAAAAAGGCCATGAAATGTGGTTTAGCTTACGTGGTTTTATATTTCAGATTCATTATACATTCGGTGAAGTTAAGCTCCATTAAGAAGGTATTTTAAGATCTCCATAACCCTTAAACCTTGTATTGGGCCATCTACACCAGCGCAAACGCGGTAACAATAAGTGTAAGAATAAAATTGTGTTTCATTTTCATCTTTCCGATTGTGCAGACGCTGAACAGGTGCAAGGCTGATAAGACTACTCAAATACTCATTCTGTGCATCGGAATCCCCCAGGTAATTAACATAGGAAATTATGCGACGTCGCTCCTTAGGAGCACCAGGTCATCCCCATATGACCCCTAAATTTTGACTAAAGTTTCAACTTAATCCGCTAAGTGATAGGTAGACAGACAGACCGAAGGAATTAAGAAAAAAAAACATGTTCTTTGACATCTAGGAACCCTAAATGGTGAAGATCTGTAAAATCCTGGATTTTTTTTTTGATTACAAATAATTTATTTGGCCGTCATCGCGCCATCTTGAATTCGTACCACAATTTTATCGATTCATCTCTATATCGTACTTAATTTTTGTACAAAATTTTAAACCAATCTAATGAGTAACTTTTTCAGGTTCATTTTTATATATTTTATTAAGACGCCATATTGTTTCCACATCTTTTGATTTGCACCAAAATTTGATTAGTTCATTTCTACATAATACTTCATTACTTCCCTCGTAAAAGAGAAGTATTGTAATCGTTGTAATCGTGAAAAAATTACTCTCCGAGATTTTTTCAGATCTTCCTGTTTCAGTGTTTTTAGATGACGAAAAACAGATTTTTTTAATTCCGTCGGTCTATCTGTCTGTTCGCGAAGTAGCTAAGAAACTACTCACGCCGATAGATTTCAAATTTTGGTCAAAAATTAAGGGTCATATAGGGACGACCTGGTAATATTTTGGTAAAAATACAATATGGCGAAACAAAATGGCGGCCTAGTGAAATGTTAAAAAATGTTACTCATCTAATTTATATTAAATTTCGCAAAAACATCAAGTGTTATGTTGGATTCAACTGATAACATTTTGGTGCGAATCCAAGATGGGGGAACAAAATGACGGCTTAATAAAATATTCAAAAATTCAGCCTGAAAAACTGCTTATTGCTTTGATTTCAAATTGTGTGCCATAACTAATTGTCGTATAGGGATCGACTAACGGTACTAATTCAAGACGGCCGAACAAAATGGTGACCAAATAGAATGTTTCATGCTGAATTTTAAAATATTTAAAAAAATAATCCTCTCAGGTTTTACACACCTTTACGTTTTAGAGTCTCTATAAGCCAAAAAATTTGTATTATCAGCTCGTTCGATCCATCTGACGGTCTGTCTGTCTGTCGCGGCATAGCGTAAAGACTACTTAATAGATTGACTTCAAATTTTAGCCAAAAACCTGGTAACATTTTGGTAAAAATCCAATATGGCGAAAGAAAATGGCGGCCTAGTGAAATGTTAAAAAAATTATTATGAAAAAACTACTTATTCTGTTTATTTCAAATTGTGCATAAACATTAAGCATTATGTTGGAATCAACTAGTAAAATTTTGTTACGAATCCAAGATGGCGGAACAAAATAATAAAATAACGGTATAATAAAATACAAATTCAGCCTGTAAAAACTACTTAATAGATGATTTTAAATTGTGTGTCATCACTAATTTGGTTATAGGGCTCAACTAGTAAAATGTGTTACTAATTCAAGATGGCGGAACAAAATTGCGGCCAAATAAATTTTTCGTAATCGTGAAAAATCACCCTCTCAGGTTTTATATATCGTATACGTTTTAGCGTGCCTCTGTCTGTCATTTCGCGACATAGCTTAAATAATACTCACCCGATTGACTTCAAATTTTGACCAAAAATTGAGGGTTATATGGGAATGACCTGATAATATTTTGGTAAAAATCCAATATGGCGGAACAATGTTAAAAAAAAAGTTAGAGTTGTGTATTATTTGGGGTTAAGATCCAGTAAAAAAAAACAAGTCTTTTTTAAGTTGTCGACGTTTCGTAACTTAATTGTTGCATCCTCAGGACAGATATGTTACCTTAGGTTAGATTGGTGTATTTTTTGAGGTTAGAATCCAGTAAAAAAAAACAAAATTCTATTTTTAAATAATCGACGTTTCGCAACTTTATTGTAGCATTCTTAGGACACATATATAGATTCTATATCCTGCTTGAACCCCATATTATCAGTATTTACCTACTTCGTTGGTCCGCCGATATTTCCTGGGTATTAAGTTTCTATGCTTTCCGTTAAAGATTCTTTTATTGTTATGTTAGAATGGGGTTAGGATCCAATAAAGGAACCAAATATTCTTTTAAATTGTCGACGTTTCGCAACTTTATTATTGCATCCTCAGGACAACCTGCGTGAAACTCAAATGATCAGTCTTTACCTAACTACGTTGGTCCGCAGATATTTTCCAGATATTAAGTTCCTAAATGGTTTTCATTAATGTTCCTCTTGTTTTTATATAAGAGTGGCGTATTATTTGGGGTTCGGGTACAGTAAAGAAAAACAAAAGTGTTTTGTTTAAATTGTCGACGTTTCGCAACTGTTGCATTCTCAAGACACGTATATAGATTTTATATCCTGCATGAAATCCATATTTTCAGTCTTTACTTTCTCCGTTGGTTCGCAGATATTAAGATTCTAAATGGTTTCGATCTTCTTGTGGGTAGAGTGGTGTGTTATTTGGGGTTGGACAAATCAACATGACGTAGCAAAATGGCGGTATATGTCAATGTAAAAACTACTTATTTAATTTATTTTAAATTATGCCCAAAATCAAGTGTGGCATAGGTAGAAAGAAAATGGTAACATATTGGTAGGAATCCAATATGTTGGAACAAAATGGCGCCCAATAAAAATGAAGACAGTATATCTAACACATAATAATAATAATAATAATAAAGGTCTTTATTTGTACATTATGAGTAAGACAGATTTAATATACAAAATCAACAAAAATTTATTGTACAAAATGGCGAGTTTCAGTTTGGTAGATCTTAGAGACCAACCAACTGTTCAGCTAACCATTGATAATAGTAAACCAGTAATAGTACCTTAAACCTAGTGCCTATAACAAATATAATACAAATAAATTACAAAATATTTACTATCGTAAAGTTTAAAAAAGAAAAAATAAGTAACTAATTATATCTAAAGATGTGAAACTGTTAGCTTGCTAATAAATTGTTCCGCAGTAGCTTACGAAATCTGATCTGTGACAGGTGTATGATGTCAATAGGGAAGTCATTTAAATACTTTGCAATGAGGTAGGAATAGGAACGTTCGAACAGAGCTGTATGGTGTGCTGGAATAGTAAGTTTACCCTTAAATCTAATGTTCACATTGTCAACGTCTGTTCGGAATCTAATTTTGTTGTATAGATAGGGAGGAGATTTATCGATAAAGATCTTGTGATATAGACACATCATATGAAGGTAGCGTCGTTGTTCCATTTTAAGCCACCCTGACTCCACATATGCATTACTTATATGATCGTACTTTCTTATCCCAAAGATTAAACGTACACAAGAATTTTGTAATTTCTGTATGCGCCCTGCCGTTTGAGCAGAGATACAGGGTCCGTATATAGCATCACAGAAATTAAGTTGGGATAGAACAAAAGCTTCACATAGTGTTGTTTTCAATTGTCGGTTTAAAACGCGCCGGTGTTGAAATCTCATTTTTAGGTTCATATAAGCTATTTGAAGGCACTTGTTGATATGCTCTAAAAATCGGAGTTCATTGTCTATCGTAAGGCCTAAGTTTCTTGCTGATTCTTTAATTTGCAAGGGATTATTATTAATACTAATGGCATGTGAATACCCATCGGCAAATTTTTCCCTGTCATTCTTTTTGCCAAAAACAACAACAACAGACTTATCAGAGTTTAGAATTAAGTTGTGGTTCTTTGACACCATACTAAAACTCGCCAAATCATAGTTAATAGCAGAGATAGTTTGGCTGCTTTCCTCCGGGGAAAAAGAAAGATAGACTTGTGTGTCATCAGCATAATAATGACTTGTACAGGACAAAAATGCTCACTGCCTGTTCCCTGTTATTAAGGTAATTTTTTAAAAATAATGCTGTATTTTTGGACAAACCAACATAATGAAATATTGCGCACATTATTTCATGAGATAACGTGTCAAAAGCCTTACTAAAGTCAAGTAGCGCTAAAATGGTTAATTTGCCTTTATCTATATTACCAATTATGTCATCAATAACAGTCAGCAAAGCCGTGCAACAGCCATGTCTCCTTCGAAAGCCAGACTGAGTTATTGGGATAATTTTTTCAGACATAAGATAGTTAGATAGTTGGGCATGCATGATGGACTCTAAAATCTTCGACATGGTTGGCAAAATGCTAATAGGACGCAATTGTTGCAAAGATTCCACTTTACTTACTTCTGGAATTGGTATAACCAGTGCCCTTTTCCAAGCAGACGGAAAAACATTACGTTCAATACAATAATTAATTATGTGTGTTATGTACGGTAGAAGAAATGGAAGACACAGGTTAATGGATTTTATGTTCAGTCCGTCAGATCCCGCTGCCGCCGACCTAATCTTTGTCAATGTTTCGACCACTTCATTTTCACTAACAGTACGAAATTTAAAGTTAGCGTCTGATATTTTATTATTCTGGTAGAAACTCACCGTGTCATTATGTATCCTTAGTGTGGGAATTGAATTAATAAAGTTACTATTAATCAAGTCAACGTCTGCGAGATCTTCAGGAATGCAGTTTTTTTTGTTAGACTTTATATCAAGAAGTTTTAAATCAGACCAAATTTGTTTAGAATTCTTAGAATTAGATGAAGTTACGTAATAAATTTTCTTTTCTTTTCTAACAGCAGTAGTAAACATATTACGCAGGGTTTTGTAGTTAGCCCAATCCGTCTGCGATTTTGTTCTTTTGATCTTGGTGAGTGCCTTGTCTCTATCCTTTTTTATAGCATGTAAACCATCCGTAAACCATGGAGCATATTTTTTTGTGATGCGATACGTGACAAATGGAGCGTGCAGATCAAGAAGGACAGTAATAGTATCTGATATAAAAGAAATTTTCTTATCAATGTCCTCTATGTAATAAATATTATTCCAAGGGATTGATCTTAAATCCGATTGAAATTGGTTATAGTTCAGATATTTAAAATTTCTGACCGTTTTATATTCAACCTTTGGTTTTACATTTTTTACGTTTGCTATACAGAACACTAGACTATGGTCTAAAAAATCCACTGGCTCGACCGCTCTTTCTAATATGTTGTCTGTTGAAGTACATAATAAATAATCGATAAGAGACATTGAGTGATCAGTTACTCTGGTGGGAGCATCCACAATTTGATGAAGGCCAAGTCCCTCTAAAAAATCATAAATGAAATTAGTCTCAACACTAGCGAGATTTAGCAAGTTAACATTAAAATCGCCAAAGCAAAACGCATGATGAACGGTGGGTATAATAATTGAGAAAGAGGTTTCCAAGTTGCTAAAAAAATCTGAGTAGTTGGTGGTTGGCGGTTTGTAAACAACTCCTACGGAAAAGAGCTGTCCAGTAAGCTCAAATTTGATCCATATTTGTTCAATTTGAGCACTTGATGATAATTTTGAATATGTTATATAATTTTTAATATATATAGCGACGCCGCCTCCCCTGCCTTGTCTATCACAACGCTCTAATTTATAGCCATCTATATACAACAGGTCATCTGAAATTGAGCAATTAAGCCATGACTCACTAATTCCTATAACATCATACTCACGATCAAGAACAAGATTTCGAAATTTCAAGTGGGCAAGCATAAGTTTATCCATTTAAGGTCAGCAGAAACTGCAGCAGAGTAGAAACAAAGATGAGATTATATATTATAAATTTAAAATAAATGTGTATACACCTAAAAAATAAAATTTTAAATACAATATAGAATACCAGTCATACAAAAATTAAAAAAATATATAAATATATATGGGGTGTAGATATAAAATGTGCCTTGCAAAGTGCAAAAACGAACAAACACCGACGACATAAAACTTAAATTATACAATACTCTGCTTATAGTGCCAGGACTTATAAAATGGTCTTGGCACTTAGCCTTCATCCGTTTCTATTTCCTCGGTGGCCCTCTTCTGGCTGGTTGTTGGTTGTTACCCCCTGATGCCGCTCTAGTTCTAGCAGAAGTTGGAGTTAGTAAGGAGGCAGTCAAATTTCTTGGTTTTGGTTTTGTTTTGCCCTCCTTGCCTTCCTGCCCGGATTTTTTCTGAGTAATATGTTTATCTTTTTCCTGTGGGTCCTCCAATTCAAACACGTTTTCGTCTTCTGAGCTCTCCTGTTCTATATTATCAACTGTGGGAGTGGGAGGTGCAATACTGTTTGGAAATAACGTTGACTTGTTAACAATTGGTTCTAAAAATGTCTGCTTTTCATATATGCTGTGACTACGTACTGAACAAATTTGGGTCAAACTTCACTATTCCTAAACAAATGGAAAAAAATCATAACGAGGGAAGTTCCGAGTAAAGAAAATTTACCAATTTTTTGTGTGTAAAATTTCAGATAAATTGTAATTTTGTATTAATAATTATTTTAACATTTCACTGCTATTTTGTTCCGCCTGGATTTTTACCACAATGTTTGAATTTCGTCCCTATATGATTGTTAATTTTTGACCAAAATTTGAACTCAATCAGATAAAAAGTTTTTAGCTATATCGTGAACAGACAGATCGACAAGCATTCCGACGGAATTGGGAAAACGTGTTTTTCGTTCATTCATTCTGAAAGGTATGGCGTAAAGTCCATCTGAACTTACCAATACATACAAACGGCAGCCAGTCATCTTTTCGGAGAGCTGTAGGTTGCCGGTTCTCGGGTACACCCTTACGAAATTAAAATGGGCGCCACCCAATTGACTGTGACTCAATTAGGAAGAAATCTATATTGATATTTAAATGCAGAGAAAATAAGGATTTGGAGGGCTTTTCAATAAAACACTATATAAAGTGCAGACTGTCAAATTTTAATGATACCTTGATCTTTTGTTTTTTTTACGAGTTGTTTTATAAAATAATTTTTGACATGTGAAATTTAGTTTAACAGAGTATTGTCTCTCTTTTCGGGTTTTTTTGGGTAATCAGAAGCTAATATTTAAAAAAAAATATCAAAAAATATAGCGTAATCAACTGAAACGTAATTATGTTTATATAAATCTTCTCATTTTCTGCCATAAATGGCCTGTCTGAAAAAGAAAAATTCGATTGAAATTATATATATTTATTTACAGAAAAAAAAATAACTGTTTGTGCTTTCATCATGAATTTGGATTTTTGAGAAGAAAACCCACAGTTTTTGTCTCTTGCTGTAAACTAGGTAACTCTTCTACTTATTTTTATTTCTTTCGTTTCTTCGTGTAGTTTTGCTTTTAGTTTGGATGGGTCGTTAATGTTTTGTAGGATTTTAATATATCTGTGATTCTTGACTTTTTCATCGCTATCTCAATTGCCTATCAATTCCACTGTATCAAAAGCTTTTGAAATGCTGTGATATTCTATTTGATCGCATTCTCTATGAGTCTTCAAATTACTAGAATCTCCTTTCATGTATATTAATATATCTATAGCGGTTTACCCGATTTTTTTGAATTCTTTTATGAGCTTTTATTAATTTCTCATTACCCAAACAACAAAAAAGAGATACAATACTCTATTATTCTTCCCAGAAGAGCTAAATCTCCGTCGTCAAGAAGAGTTTTAACTTTTTTGTTAATTCACTTTTTATTGGGGGTTGAAAATGTGGTTTAATTAAAAGAT
The DNA here is from genome assembly GCA_030620095.1 of Kuschelorhynchus macadamiae. Taxonomy (NCBI): domain Eukaryota; kingdom Metazoa; phylum Arthropoda; class Insecta; order Coleoptera; family Curculionidae; genus Kuschelorhynchus; species Kuschelorhynchus macadamiae. Next base: position 89,717 of record JAUTXW010002781.1, read on the forward strand.
TAAACGAACTTACCGAAGTGAAGTTTGATCTTAATTATATGACCGCCTCTTATGGCGTAAAGTCCTTATGAACTTACCAATACATGCGAACGGCAGCCAGTCATCTTTTCGGAGAGCTGTAGGTTGCAGGTTCTCGGGTACACCTTACGAAATTAAAATGGGCGCCACCTAATTGACTGTGACTCAATTAGGAAGAAATCTATATCGATATTTAAATGCAGATAAAATAAAGATTTGGAGGGCTTTTCAATAAAACACTATATAAAGTGCAGACTGTCAAATTTTTATGATACCTTGATCTTTTGTTTTATTTTATGAGTTGTTTTATAAAATAATTTTTGACATGTGAAATTTAGCTTACTTTCAAAAATTCAATTGACATTAAGATATAAAAAAATAAGTCAAGAAAATGTAAAATATATATAAAATATATCAAATACGTGAAATATGATAGAACGTTGTTACCATTATATCATCAACCGGTGAACATCTGGCGAAATGTCATGACACAAATATGTAAATATGAAAATTATATTAAAAAGCGCACAGGGAATCAAAAATTCATGAATTTTCTTTTACCACACTGCCGCAAGGAAAAAGTTATAAAAGTATAAAGTATTTCGCTAAGCCTGTTTTACAAAAAATAGGTTACTTACTTCCTTTCTGCTACCTTATATAAAATTTATAAATATAAAAATTAAGAATTAATTCCTCGTACTCTTACAGGAAGGAACTCCAAAACCACTGTAGAACTCTTGGTTTATGTACCCCAAAAATTACACCATAAACTTGTAACTATATCCCAAAACCGTATCTTGAATTCTTAACCTGAAACCCTCTAGATGACTAGACGTCAACGGTCATCAACAAAGAGAATTTCCAGACATCTAGAAAGGCTTCTCGAGGACCGACAGCCAAAAACAAAATTCAGGACGCCATTCACGTTGTTGATCAAATGTGGAACCAAACGAAACGGGACCAAAATTTAGGGCCAGATGATGTCCATAAATAGGCCTTAGGCTTTCAACAGCATTGCACTCTAAGGAGAGCCAATAGAAAAGAGCGAGAAAATCAGCTCCAGAAAATTCGAAGAAGTTTGACATTCCCCTCCATCATTCTTCCTCACTTCAGACTTGTGCCAACCTAATGCCATAAAATAAAATAATAATTACAGTGGAGTTCACTGCTGGCGCCACTAGTATAAGGGAGTAACAACCCGATAATATTCGGTGTCCTCCGAATAGAGCTGGCGAACTGCCCCTAAGCAGAACCAAAATCGTAACTTAAATACAAAAACCAGACATTGTCAACGCTGGCTGGATGCCGAAAAATAAGAAACCAATGAAAACATAGTAACAGAAGAGAAAGGCAGGCAAATTCCGAATATTTGTCAACAAAACAAAAACAAATTACTTTTGTTTTAATTTAGAGAAGTTGAAAATACTTTACAAAATGTAATCCAATGAATTATGAATAAAACATATTGAGGTATGTAAAATATAATTTACATAAAAGTCTTGATATTCTAAAGGTTATATGTAACTGCAAATTATAATGTTCAATTTTGTTTCAGATTACTAATGGGCTTAAAATAATGAAAAACCATCAGCAAAATGTCTGTTTAACATTCCATACCTAGCAAACAAAAAGAAAAGCAGCTTGGATAAATGAAAACAAAAAGTTATGTAAACTGAAACTTTCTAATAGTTCAAGTGTTCTCAAAGTGTTAAATTGATATTTACAAAAAAGAAGAGAGTAAATATGTTTTATCATAATTCATGTGAGTGAAATTGACTGAAAGAAGAAACCAAAAAAACAGAATTATTTTATTGTAAATGAAAAAATTGTTATTTTCATTAATAAAGAAGGCCAGTATCTTATTAACTAAAACTGATTATATATTCAAAAATGTCACTTTCAATAGTAACACCCTATTAATAAAGATTCTATTAACTTCCTTTTTATAAAGTGTATGATATGAGAGTTATTCGACAGGAACACTGTGTGAAAATCAGTAACTATATAACTAGCCAAATTGTGTAATTGCCTCACTGTTACTATAAACTAAATAATTATACATACATTTGAAAATGTTATAAAGGTGAAGATCTGAAATAACGTGAGAGGTTGATTTTTTTACGATTAGAATACTTGCCTTTTACGGGGGAAGTAAAAAACTATTATTGGATATATATTTTTATATAGTATTAAAGAGGGATTACATAAATAGAATTATATTGATTGACAGGCAATTCAAAGGACGTTTTTTTATTGATTGGTTTAGTTATGTTTAGGAAATTAGGGTTTCCGATTAATCGGGTTTTTTGACTTTTTTTAAACGAGGTAATTTATCAACTAATACTTTTGAACCTCTCCTTTGAACTACCGTAAAAACAGAGACAAGCGTTTATGTTGTAAGCAGTTTATGTGCTAATCATTTTTTGCCCGAGTTTTAATTATTTTCACTTCAATTTTAAGAGGAATTAATTTTTTTTAATGCACATCGTGTTATGCAATTTTAAAATATACTTAAAACCATTCCTGCTTGAGTTTTTCTAGTTGCAAATAATACAAAGCCTAATTAGTATCTATGTACTTATATAAAACGATTCAGTCGATTAATAGCATTTACAAAATGTTATGAGCAGTTTTTCTAATAACGTAAAGTTATTTTAATGGCAAAATAGAAATAAAGTTTAGAATTAATAAAATTTCTTTTAAAAGTAATTTAGGTGTCTAACGTGTTCGCTTATATTCCTCTCCCACTTTGTGCTTATGATAATGGCATACGAAAAAACTTTAAAAGCAATAATTTTTACTCCAATTTATTGAGATCGTGAAAAATTATCCTCGAAAATATTTTCAATTCTTTACATTCTCGGCGGTCTGTCTATGAGCAGCATAGTTGAAAATTTGAATGCTCTAATTTCAAAACCGAATAAGTACACATTATTTAGCTATCATAGAACGAAAGCCTTCACGGCTGTCGTCACTTATGAAATCATAGTCCTTGAGATTAGACCATGTCAAAATTTTCCGACGTTTCATCTTCGATTGCACGAGACATCCTCAGGGATCTTTACTTCACGAGATCGGAACACTGGATGAGTTCGGAAAGACCCAGACTGGCTATTTATAGTCGACTTGAGTTTACAGAACTGTGACTCGGTGTAACGATCGATTTCCACGTATGATGTAGAATGAAATCCTTATCTCTATTAAAATTGTTAGGATGCTTATAAATTTCAATAAACCCTCCAATTTTCCAAGAATTTGATTTCTTTTACATTTATGGCATGTCCAGAGGAATGTTGGGGTTCCGATCCAGCAGATTGTACAATTTTTTTCTGGTACATCGTTCATGTTCCTTAAGCCAAGTGGATATGGATCGTCCAGTTTCTCCAATATAGACATCACCACAGGAACAAGGAATTGCATATACCCCTTCCGTTTGGAAAGGTTTAATGTCATTTGGCGATAGTAAACATTGTCCAATTTTTTTATATGTGTTGAAGATTGTACGTATGTTGAATCAGCGAAGTAACCTTGCAATCCTGTCTGTGGTTAAGTGTATAGATGGAAGAAATACACTTCCAATCTGTAATTCCGTATTAGTATTATTTCGTCGCGCAGTATTATTATATTTTTTAATTGATCGTTTAATATTCTCCGTGCAATATCCACTCCCTCTTAAAGCTTGAGTTAGTGTCTCTGTTTCCGATTGTCAAGAATTTTGGTCACAAATCGCGAGGGCTCTGTAAACCAATGAATTAATAACTGATTGCTTTTGTGCCGGATGATGATGAGAATTTGCATTTAGATACCTGTTTGTATGCGTTGGTTTTCTATATACAGAGTGTCCTAAGGAACCATCCTCTTTCCTTTGTACAAGAACATCCAGAAAGGGAATCGTACCCTTTGATTCAATTTTCATTGTAAATTTTATATTAGCAAGTTGTTAATTCAGATGACCAAGAAACCCGGGGAGGTTTTCTGGACCATGCATAATATTACAAAAGTGTCGTCTGCATATCTGAACCATGACTTTGGCTTTAATTGAGACGACTCTGAGGCTTCCTCCTTAAAGACTTTCATGAAGATATTGGCTACTAGTGGTGACAGCGGAGATCCTATCGCTACTCTTGAGGTTTTTTTATAAAAAGTTCACAAAATCAAATCTAAAAGTGAGTTGTCAATATTATTATGGTAAAATAAGTCTGATATTATGGAAATTGAATCATTTATAGGCAAATTCGTATATAGCGATTTTACATCGAAACTTTGGGATCTAATTGGATTGATTTTAGTTTTTCTACAAAATGCTTAGAGTTTCTAATATATGAATGTGTTTTTGCTGTAAAATTATTAAAAACATTTGAAAGATATTTACCAACTTTGTTAACAGAAGATCATATTGCAATGAAGATGGGTCGAAGTGATACATTAAGTTTATGTAATTTAGGTAGTCCATAGAATAGCGGGAACTTTGAGCTGCTTGGTTTTAACATCTTTTTCTCCTCTGCTGGTACGTTGGATGCATTTATAAGGTTGGTTATCCGTCTCTCAGTTTTGTTGATGAGTCTACTTGAATTATTCTGTAAGTTTTGTCGTCCAAAAGTAGTTGAATTTTCTTCGCGTAATCTGTTTTGTCCATGACGACAGTGGCATTTCCTTTGTCTGATGGAAGGACCAAAATGTCTGATGTTTCTTTTGCCGTTCTTTACGCAGCTGCTAGATTCAACTTAGGCGTTATTACGGTGTCCTTTAACGGCTTTATTGGTCTTATAGTTTCAAATGACTGCTGGTCAACCAACAATAGTGGCAACCATTCTAATAATTTCTATGAAATTTTACATAAACGTAAATTCAAATGATTTAAAACATTCGTAGCAAAAATAAGCAGCTGTATTTTATTTTAATAGAATTACTCGAAAAAAAAAATGTAACTTTAGTTTTTATTTTTAATTAACTACGTATTTTCTAAACCGCTTATTTATATTAGCTTTCCAAACTTACTTTCCTATGAAGCGTAATATTATAGCGCTTGTTGTTATATAAGATAAAAGTCACGTGTGAACATCGTCTGGATGATTAGTCTTTACGTGGAAAAAAAAACTTTGTATACTCCCTAGGGTAACAGAAAAAGTTTTAATTAACTTTTGTTCGTTTTTGACGGAAGAATAACATTTTATCCTACAGCCACGCGAATGACTCACGGTTATATTCGCTGACATTTGATACATTTAACAAGTGATGTAGATACCTTACTTCTATCGGGCAGGATGTAGAATAGATAGTAGAATAGATCGGTAGAATCTAAACTGTAATAGTTAAATCATAAATATTATATAGAACCCCAAAATGACAAATGAAACCGTTCAAAAATTGGATTTGAAATTAACTTTGGTACATAATTTATGAAACATTTTTAAGAGGCTCTTGTATCTCTTAGGGCTACCCTGTATAGTAGAAAAAAGATTTTTATACAGGGTGTTTCTTAATTGAATGCAGATAATTTAAGATCTGATTATTTGGCCAATTTAAACTATAAAAGTTCATATAAACGTATATCCAAAAATGCTCATATTTCAAGATACAGGGTGGCAAAGTTTTATTTTTTTGTTAGTTTTTTCGATTTATCCTTTACATTTTTAAAGATAATGCAACGTAAATTGGTACACGTATTAATTTTTGTAATACCTATAAGACAGTATCATTGGCATTTGGAACAATCTACAGGGTGAAATTTGGAGTCACAATCCCTTCTCCCCCTCCTAAGTTTTGTTTTTGCAAGGACACTGACTTTTTTATAATAAAATCCCATGTTTCAGACGGTTGCATTTTTTTTGTTTGATATCTTGTACGATTTAGAACTTATTTAGCGAAGTATGCCTGTCGATTTTTGAGTTCGCTAACAATTTAGTTTACCTTATATTTTAAAATGTATTCTTCTTATTTTGTTAAAAAAGCGAGAAATGAAAATTTTAGCATAAACGTTTTCAATGTAACTTTCTCTCAGGAAACTTTATTTAACCTAGTCATTTTTTCGTTAACTAAGCAATAATTTTTAACCTTACATACATCAAGTAGACTAATGTCATTGATCTATTAAATAACAAAATATTTTTGACAATATTGTCAAAGTAACATTTTATTTACCGATGAGGCCAATTTTTTGAGAAATGAGATTTAAAATTTTTAAGTTTCTGGACAGAAGAAAATCCTCATGCCATAACCAAATCTAATTTTCAAGAACAGTTTTCAGTTAATGTGTAGACCGGAATCGTTGCAGATTATTTGATAGGACCATTTTTTCTTTCAAGAAGACTTGATAGATCATCAAACCGCCATTTCCTGGAAGAAGAGTTGCACGGTTTGTTGGAAGATCTGCCTATTATGCTAATAAACCAGACGGGGTTTATGCGTGATAGTGCTCCTACTCATTTCAGTATTTTGGCCCATGAATATTTAAATCACACTTATCGTAATCGATGGATAGGTCGAGAATTTAATTCTTATTTTGAAAATAGGTTTCAAAAGATATATTGTGCAAATAAATTCTCAAAACAAATTTCGATTTTCTCTGGAGTGGAGTTAGGTTAGGTTAGAATGACCATAATCTTGGTCCCCTAGGTCGCCCGATTTAAACAGTCTAGATTTTTTCTTATGGAGGCATTTGAAATCTTTAGTTTACACCTCACCAGTTCAAAATGCAGAGGATTTGAGAAAACGCGTGGTAGTAGCATGCAAAAGTATAAGGAATACCCCTGGAATATTTCATAGGGCAAGTGAATCAGTGAGAAGAAGGGCTGATGCATACATTGTAGCAGGAGGGGGACATTTTCAGCTGTTACAATATTTTATACATATTGTTCATTTTCTTCTTGTATTTAGTTTTTTTATAGACTTTTGATAATCAAAAAACATTTTTTGAATAATAACGTTCTGTTAATGAAATGATTTTATTAATTAAATCCACAAAAAGTGTAAAGTAAAAACCGTACAAGTTTTAGAGCTGTCTAGATAGAACCTTGAATTTTATTATAAAAAAAGTCAGTGTCGTTGCTTATAGGTATTACAAAAATTAGGATGTGTTCCAACTTGCGTTCAATTATCTTTAAAAATGTAGAAGATAAACTGAAAAAACACAAAAAAAAAATTTTTTTGCCACCTTGGCCTTTTTGGATAAATCTTTATATGAACTTTAACTCTTAAAATTGGACTAAAAAATACATTCTCAATTATCGGTATTCAATTAAGAAACACGCACTATGTAAAGAGATAAAATAAATTTTATACGTTTCGCCGATTGTTTTTTAACTAATCGCTTTAAAACAAAAAATATTTTAGGTTTTTTGGGGGATGCTTCATATTCTAGGGCTGCCCTGTGTAATGAAAGAAGATATATTAAAAAAAATAGAAGAAATTTTATGTTTTTCACCGTTTGTTAAGACTATCCTATATAAGGGAAAAAATGTCATTACATACAAAATTATAAAAGACATTTGACCAAATTTACCGTTTTCTAAGCAAGCTAAATGCTTCTGAACCATAAATGTTGTAATTTTTAGAGAACTATCTTATCCTCCTTAGCAACTTTGTGTACTTGAAAAGAAAATATTTTTTAACCAGTAAAAAAATTGAAAAAGTTTGACGTGTTTTTCCGTTTTTTTGATTTTTCAATTTCCAGTGATCATCCTTTTAAGGGCTTGTACCTATACTGGACAAAAACTATTTTGTATTATGTCCACAAAAATAAAATAAATATAACGTGCATTTTTCGAAATATTTTTTTTAAATAGATATAATCCAATAAAAATCAAGTATGTACGCCAATGACTTCCACAATTTCCTTACTATTTCTATTTTCAATTTAACTATATGGGTTTGTTCATTGTCAAAATATGAATTTTTTAGATTTTTGTACTCCTAAAAAATATCAAAGATGTACGTCCTTGATACCCAAAATATAATCTTCACAAGAAGATATAGGATCAAAATTTTATTTTTTTTTTCATGGACCTGTAACCAATGTCTGGGAAATGGATATAATAAATTTTACAAAAATCCGCTGGGTTTTTTTTTTCAAGTTCGCAACTGATATTTTGAACAGTTTAGACGTTAGTTAGCAAAATGCCAAAACTTGACATATTTTTATAACTGATAATAACGTTAAAATCTAAAATTAACTCAAAATGCCAGTAGTGAATTTATATTGGATTATGTATACTAAAATATTGATCCTAAACCAATAATACAATAGTACAAAATCGGTAAATTTCCTCTACCCGGAACTTCCCTTGAATAATTCCTTTTATTAGGAATGGTGAAGAGTGGTTCAATTTGGTTCAGTACATAATTATTGCTGTCTTTTCAAACAGTTTTATTGGGCACCCTTTTGTTTCATCATATTGTATTCTACTAATATTTTACAAGTTTTTACCTATGCCACACTTGATTCTTGGGCATAATTTAAATTAAGTTCAATAGGTAGTTTTTGACACACACACCGCCATTTTGTCACGTCGCGTCATGTTGAATTCATATCAAATTTATCTTTATATCACATTTAATTTGTTTACAAAATTTAAATTAAATTGAATAAGATTTTTGTATGCTATTTTTTTTTTAATTTTATTGGCCCGCCATTTTGAATTCGTGCTACAAATTTACCAGCTATATCACACTTAATTCTTGCACAAAAAAAATTGAAATTAATCTAAAAAGTATTTTTTCAGGCTGATTTTTTAAATATTTTATCAGGACGTCATTATCTTTTGCTACCTCATATTCATACCAAATTGTTATTAGTTTATTCCTGTGTAAAACTTGATGTTGCGCAAAATTCAAGATAAATTGGATAATCAAAATGAAAGCCAAAGAAAATGTAATCTTAAAAAAATCACAATCTGTTCAGGTTTCACGGTCCCTAAATGCCAGTATAAAACATGTTTTCTCACTAGCGTCGGTCTAACTATCCTCGGCATAGCTAAAAAAACGACTTACCTAATCGATTTTAAATTTTGGCAAAAAATTAAGGGTTATATGGAGATGGCATGGTAACAAAATGGAGACCTAATAAAATACTTAAAAAAATCAGTCTTAAAAACTACTTATTCGACTAATTTGTAATGTTTTACGCAGAAAAAAAATGTTTCTTCAATTCCGTCGGTCTATCTGTCTGGTTGTCTGTCTATTCGCAGCATAGCCAAAAAACTTTGGGGTTATATAGGGCTGACAGGCTAATATTTTGATAAACATGTATTATGACGGAATAAAACAGCGGCCTAGTAGAATGTTACAAAGTATATTCGATTCGAATATGACGAAACAAAATAGCGGCATAATAAATTTTAAAAAAATCACTCTTCACAATCTACTGTCTTTTCGCGGCATAGTTAAAAAACTACTTCTCCGAGGGGGTTGACATGTTTTGGTAAAAATCCGATATGGTTGAAGAAAATGGCGCCTTAGTCGAATTTTAAAAAATATATTACTAAAAAACTGCATATCCTATTTACTTCAAATTTTGCACAAAACTCTGGCAAAATTTTAATGCAAATCCAAGATGGCGCAACAAAATGGTGGTCTAATAAAATGTGGTTAAAAAATTAGTCTGAAAACCTACGTATGGACTGAAGATGGCGTTATAAAATTGCGCCCTTAAATATTTAAAATAATAGCGAAAATCCCTTATTTAATAGACCTTTGCACAAAAATTCGGTGTAATATAGGGATAAAATGGTGCCGTAATAAAATGTTTAAAAAAATTAGTGTAAAAAACTACTTATTCAGTTGATTTTAAATTTAGCCTACAAACCAATGGTGACCTAGTTGGTAACTGGTAAAATATTGGGAAGAATTCAATATGGTGAAACAAAATGGCGTCCTACTAAAATTTAAACGATAAACTCGCCCCTTCCCACTTCTCTCGTATTAAAATCCTCTTCATAGAAATAAAACATTTTATATATCCATATATTTGTTTGGTAATAAATTAAAAAAAAAATAAATAAATTAGTTTATAAGATTTGTATAAAGGCGGATTTACCGATTTTTTAAAATATGTTTTTTTATTTGCTTTAATAAGATATCTTCGAAGTTACAAACAACAAAATATAAAGGTGCAGCAGGTAATTAATAATAATAATAGCATTTCTGGGTCACTTTAGTGCAATTTTCGAAATGAAAATTTCCACATGATAATAGTAATCTCAACATAAAAACGGTTTCCTTAAAAAAACAAACAAACCGAAAATAGACCCGATCAAGTAAGTGACATTAGATATAAACTAAGGTATTTAAAGTACTAAATTTATCGATACTTGATATAAATAGGCCTCGAAAATTGCTTGCTTATTTATATAACTGCATTAGGTCTACGAAAAAATATTTATTTTGCCATTATATAGCACTCACGTGCATCGTTAATTTAAATAAGAACCAGACGTTAATTTCATTAAAACAGATTCGGTCAAATTTCAATTTTGAACATACGATGGATATGATCAGCTTAACGCCGAAAATTGGGGGTTGATCGGACAGTCTCCGAGCTATGCAGAACAAAGGAGCTATTTTGGGGAAAAGTACAAAATATAAGATCCAAACTGAGGGTGCTATCATAGACCAAATTGTCTACGACTGGTTTTGTAAAATACGCTCCAAAAACATTCAAATATCCGGTACAACAATAAAGGAAAAACCACAAAAAATTGCGAAGAATCTAGAAGTTGATGGTTTTAAAGGATCAAATGGATGGTTGGAGAAGCTCTGTCAACATCATAGTATCTCTTTGAAATCCATCTGTGGCAAAGCAGCAGCTGTAGACTTGATTCAAGTAACTGATTGGCGGACGAAATTATGTGCTATTATCAAAAGCTACGCACCGAGAGACATTTACAACGCCGATGAACCAAGACTCTTCTTCCGCTCCTTGCCAAATAAAACGTTTTCTTTAAGAGTCCAAGGAGAGACTCACTATTTTACTTTGCTCCGCTATGAATGGAGAAAAAAAATGCACTGGTGATTCGAAAAAGTAAAAAACCCCGTGGTTTTAAAGTATCAAGCGCGGAAAAATTGCCACTTGAATGGTACTATAATAAGAAAGCATGTATGACAAGGGATATAATGTCGGATTGGTTGATGAAATTTGATCGAAAAATGTAAGGGCAAAACCGAAATGTACTTTTATTTTTGGATAATGCTGTATCTCACCCAAAACTAGAGTTAAAGAATGTTAAAATATTTTTTTTTCCGCCAAATACGACGTCACATTGTCAGCCATTGGACCAGGGAGTGATTCAAAATTTCAAAAACCCCTACAGAAAGTTTTTAATCAAGTGACTTTTGTCATCCATGGAGCATTCTGAATCTACCGAACAATCGAATAAATCCATAAATGTTGTAAGTGCCGTGACTTGCATTGTAGCTGCATGGAAAAAAGTTGAATTCAAGACCATCAATAACTGCTTCCGCAAAGCTAGATTCGACGAAATTCTCGAGGAAAACGTTGACTACGATAGTGGAGATGATGTATCATTATCGGAATTATGTAGAAACGTCAATGTATTCTCTTCCGACTTAACCTTATATTCAGAAATTGATGTTTATTCACAGAAAATCCTGACATAGGTATGCGTGAGTGCATCAGAGAATTTCAAAATAGTGAAAACGGTCAGATTTCATCTGACAGTGATGATGAATAAATTATTTCTCAATATTCAATATTAATAACATTAAGGAAGTAGATAAAACGTTAAGGGATATTGAAAACTTTTGTATATTTTCTGGAGATTCTGTTTTAGGGGAAAAAATCTCATAAGTTGCGTCTAAAATGGAATCTCAAATTATTAAAAATAAATTAACTAGTTTAAGACAAACATCACTTGATAATTTTTTTAAATAGAAACTATTTATAAAGTAGAACTGTATCAAACTGTATATGTAGGTAGTATAATATTTTATATTAGGTAGTACATTTTTATTGTATGCATATATGTCCTAACACTATGCATATATGTATGTAAAAGATGTTGGTGTATACGTAGTAACAATTGTATTAATAATTTGTACTAAACATATTATTTTGTTTACTTAAAAATAAAATATTTTTAAGTAAACATACATTGGTATTTAATTTGTTCACTCCCCACACCTCTATACAATGGACAGTGTCTGTGTCGCGGCTACTGCCCGTTGTTGAGAGGTTTCACTGTACTTTATATTTTTATTTTGGAGTCAAAAAATTAACAGTAAGACTAATAATTATCCTGAATTCCCCATGAAATATAGTGAAACAGTAAACTCGATCTGGCTTCGTTGCTTCGTGCCGTATCCCCCCGTGACGTCGGGTGGAACCATAGATCTGAATGTTGAATCTATTACAATTGTAATAGATTTATTTATTACTATTGTGAAGGATCTATTACTCCATTGCCTAATAGACCAAATCTATTAATATAAAAGCCAAAAGCTACATATATTTTAGTTTTTGCCATTATTTTTTATCATTTTTGCGCCATCGCGAATGCCTCGTTGGTTTTGGTCGATCTCTGTTTGACACTACTGTTTTTAAATTTTGGATGTATTATATATCATATAACTTGCATCTAGGAGCCAAGTTAAGCCAGGTAAACTTTGTCGGCTATGCTTGTTCCCAGTTTTAGCGTAAGTGTAGATAAGTACAACATTCAAAAATCTTTTTTTTTAGCCCAAATGCAGTATCTTGAAATCTATTACCTTTTTACTAACCAATCTATTACTTTCAATCAAGTCGCTGTGGATGTGACAACACTGATGCCTAATGACTGTTGTTTGTTCTTCAATAATAAACGGGATAGTAGACCAACTAAATTTCCTAATTATCCAAAATACTAATCGAAAACTATAACGCTATGAAAATGCAGGGAAGAAAAGCTTAGGGAACTGGGCGAAATTCGATTTCAGCAGGGTATTGACGAAAGCAAGTGCGAAATGTTAAGCTTAAACAGCGCACAAATTATGATTCTTTTGAAGGGTTCTGTAACTTGTTTATAAGACATTTAATTTAAGGGAAGGGTGGTTTATGATTGACGAAAAAATTTCTATCCCTCTATTCAGGATTTAACATACTCCTGGGCCTACTTGAAAGCTCTATATCATACTATTGATGGTATGCTAGAACTAGTTAAATATTGTTTAAATAAAGAATTGAACTTAAATTATTATTTATTAGGAAAATTGCAAACCTATCCCTTAGAAAATCGCTTTGGAAATATATTAACTTCAACTAAATAGTTGTTAGGTAATCCAATGATGAAATGCAGAGACATTCTGCTATCTGAGGATGCACATTACTTAGACTCGTATTTAGGATGTATTTTTCTGCCTGTCGTTTCACTGGGTCAAAACGGCTTTAGACAGGTACCTATTTATTTCGAAAAACTTCAATAGAAATCGCAACTATATAAAAATAATTCTAACAAATATTAAAATATTAACAAATCCAGAAAAAAAGTGCATACTATTGCAATAATCAACAATACCGGGTTGTTTTTATATGGCCACGGGCAATGACGTCACAAATCAGCGCATTGGCCTTGTCTTGTAGGAGGTGTTGGTTGTGGTCGTCAGTATAGACGCCAATTGGGTAGTCAAGTGAGACGCAATTTGGAAAAGCAGTAAACGATGCAAAATTGAAAAAGAAGAGTTGAAGGGCAGCTGCCGAATGTTACAAGGTGCCGAAGTCGACATTAAGTGATGCAGTAATGGGACGATACCGTCTTAAAAGTGGTAGTCAGCCTAAATTAGGTTTGGAAGAAGAAGAATGTCATCATAACTTTCTGCAAAGTGGGGATGTCCTTTTACAAGATTAGATATTGGACTACTGGTAAAAAACTATCTAGATTGTATAGGGAAGCGTATAAAAGTGTTTCCGGATAATATGCCAGGAGTCGAATGGTTCCACGAATTTATGAAAAGACACAAACATCTTAGTGAAAGACTGGCCCAAAATATAAAGAGAAATAGAGCTGTAGTAAACCGTGAAATTATAATTACATATTTTGAAAATCTGCAAGAAAATTTGAAAGATGTTCCACCGTCAAACTTAGTTAATTATGACGAGTTAAATCTGTCATATGATCCAGGAAGAATGAAAATAGTGTGCAAAAGTCCAAAAGGGGATTCAAACTTCCTGATCGTATCACTGATTTTAGTAAATGCAGCACATCTTTCGTGATGTAAATCCAATTTATGTTGTGTATAAAGCACTTCACACTTCACCTTTATCTAACATGGATTGAAGGAGATTCCGAAGGTGCAGCTTATGACTGTACAAAAAGTAGCTGGTTCGAATAGCCAGTGTTCGAAGATCAGTTCGAAAAAGTCATTTTGCCTTACTTTCGAAATTTAAACGGCAGGATCAGAGATAACTTGTCGATTCATCTATCAATAATGGTAATTGAAGAATGTACAAATATTGATATTATGTTTATACTGTTATCCCCAAATTCTACTTTTCTGTTACAACTCCTAGATGTAGCCTTTTTCGGCCCCCTCAAGAAACAATGAAGGAAATCTTTAACGAAAGTTAAAAAACAAGGGAGTTTTACCTAAATCAGAATTTCCAAAATTATTAAAGCTAACCTTAAACTCTATTCATACAAGACTAAATGAAAATATCAAGTCTTCAACTTCCATCAAATGATGAAATAAACAATGAAGTATCACAAATAAAGCAAAGTGTTTAAGCAGTATTAGAAGAAAGTCGATATTTAGAAAATAAGTCAGTTCAGAAGAGAGAGAAAAAATCAATGTTTGGCAGGAAAAGAGGATTACTCTAGCTGACTTTAATAAACCAGGAACAAGTTCTGGAAAAACGGCAAGTTTGTCTTTAGATAAAGAAATAGCTGACGTTGATAACGTAGGTAAAGTAGATGACGTAGGCGAATTAAATGAAGTAGATGACGTAATTGCAGTTGATGAAGAGCTGGAAGATGGAAAGTTGATTGGAGAATTCAAAACGACTGACAATGAACATATATCTGAAGATTCTGACGACACTGAAAATGACTAAGATCGGCTAAATTTAACTAAATATTCAATAAAGGCTGGAAAATGCTAGAAAATGAAAATGCAAACACTGTTTAAACGGAAAACTTTGTTATTATTAAAATTTCGTGCGATAAAGACAAATATAGATATGTTGTTGGTCATATTAAACAAGTTATTGATTCAGATGATTTATTTTTAGTAAACTTTTTAAGAAAATAACTATGTTTAGAATTTGCATATTTTATTTATCCCTCTGTAAAGGGTGAAAGTGCTGTACAGGGTGTTCCAGCGAGGACTGAACAGGGACCTATTTTCGACCTTCCTTGTATTTTGGAAAAATTCAAAATAGCCAATCGATGTATTTTTTCTTGTAGAATCCAAAAATGTCATCGAAAAAATATTTGAACCAGAAACAAAAGAGTTACGCTATGCATCAGGTGTTTTTTAAATGGAATGTATCGTTTTTTATACGCTTTTTGGAAAGAGCGATTTTTTTATGTCCGTTCTGATTAAAAGATTTGATTTTGCGATAGCTGTTTATATTACATTTTAGTGTCTTACAAACTAAAATTTTAGCTTCACCTGTTTAAAATATACGATAGGTTGGTATAGGTGATCAAGGTAAAATGACGTTTGAATGCTTTGTCAATAAAAATTGACATTATTTTAATTATTGTCGAAGTCTTCACCTAAAAAATATATATTTGACTCTGATCGAAATGAAATACTCTTTGGACGAGAGACTACAGATTGTTATGCTATTTGCTAAGTGCCAAGAAAATGCAAGAGAAGCAAGAAGAAGATTTATTGCAAATTTTCATAGAAATATATCCATCAATACAATTCTAAGGATAAAAAACCTATTTGAGGAAAATAAAACTTTACATGATAGAAAAAGAAATTCAATAAAAAATAATTATTAAATAATAAAATAAAACTACTAATAACATAAGTTTTCAATGTGACCGCCGTTTTTCTCGAAACAACATCGATAACCCCTTTGTAGCCTTTCTAAACTTGCTGTTACAATATGATTTTCCTGGTTAAGGCGGTTTATTTCATCGACAATTTTTCCCATGATCTCTTGAATATTTTCGCTTCGTTATCTGTATACGACGTTCTTCAAATGGCCCCAAAGAAATGTATCCAAAACTGAGAGGTCGGGGCTATTGGGCGGCCAAGCATATGTTCCATTTCGCCCTATCCATTCGTTATGGCGCCGATTTAAAAATTGAACCACATCATGCACGGCATGAGGAGGCGCCCCATCATGTTGCCAAATTAAATTCTGATATTCTGCCAATGGTAAGTCTTCCAAAACATTTTCAATTTCGTTTTCTAAAAACTCATAATATCTGTGCCCATTTAAAGTCCCGTTAAAAAATATTGGTCCCAAAATTTTATTGTTTTTTATCCCACACCAAACATGAATAGAATTCCTCCCTTGAAATTTAATAGTCTGGAACTTTTTTGGATTTTCAACGGCCCAGTGGTGACTATTATATCTGTTGAATACTCCCGATGTTGTGAAAGTAGCTTCGTCGGTCCACACAATATTTTTGAATAAATCAGGGTCTTCGTTTTCTTGCCGAATTACCATTTGAGAAACAAATTGGAAGCGAAGTTCTTTTTGTGCCGGTGTTAGGTGCTGAAGTGGAAGGATACGAAAAAGCCTAAATTTTTGAATTTTCAGAGTCCTGTGAACAGTCCCTCGGGTAACTCTTCTGCGCTTTACACCGCCACCGTACTGAACTTCCCGAACTGCATCCGAAATAGATTTGGTTGGATTGAAAATAATTTATAATGGCCTGGTCTCGATTTCTTCTTCTTTGTATATTTCTTTTTCTATCATGTAAAGTTTTATTTTCCTCAAATAGGTTTTTTATCCTTAGAATTGTATTGATGGATATATTTCTATGAAAATTTGCAATAAATCTTCTTCTTGCTTCTCTTGCATTTTCTTGGCACTTGTAAAATAGCATAACAATCTGTAGTCTCTCGTCCAAAGAGTATTTCATTTTGATCAGAGTCAAATATATATTTTTTAGGTGAAGACTTCGACAATAATTAAAATAATGTCAATTTTTATTGACAAAGCATTCAAACGTCATTTTACCTTGATCACCTATACCAACCTATCGTATATTTTAAACAGGTGAAGCTAAAATTTTAGTTTGTAAAACATTAAAATGTAATATAAACAGCTATCGCAAAATCAAATCTTTTAATCAGAACGGACATAAAAAAAATCACTCTTTCCAAAAATCGTATAAAAAACGATACATTCCATTTAAAAAACACCTGATGCATAGCGTAATTCTTTTGTTTCTGGTTCAAATATTTTTTCGACGACATTTTTGGATTCTACAAGAAAAAATACATCGATTGGCTATTTTGAATTTTTCCAAAATACAAGGAAGGTCGAAAATAGGTCCCTGTTCAGTCCTCGCTGGAACACCCTGTACACAACAACGAAATTGTATTTGTTCTTAATCCTCGAACTATTCGTAGGAGGGATAGATAGGCTTTTAGGGACCTCCCAATACATTTAGAATACAATAGAATAAGTGTTTCTATTTCAAATTTATTTCGTTTTATATTTTTGTATTACATTTTTATTCTAAGCACATATTTATAAGATGATATTTTGTAACTTTTAATGTTATTTTTAAAATGTGTTTCACTATTTTAAATTTATTTCGTTTATATTAATACCTTATTTCAACCAAATATTTGATGTTTCTTTTTATTGATTGACCAATAAAAATAAATAAATAAATTCAATTGTTTTTTTCCCACATCAATCTAATAAAGACTGTTTATTAGTTAGAACTTTAAAACGTAGGTTATTTTTTCTTGGAACTTTTCACTACTAAAGGTTTAGTTCAACTATATATGCAACTAAGTGCCTGTCCGAAATAATACAACCCATAGGTGTGAGTTCAGACAGCCAAGAGACGAAAAAAAATCAAAAATCATACATATATCGAAAATAGATTATTATAGAAGGTCTATATTATCCAAAATATTTTTTTCGGATTTTTATACTAAAAACTAAACGCGCTTCCCCCCAAGGAATTGTCATTTCCTGTCCGAACTCACACCAGATGACAAATTTTAACCAAACCCTAATTCACTTTCTCTATTACGGTTATCAGCTAAGATAATTATGAGTGGCTGTATATTATTTGCACAAATGTACAAGTCTACAACATTTGCAACATTAATTTTTCGAGCTTTCACATGGTATATCATTTAAAAATTTTTATTATTTGTTACCACCCAAAGTAGGAGAAACGTTTTGCGCCTTAATGCCAAATATGTTCCATCTAATTAAACACTTAATAATATGGAG
Source organism: Kuschelorhynchus macadamiae (assembly GCA_030620095.1). Lineage (NCBI taxonomy): Eukaryota > Metazoa > Arthropoda > Insecta > Coleoptera > Curculionidae > Kuschelorhynchus > Kuschelorhynchus macadamiae. The sequence goes on from JAUTXW010002781.1 coordinate 108,105, forward strand.
GAACCAGCAAAACTGTGTGCACATTTTATCAGCTATCATCAACAACATAAATATCTTTTTCAATCTACAGACTTTTAGAGCTTTCAAATGATCAATTTTTTAATGGCTAATTTCAAAATAGTTGACACTTTCCAACTTATATTTCAGATTTGGTATTGGCTGCATTCGGAATTTTATTTAATAGCAACGATGCTAACTTGTATTGTCCATAACAATAACACTTTGTTCGGGAACACTCGATAAAAGTAAATAGAGTAATGGATTTCTATATTTCTTTAGGAACGTATGTGTGTGCTTGATTAGCTATATATCCAATACATTCCTTTTTTATATGAACTGTGAGAGTTTATTGAAACACTGTTAAAACGAAATAAAATAAGTCTATTGAACTAGAACAACAAAATTCACATCAGAATTCTTGCAAGTCCAAAAACAGAGTCCTCCTCTAATATTAATACAAATTTCAAGAAACATAAAGTTCCACCCCCTGTGCCAAAATTCCTCGCTTTGATTGGTCCTATTCGTTGGCAAAAGGGTTTTTTTTCTATCTTCGTAAACTTTCCCATGGTCAAAATAAAAACATTCATTACAGATAGTAAAATGGGAATTTGGAGAAAGCTTTACTAAGAAGGGTCGTTTCGGTATTTTCCTATCATAAACCCTAAATGCAATAAACAGTTCACTATCGGTGATGCTTCCTATTACCGAACGTGCACCAACATAAAATCGTACAAAGAAGTGTTGTAAAAATAAAAATTAACGGCTAGCATACAAGAACCTTAAAACTAAATTAGACTCTAAATGCCGATGGAAATTCCCACAATTATGTACAGAAAACTAAGTACCTACAAATTGTTACATTTCCCAATAGCAATAGATAATTAGCCTAGATTAAAAAAGTAAATGCAAAATAAAATAAATATGTACAGTATGTTATGCAGTAACAATGAAAAGAAAAACACATATATACAGTGTGATATGCGCAAATTTTAACTTTGGCAGAAAAATGTGGGAGACATTCATTTGCCACATTTCCTAATCGTAGGAATTGGGGCCTTTGTCAGTTCACTGGTTTCTTGCAAGGAGCTTTGTTTATTAAAACTTGTTGATATCTTTTTATTTCACGTACATCAATACAAGGATGCCATCATCCTCGTCTGACACTCGTGACCTGGAATGCCGTAAGAGCAATGATCTTTTTTGAGCTCATCAAGCCGCCATATGCAGCAAGTCTCACGGAGGCCAAATGCAAAAATGCAGAAACGACATCTCCACTGCCTAATACAATGACCGGCAATGAATTACACTGATGACTCCTAAATTTTGTTCAGAGCAAAGATGTGGATATGTTTTTATTTCCTGTTTCACCAACATCAAATGCCATCAATAGAACATGTCCTGTAATGCCCCAAGTGCAATGATCTTTTTTAAGTTAAACGACGATCGCGATGGAATCACAGAAACAGCTACTCCGCTCGTCACTGCCATGTCCGGCATTGAATTATACTGTTGACTCTCGTTGGGAGAGAATAAGTAGATATCTTTTTATTTCACGTTTCACCAACATCAATACCAGGATTCCAGGATGCCTGTCTAGAATTTGTCCTATAATTCCTGCTATTCAAGTCAAAGGACGATCGCGATGTCGTTCTTTTTTGAGCTCGTCAGGCCGCTATAGATTAGCAAGTCCCGTGAAAGGAAAATTGCCGCCTTTAACCATAGCTTGAAAACTGGTTGACCGGCCATCTCATTTTTTTTCACGGTAACCAAAGTAAAACATCTCTCAGCGCGGCTAATTCTTAAATGGGTAACCAGTCGGGAAGGTAGTAGTTGTAGATATACAACAATGATCGTGGCACTACTATCGCATGCATGTTTCGGTATTTGGAGAACGTCGACGGAAAACTCCGACTGTAACGCAGGGCATGGATCACCAAAAAAAGGTAACCACGATTTGCCTTTATTCCCAGGCCTCAAGTTTTCGTGGTTTGATCAAAACCGTTTAATACGAGTTCTTTTCCCCTTTCTCACGCATAAAATACAAAGGAGCTAGTATGTATGCAAACCTGAGATCAAATATATAGAAAGAGATATAACAAAAATGTCAAAAGTGTCACGACAGTCATGTGCCAAGTAGTTCAGATTTTATTGATTAGACATTGGTCGTGTGGTTATCGTCATGACAAAACGAGTTCTTACTTTTCGCTAGCTACATCTCGGAGATGGTTTGAGATAAAGTTTTTTAATTTGCTATTAGAGCTTACTTGTGCTCTCGAATGGTATTAAACAGATTTTCATTTTCATGTCATTTTGGTTTTCTGGCTTTTAAGAAAAAAAAACTATTTCGGGTTTTTGCCCTTTGAACAGGATAACAGTCACAATAATAAAAACATAATTTGAAAATCTCAGAGAGCATTTATCTGTAAGGTCTTCCGAACTCTTTTTAAAATGTAAAGCATTGAAGTTTGGAAAGTATTTTTTTTTATTTTTAAAAAATTTTAAAGGTGAAAAAGAAGGGTTAATTTACGCACTCAGTGTCTAAACGGTCAAAGTTTAAATTAAGATTATAGCAGAGTGTTTGAGAAAATTCAAATTTTAATTTTTTGTGATATTTAGTCATTCGTCAAAGGTTAGTTCTATTGAAAATAACATAAAACAAGAATAATAAGGAGGCAAAAAACTGCGCTACTGCGTTTAAGGTTTGGAACGGATAAAAACAAAACCTTCTAATTTTTTGGCAATTATTAACCTAAAAACTAAACGCCAGCCTTCTACGCTTCTATAGTGATTCTTTTTTGCATTTGATTATACCGCCATTTTGTTCTAGCGTGTTGAATTATACCAAAATTTTACAATAAAGTCAAAAGCAATGTTATCGTGCGGGTCATACGATTTATCAACGACAAACTTTTTAAGTTTGTTTTTCTTTTATTACGTGTAATCATATCCTCCGCATAAAATCCGCAAGGTGAACTAGATAGATCTATGATATTTTCGTATTCGTATGAAAGAAGACGATAAACATATAAATACCAGCAGTTGCAAAAATCTTTGAGCGATGTCACTTCAAAGTCAGATTGACAAGTCAGTGAAAATGAGTAATAGAAAACAATTTTCGGGTTTTTTGCATCCACAAGCGAAAAAAATGCTATTAAATCTAATAAAATATCACGAAAATGAAAATTCACCGGCCAATATCCGGGAGACAGTAGCAAAAGCTCTGGGATTCGGTATAAGGACTGTGCAGAAAATTTCGCATGAAAAAAGCATAATTTACTACCGAAGAAGTTTAAGAAACGTACACGAAAAAAACCAAAGACAGAAGACTTAAGTGACAATGTAAAAATGGATGTTTGTAATGCAATTTACGATTTATGCACACCAAAAACTAATATAACCCTTCAAGTTTTAAAAGAAGCTTTAAAAAATCGAGGTATATTGGAAATTGGACTAAAATCGTTGTCAAAATTAATAAAAATGTTGGGTTTTTGATATAAAAAGGACTGTAATCGAAGATTTCTATGCGAGTTGCCACATATAGCAAGTCAGCGTATCCAGTTTTTAAAGAAATACAAGGAAAATGTTAATTCAAAATTTAGAAGTGGTATTTTTAGACGAGACTTGGATATTTTCTGAAGGAAGTGGTTCGAAATCTTGCCAGGACGAGTCTGTAAGAAGTGTCAAGAGAAAAAAGGGATGTGGTACGGGAAAACGGTTCATCATTTTGCATGCAGGTTCTTCAAAAGGATTTCTCCCAGGTGCAAGTTTACTGTTTTCTACAACATCCAAAAGTATAGACTACTGTGATAATATGAACTGTGAACTGTTTGAAAAGTGGTTAAAAGAATAACTGATTCCAAATTTAGATGCTTCATCTTTAATCATTCTGGACAAAGCTTCTTATCATTCAGGAATCTTAAATATACAACCTACTTCATCCTGGAAGAAATATGATATTTATTACTGGCTAATAAAACAAAAACAAAATCCTTTACCCAATATGCTGAAACTAGAACTTCTTTTAATGGCAAAATCTATTAAAAAACCAACAATATATATGCCGTAGATGAAATATTACGGGAAAATGGACATGAGGTTTTACGATCGCCGTCATACTATTGCCAGTTTAACGCAATAGAATTAATATGGGCTGGGGCAAAATCATATTACGAAAAACACGTGAACGATGGTCTTACATCAGATGAAGTGCAAATTGTTTGGCAAGATTCATTAAATTATATTACGCCGGAGTACTGGAAGAAATCTGTGGAACATACGGAGAAATCAATATGGGATTGGTGGAATCGAGAACGAGTTCTAGATGTCGAAATAGCACCAATGATCATTGCGCCATTTGAGGACGACTCAGAAGATGAGAACTTTTTAAGTGATGATCATATTTTTTAGTCTACAATATTAAAAAGTTTCTGAAGGATTATATTAGTCCTTGACGTGTATAAATCATAAATTGCATTATGAATATCCACTTTTGCATTGTAACTTAAATCTTTTGCCTTTGGATTTTTTCGTGTACATTTCTTAATCTTCTTCGGAAGTAAATTACCTTATACCGATTCTCAGAGCTTTTGCCACTGGCTCCTGGATATTAGCCAGTGAATTTTAGTTTAACATTTTTTTTATTAGATTTAACACCATTTTTTTGCTTACTTTTTTAGTACATATGTAATTTTGCAATAAATAAATAATTATAGAATACTTGTTCCAATTTTAAAGCGTGTTTAAAATAACTAAATTTTTTTATTAATTATAATACAAAATTTGATATATAAAAATCGGTAAAATCGCATTACCAGAAACTCGGGGCTAACGAAAAAAAAAAAAAAATATATATATATATATATATATATATATATATATATATATATATATATATATTTATACAGAGCCTGTATTTTTCGCACGCATGGCCCTTAATTTTAGACTGAAATTTGAAGAAATCGGATAAGTAGTTTTTTAGCTATGCCGCGAACAGATAGACTGACGAACAGACGTACCTACAGACAGACGGAATTGAGAAAACATGTGTTCTTGCATCTAGGGATCCGTAAACGTAAAGATCTGAAAAAATCTCACGAGAGAAGTAATAACTAATTATCTTGTGCTTTTAACAAATGTGTATAATATTTTTGCAAAGTAAAATTTTTTTGTTATCACAAAACAAAAAAAAACAAGTTTTCTTTGCACAGGGGTGGCCCGCATTTAAATAAATGACACTGTATAAGTAGTTAGATTTTTAGGTCAAGCGGGGCTCATAATTTTTGGTGATTAATAAAAAAATCTCACTTTCATTAAATGGCTGCATAAACAGAACATATCCTGACTGTTCCACTGATTCGAACCGCCTTCCGACTTTGCTAAGGCGCTTGCCATTTTGTAGATTTTTGTTTTTGCCAACCAAAAAATTTATAACCAAATGCATATTTAGCGAATTTTCTTATTTAGTCCCTCGGCATTTAATATATAAAATCATATTAAGTCGCTATCTTAATAATATTGTGAATGAACGAATGAAACGTTTATTAGCATACGCTACAAGAATTACATTTAAACATGTCCTTATAACTAAATATTTATGGTATTTTTTATATCTTATACTAAATATGTATGGTATCTCTGGATATTTGAACACATTTGCTTTTAAAAATATCTACAGATTTACAATTTTTTAACTCGTTTGGAAGTTTATTAAAATCTATTAAGCTTTTATGAAACAAGCTATTTTGACAAAAACTTGTTGCAACTGATGGTACATAAAAGTTACCTCTTGAACGGGTGTCATAGTTATGGATGTTCTCTACCAACATAAGTTCGTCCAATAAATGTTTTGGATATAAACCATTTTTAACTTTAAATATTGTTGTCATTACATCTACAAATATACATTGCCTGACACTCATCAAGTTAGTACCTTCTAGCATGTACTTAATACCAGTTTATCTGTTACAGCCCAGAATAACCCTTAGTGCTTTGTTCTGTTTTTTCTGCAAAATGTTAAGCTCTGTGTTGTTCAAAAGGTACAATATAGAGGAACAAAATTTTAGGTGTGGTTGTATAATGGTCTTATATACAAGTAATTTGGTCCAACTACTTAAATTATTACCTATTCTACTCAAAAAATTAATTTTTTTTGCTATTTTATTTGAAATGTACACAGCATGGCTAGAGAAACTTAAATTTTCATCTATTATGACACCTAAGTATTTACATTCATTAACTTGTTCTACTCTTTCATTTTCTACATATATACCATTATTAATATGTGTGTCAATTGTATTATATTTACTTTTAAGAATAATAAATTTAGTTTTGTTTACATTAACTTCCAGGCTATTTTTATTTAACCACTCTGTCAAACATTTTAGTTCAGCATTAATTGTTGTTATAATGTCTGGTATATTGTCACTCACAAAATAAATTAAAGTATCGTCTGCAAACATTTGTATGCTACACTTCTTAACCTGGTTTACAATGTCGTTAATATACGTAATAAAGAGATTTGGTCCCATTACAGTCCCTTGTGGTACACCAAATTTTGTAGTTTGAATTGTAGAGACACTATTATTATATTTATTAACTTGAAATCTATTTTGTAAATATTCACTAAGCCATTTCATAATTTTTTGACCAAAACCAAAATGTTTTAACTTTGTTAGCAATAATTGTCTATTTATAGTCTCAAAAGCGCGCTTTAAGTCTAAAAACACCACTCCAATATATTTCCTCTTGCCTATTGCACTTTTCCACATAGCCAGTACTGTCTGTAGTGCACTTTCGCATGAATTTTTTTCACGAAATCCTGATTGATATGGTGTTAGCAGGTTATTTGATTCTACATAATTAATGATTTGTTTATTTGCAGATAGTTCTAGTAGTTTTTCATATACAGGCCACCATATTAATGGGTCTAAACTCCTCACACCTAACAGTATTGCTTTTTTTTCTAAAGGTATTATGGTTGAAGTCTTCCAGGACGATGGGAATGATCCTGTTTCTAGGCTGGTATTTATTAAATGTAGAAAGCGATCACCAATACTTTCAAAAGCCAGCTTCAAAATTTTGGTTGAAATACCATCTGTACTGCTGGTCTTATTAGGCATGCCATTAAATATCCTTTTCAAGTCTTTAAGTTCTATATTTTTAAAAGTTTCCATTCTGCAATTTATTTTTTCCATATTACCTATAATCTCTTCAAATTTTTCCTCGTTTGTTATACACACTATTTCTTCTATACTTTCTAAAAAATATCCATTAAAGTGTTCAGCTATTTTATTTTCATCTCTTTCCATTTTGTTGTTAAATATTATGCCTTCTTTCTGCTTAGGTTTTTGGTTTTTGCTGATTAAACGTTTAAGTGTTTTCCACATATCTGTTGAGTTTCCCTTGCATTCGTCTATTTTCTCATTGTAATATTTTGTTTTTTGCTCTCTTATTAAATTCACTACTTTATTTCTCTGTTTTTTATAGTTGTCCCAATGACCTGCTTCATTAGTTATCATGGCTTTTTTGTAAAATCTATATCTAGCATCAATTTCTTCTCCTATTTTTCTAGTCCACCAATCTTTATTAGCCCATTTAGATGGAATTAGTTTCTCTATTTTAGGTGCATGTATATTCAGTACGGTAAATATATTTTGGATAAACATTTTTGCTAATACATCAGTGTTCGTACAATTAGAATCCCACGTGGTATCCATCAGTTCTACTTGGAATTGCAATTCATTAAAATTCTTATAATCTCTACTACATTTTTTTTTTACTTCTGTGGAATTATTTGTCAATATGTCTACTGTTAAGATTGCATGGTCTGTTATTTTTGGAGTTTGATGGATTTGAAAAGGTAACTTATTTTCATTGGTGATAATCAAGTCTATAATTGATGCTGAGTCAGATGTAACTCTGGTAAAATTATCCACCACTTGAGACAAGCCATTAATACTGATAATGTTTTTTAATTTTTTGGAATAAAAGGTATTTCTAGCTGTGTTAATATTAAAGTCCCCTACAATAATAAGAAGTCCATTTGTTGAAGAAAAGTCTTCCATCAGTTTGTCAATCCTTTCTAAGAACTCAGCATTGTTGGCACTTGGTGAGTGGTATATACCAAATATATAGATTATATAATTTTCAATAAATATTTTTATGCCCATTATCCAATAGTTCATATCCTTAGACTCACTTAATATTTGACTAAATCTATATTCCTCCTTGATATACATTGTAATACCACCCGTATGTCTACTTGTGGACATGACGCTACACTCTTGATATCCCGTTATGTCTACTTCATTATTGTTTATTTCTTCGGTAAGATATTACTATCGGTTTCCAGCTAATAATTATCCATTCCAGTTCGTTTTTATGTGACGTCAGACCAGCTATATTTAGGTACATTAGTTTTTGCAATGGTTGCTATCTTTTATTTATATTGAACAAATTAGGGTAGTTTACTTGTTGCTAAATCTGTTCGTAAATCCTTTTATATGCTCTACATTCTCTATTATATGCTGTGTGGTTAAACTTTATATTTGGTACATTTAGGATTTCTGATGCATGTTTACAGTTTGTACAAACTTCCTCAGTGGACTGACATTCGGTAACTTTATGATTGCCGGCACATTTTGTACAGATATTCATTGTGCTGCCACAATTCTTTGCTAAATGGCCAAATTTCCAGCATTTGAAACACTGAATAATATTTACATAATTTACAATTTTATACATTTTCCATCCTATATTTAAGCTCTGTTTCTTATTTACAATTTCATATGTATAAGGATCTATTTCTAATATTAGCTGAGTTTTTCCAATTTTTGATTCATATTTATGAGCTATTTTTATTAGTAACTCATTTTTTGGAGTATTTATGGTATTTTGTACTATTATCTTTTCTATCAGGTCCTCTTCGTTTTCTAACAGTTTCTTGTCTATATTTATCACCTGCACCCTAGGATTTTTTTTCTCAGGAACTTTTACTTCATAGTCATTTCCCAGCTGTTTTTTCATGCTTTCATACACATTCTTTATTCCTTCATTAGTGTTACAACTTATTGCAACACCTCCATTCCTGATATGTTTTGTTCTTGATATTCCTATTCCTAACTTTTTTGTTGCTTCACAGTTTTGTGTTGTATTTTTCGGCTGCACGATTATTACATCTTTAGGGACTCCTCTCTTTGTTATTTCACTGTAACTTTTTGTGTCAGAGGTAATTTCTTTGGAATTTTTACTTACTAGTAATTTAATTTCGCGCCGGAGGCCTTCTATAATTTCATCCTTGCTACTAATTATTGTTTCTTTGCTTTCCAATAATTGATCTTTCACTTCCAACATTTTTCGGTACAGTTGAAAAGTTTCATGTAATCTGCATTTTCCACAATAAAATTTCATCACACGGCTGTTGAGTTGCAAAACTTTTACTTCTGATGACTTAATTTTCCACAACTTTTGCATATTGACACCAAGCATCCATCACATTTGAAAATGTCTTTTGTTTCTTTGCATATGACACATTCCATGTCTTATGGGTATGATAATGACTCAGCAATGTCTCCGGCTGCAAAGGCCCAGGCAACCGACGCCAAGGCGGCAGGCGGCCGCCTTATGAAAAAGCAATTGACACTTTACAGCTTCTTCCCGGACACTGTAACCTCACTTTTGAATGTCGTGTTTCGATTTTTATATTTATTTGGATTAATATCTTATTATAAAATTTGCCTTCATTTCTGCGTCAAGAAAATGTCGTATCACAGCTGTTCACACTTTAATTTGTGTTATTTTGTTAATGTATTACTGATACTATTCACTTTTCTTAGAAACACAAAAATTGCTCTACATCGGTACTGTGTAATATAATAAAAAAAAACTGTTTTCTTTCTCCCTGTATATTTGTAAATAGCCCATCGAGATTTAATAGCTCGATAAAAGAATCACACAACATTTTGGTATTCGCTCTGTTTTCTGATTTGATTCATAATGTTGGTGACCTTTGAACCCGCACGATAAGACCGCATTCGACTATACCAAGTATTCCGAATCCTATTCAATTTTTGTGCAAAATTCGTAGTCAATTGAATACTAAACTGTGTTGTTATTTTAAACATTCAGATGGAGGAAATCTTGAATTTATCACAATTTTATTGGTTTACCTGTATATCTGATTTTTTAAATATTTTATTAGGGAGCCATTTTGTTTTGCCATCTTAGTTTCGTACCAAAATATAACCAATCAATTTCTATGTAACAGTCGATTTTTGTGCAAAATTTGAGGTAAACTGGATAAGTTTTTTAGTAATTATCTTATTAACATTTCACAAGGCTGTGATTTTATTCCCACATATGAAATTCTTCAAAATATTACAAGGTCGATCATATATGACCCCTAATTTTTGACCAGAATTTGAAGTCATTCGGGTAAGTTATTTAGTGGGTATGCTGCAACTAGACAGACTGACGAAATTATGGAAATATGTTTCTAGCACCTGGAGACCCTGAAACTTAATAACCTGGAAGGGCAATATTTTTCCCGATTACAATATTCTCTTTTACAAGGGATGCCAAAATCAATTGCTCTTTAACCCCTGAATCTTGGAGACTACAGGTATCAGTGTTGGCACCTACCCTATTCCTCCTGCACCTCAATGATCTGCTCTCCTCTACGAGCAATCCTATTCACAGATATGCTGCGAAAGTACACTCCACTCCATCATACAATTTCTCAAACCTGTTTCCAAGACTGAAATTGATAACAAGCGTAGAGTCATGACTTTTTTCTAGGAGCATGCGCTTTTTTAATCGCAGAATTATCGTCTTTAAACAGAACTTTTAGACATTTTATAATCATGTTTTCAGCATTAAATAATATTCAAGAAATAAAGATTTATCGTGTTTTTTGTTACGCTTGTAGAGAATTTAGCGAAATTTACTCCATATTAGATTATCATAATTTTATAACTAATTAAACGACCTGTATCATTACTTGGCAGTGTCAAATAAGACAACAATAAGTTCTCTTTGCCACCTTGCAATTTTGACAGTTTCAGTCTTTTTGCTATGTCAACCAAAATACAAACATTCAATCATATGAAAAAATCTTCAAAACAAGTAATTCTGTTTAAAATCGGTAGTTCGGATGAAGAAATACCAGAAGAGGTACTAAAAGCCGCGGAATCAGCAAATTTAGATATACTGCCAGTAAAATCAAAACAGAAGTATGAAAAGCAGTTCGACTTGTTCGGGAAATGGTCCAAAGGAAAAGGTGTGAAAACGGTTAAAGATCAGGTACTATTAGCTTATTTTCTTGAATTAATCAAAGAATTTAGACCAGATACTTTATGGGCTAAATACTCAATGCTTAAGAGCGTTTTAAAAGTTAAAGAAAATATAGATGTAAGCAAATTCTACAAACTAACTGCTTTTATCAAAAATCAAAATGTTAGCTTCAAACCAAAGAAAGCAAATATTTCATAAATAAAGCGCCAGATGATACATATCTTTTGTTGAAAGTTGCGACTATTTTGAGGCTTGCAGGCGCCTGCAGAAGACAGGAATTAGCAAAACTAACAACAGTTGACATTGCAGAGAAGGGAAATTTAATTGTGGTCAAAATTCAGGATTCAAAAAATTACACTTCACGCTCTTTTGTTATATCCGACGAAATTAACAATGGAAAGTATCTACTATTTTATAGAAAATAAACAGCCTTACGACCACCATCAACAATGCATCAATGTTTTTTATAAATTTTAAAAGAGGGAAGTGAACAACAGAGTGTTTTGGGATTAACAGTTTCGGGAAGATGTCCTCAGAAACTGCGGCATTTCTAAAAGTGCCCAACCCTGAACACTACATGGGGCATAATTTTCGTCGCACCTCTGCAACTTTGCTGGCCGATTCAGGAAAAGGACTTACCGATGTAAAGCGTTTAGGAGGCTGGAAGTCATCAACAGTAGCGGAGGGATATATTAACGACTTAACTACATATAAAAAAGAGTTATGCAACAATATTTTAAATGGCAGTGCAAAAAAGCATCCAGTTGAAATACCAAGTTTGTAAATTTGCAAGAAAACCATTGACGCATTTTTTCATTAACGCCGTCTAACTAACCATCTTCATCAGCTTTCCCAGGAAACCAGGTGCACTTAACTTTAAATTTGCAACATGCCCCAAATTATACTTTCAATATTAATATTGGTAATGATAATAAGTAATATTATTTCTGTTTTAAGTTAAAATAAAAAGTTTTTCTAATTTTTAATGTTTTTTACAATTTTATGACGTATAAGAAATATTGTTTTACTCGCGCTTAGAACCTACCTATATAAATAGGTAAAAAGTTTGTAATACTCGTAGAAAAAATATTGTTCCTAACACTTGCACAAAGTGTCTTTCCCATACTTAGAGCTAACTGCATTTGCGTGCGGGAAAGCATCACTTTTTACACTTATTAGAAAAATAACTATATCCCTAACCAAGTACCTCATTAAAATCGTTTAATGGAGAGCAAAAATCTTTAAGACCCAATCATCTTTACTGTTTTTAAGTTTTTCAGTACCCATACCGCTCAAATAAATAATCAAATGCTTGAAGTCAAAGATTCCTTTATAGAAAGATCTTTACTGGTGTGGTCGCATAACCTTAATTTCCACAGCAGCCGCAAAGAAAGTAAACTTTCCCCCTATTCACAGAAATCAACCACTGTTCCTAGTACTTAGGCCTTCAGCCTTCGTGGTCTGTTCACAGATAAAAAAAGACAAGCTTTTAAAAACACATGCTTATATGAAAATCTTGTCTCTAATCAAGATAAAAATATATCCCTTTAGGATATGTATGTAATTAACTCCTATGTATATCTAAAAGAAACTAACACAAACTGAACCTAGGAAAAATGTAAATTATTTAGACTTGGATCCCTAACTGAATATTCAAGATTCTATTTGTTTGTTTTTTAAGTGACACTTTCGACAGAAACAATGAAAGAACTGCTGAATAAAACATTATGAAATAGAAGAGAAAAGCACACTTGCCTTTGAGTTTAACTGAACGATTTCCAGTGTTACAAGAGATCAAGCACTTTACTTTTGCATGGAAATAGTATTATCTAAAAGCTGGAGGATATACTCATTATATAGTCTGCAGAAAGTGCATATTCTTGCCTTAAACTGCAAACTCACAATAAAATATACAATTTATTTTTTTAGGACGAACTATATATTAGGTAAACTGACCCGTCCAGCCACAGAAAACAAATGTATAATGGATATGTACCTACTTTATCTTAATCAACCCAGTTTATTTGTCGTTATATGAATGTGGTTCTTTATTACATAATAATAAATAAAAGGTATACAAAATAATAGTACTACAAGTAAACTTGAGTTAACATAACAGTTGCATTACGCTTTTTAGTTACCTCTACTAGATTTTCGTAAATTTTGTAGCTATAATTAAAGTGAAATGACAGACGAGACAGTTGCCATTCATCCTCAGAAGGGCCGATAATACCGAGTAACGCTTGACTGACTTTTCTACTCTTCCTTATCTTAAATGTGCCATGTGTTCATTAAAACGACTGTTTATGGAGCGTTTGGTTTGCCCAACCTATTTTAGATCGCCGTCGTTACAGATAATTATATAGATGTCTCTGCTCTCCTTCAAGTCGACTTTCGCAATAGTGTTTAGATAACTAAAATTCAAACTAACCCACAATTATCTGAACTGCATTGCCTTCCCAAAATTCATAAACCCGGGAAGTCCATGAGACCTATTGTTTCAGCTGTTACGTACAATATCTCAAAATGGTTAGCAGAAGAATTCACCAAATTTAATATCTCGTACGATAACCTTGAGCTTACTAACTCGTTAGAATTCTTAGATAAAATTAAGAATGTTAACTTAAAAGAAAGTGAAATTTTAATATCTTTAGATGTAAGCTCATTGTTTCCTAGTGTACCCATACCACTAGCTTTAGAGTACCTAAAGGAACTACTTGAATTCAATAATTTGAAGCAAGAAATTATTGATAAATATTTGCTTTTCACAAAATTATGTATGAATCAATTTTTTTTTTCAGTTCAACAATAAATATTATAAACAACTTGAGGGAATTGCGATGGTCAATTGCTTATCTCCATTCCTTGCGAACTTGTTCATGGGTAGATTAGAAACCCAATTTAAAAAAGAACTCTAGTATTTCTCAAGGATGTGGTATAGATACGTAGACGATATATTTGTCATTTTTGATACTAAAACAGAAAATCTGGACACTTTCTTAAAAACATTAAACAATAAATATCCTTCCATTAATTTTACGTACGAAAAGGAGAACAATGGGCAATTACCTTTTCTCGACACGTTAGTTATTAGAAATAACGATAAATTAGAATTTGATATTTATAGGAAATTTACTAATACTGATATGTATATAACATCCGACTGATGGCATTGCCGTCAACACAAATTGGCAGCATTTTATTCCTTAACTCACAGGTTAGTCGATTTTCCGTTAAGTAAAGAACGTTTTAACAGTGAAATGAATCGGATTAAAAATATAGCTAAAAGTAATGGATATAATGATAAGTTTGTAAACATGTTCGTTCTATTGTAGATAAATACTGCGAAGTAGATGGCAAAATTGAAACGGTTATTGATGATTTAGTTATCACACTGGGATCTTCAAGTAGTGACGACGAAACCTCATCATTTTCAGAGGAAGACAACGATTTAGAAGGAATCGAACCATTAGAATCATAGCCGTCAACCTCAAAAATGGCTTAGTTTTTTTTCATATATTTTGTAAAATTGTTCATAAACTAGCTGTCAATAAACTGCTTCAAAATAATAAATTTTCTGTTCAATACCGGGTATCAAAAAATATCTAATATTGCAATTAATATTTGAAAAACTACAGAACTCAGATTTTTCGAAAATTAACACATCAATGTAGTTATAGTAGGGGAGCCAGCACTGATTCCAGTGAACAAGATTTATCAAAATATTAACTTTAGCAGTGGGACTTTGGGGTATTCGGGTATGCCAAAAGTAACCGTTTATCTCCGTCTGTCATATTACTTTGTACAGGGGGCGTCATTGTGAAGTACTATAGAGGTCGTTTCCTAATTAAGTGCTAATGTTAAATTCTTGATCCTTTTTAAGAAAAAAGTTTAATATGAACCTAAAAGTCTTAACTTTGGAGAACATTTTTTTCTAAATCCTAATTCTGATGCTATTATAGATAAATAACTGTGCGAGTAAATCCGTATGCTCCCTAATGCATAGAAGACGTGGATCAAATTTTATGCAGTTATCTACAATAGCATCAGAACTGGGATGACAAAAAATGTTTTCTTTTTAAACTTTACCATCCTGTATCTCAAAAGATAAGACTTTTAGGACATAAAAACTTTTTTTACATCAGCATGCAATTAGGAATCGCCCTGAATAGTACCTCACAATGACGCCCCCTGTATAAAGTAATATGACAAACGGAGACAGACGGCCACTTTTGGCATACCCGAGTAGCCCAAAGTCGAACTGCATAAATTAAAATGTTGATAAATCTCGTTCACTGGATCTGATGCTGGCTGCCCTTGTAAAATCTGGATTTGTAAATCGTGTATCACTATACATACTGGGTGGTCCAATGATAGTGGACGTAGGCAGTAGCCCGGGAACCGTTTTTGCAATACAAAAGAGATATAGAAGTGCGGTACACGAAAGAAAACAGACAAATATAGATAAAGGTTCATTAAGACTAGTTACATTTTTTAATTATCTGAAGTGCGTATAGACAAAAAGGAGTGCCATATTTAAACAACGACGGGACACCACTGGTTTAAGGAGATTTCTTGGCCGACCTTCCTAAACCCATTGACTCCGCCCGTTTTTCTTTCGTGTCCCGCACTTTACCAAGTTCGTGAACGAGTATGTTTTAACAAAGATGGCGTTGACCGGCGCCGCGTCAATACGCCATAGCAACCCCCTAGCAACGCAAGAACTGCATATAAAAACATAGTAAATAAAAATAATTGTTATTTTCACATAAGATTATGTGTGAAGTGTTTTATAGTTATTAAAAGATTATTGTGTAGTAGTAGCAAGAAAAAGTATAGTGTAAAACTCGCATGCTCGTTGTATATAATACACAATTCCTTACAGTACAAATATAAATATGTTCCAACAGTTATTTTCGGTTGCCTGGCAATGACTATTTGCAAGGAAATATTGACGTTTTCTTTCAAAAATTTCATGAAAGATTGTTGGAAAAAGGTATTTTACGCGAATCTTCAGTCATTATTAAGTGATCCTAGTAAGAAAATTTGCGATCTCATTCTCCGAAATATATTTCATTAAAGCGGCCATATTCGAGTTCATCAACCCCTGAAGATGACAGGGTAATCAAATTTGTCCTCTTTTACTAACTAATCTCCTTAATATTGTTTGTCTTGAAATATACAATAATTAAACGCATTGAGTTGGGAATATTATGCGGAAGGGAACGCTTTTGAGGTTGTGATTTCTCCAAACCATTTAAGCCTATTTCTATATTTAGAGTGTTTACAAGATATATTTCTTGAAATAACAGGATTTCAGATTGTGTATGTGTATTGCTACTGCTGCAAACTCGTCATCAAACTGACGTATGTGCGAATTTATATTGTATTACCTTATTGTGATCTTTAGTGTTTTTACCCGACAGCACATTGAAAAGGGGATATTGCGACTAACAGTAATGTATGTATGTGTGCATATATGCAGTGACGTCGCTATGAAAATATCCTGGGAGCGGTGTAATTTTTTTGAAAATTTGTGTAATTAGGCAAGTGACAGGAATTCATATAAACAGTATAATACTGTGCCCGCTATGCAATTTTCTTAACTATTGTCAACACAACAGGCAACATTGGTCAAATGGTGTGGCCGGAGAAT
Source organism: Kuschelorhynchus macadamiae (assembly GCA_030620095.1). NCBI lineage: Eukaryota > Metazoa > Arthropoda > Insecta > Coleoptera > Curculionidae > Kuschelorhynchus > Kuschelorhynchus macadamiae. Next base: position 125,050 of record JAUTXW010002781.1, read on the forward strand.
CTGAAGTATCTTGCCACAGGAGGATAATTTTTGTGCCCATGAAGGTGACATACTAACTAGCCTGCTTATCAAAATTCGCGTGACGTATTGGCCAATAATGACGTCCGCTGCTCTTGTTCAGTTCTCGGTCTGCCCGTTTATCAGTCTTTTCTACCATATAGGTTTATTTGGGCGGAGTATAAACCAGGTTCGTTAAATTTTCGTTGTGAAACCTCATAGCTCAGTAATAGGGTGCTTGAATAGCATTGCAAAAGTTGTGTGTACCAGTACTGGCTCGGACGATGACTTTTCCTTAGTTTAAACATTTTTTGATGCGATATAAAAAGTGTAAAGGTAGTTTCCTCCCGGGATGCGTATTGCAATTTTTTGCAATTGCACAGAGCAACAGTGCTTTGAACCGCAGTAAAAATGGTCCTACTTTTACACGCGTTTTAGATTGCCAGCGTTTATTAGAACTCAGCTTACTACTTAAATCGCCATTCATTGTATTGCAGTAAGAAATGTGTATGCTTTACAAGCACCAGCCAGAGGCAATGTATACTGCGATACAGAGCAATCAAAAGCTTTACGAGTACATGACAATTTCTTAGTTGAGAAAATAAAGTTCCTGAAAGAGGATTGATTCGCAACTGGTTGTCATTATTCATTTATTTGAAGGTATTATACGACATTTTAGTTAACAGCTCAGTTTAACTGAGGGAAATGGGTTTGAAACATGTTAAAGGTTTAAAAAGACTGATAAAATCATTGGAAATAGCGTTTAGTATGTTATTTGGGTTGCCGAATTTAGGAACTATAAACGATATGCTATAAACTTGGTCATGTGCGTCAGGAACGGACATATAGGGGGGATGGGGGGAGCGTACCCCAATATTTTATACTATTGGCAAAATATTATCTTTTGTTTAAATTATGTCATTTGTCAATAATTATGCTTTCGAATTAGAAAGAAAAGCAATTAGCGTATAATATAAACATCAAATATTGGCCTGTAACTTCAAATGGTCAATTCAGTCTTCCCCCTCAAAATTTCATTAAGTTTCTGTTTCGCAGTAAACGTTACCTCTGACTGGTGCCTGTAAAGCTCAGGGATTTTTTACTTTGATTCAAAAAGTGGAAATTTAAGTAGTAGGCTGAGTTCTTTTAAACATTGGCAATATAAAACGTGCGTACAAGTTAGACCATTGGTTACTGCCTCAACCGCAGCACTGTTGCTCTGTATAATATAAAAAATGGTAATACACTCTCGGGTAACCTCCAGCTTTGGCAGTAAAGCCATTATTAAAGCTATAATAGTTAATAATAAATAAAACAAAATCATTTTTCAAGGGAAACATCCCAGATGCAATGTCTATATACGCTACTGTAATACATATGCTATTCTAGAATACAGGATGTCCTAAAATATTTTAAGTTCAGTTCTATATCATCCAAACGGTTAATCTTGGGCCTTCTTACCTGTATATCGGTGGCTCCTATGACACAAAGGATTGAGCAGTTCCAAACTTCTACTAAATGTTTAAAAAAACCACACTGCCCTCGTTGAACATCCCTTTTCTACAATGCCGCAAATCGTCAAACCACAAATATTTGTTAGATTACAGCCCCAATTTTTGTGTTTGGCGTTTAAATCGCCACTTATAATCTTGGGTTCATTACTATTAAACATATTACGTACATTGCTGATGTTAAAGTTTTTCTCTCCTGCTGGTCCACAGTAAACTGAGCCAGTGTGTTATATTTAAGAATCAAAAGGTACCTTCAATTTTATTATCTGGGTTGGGAATTTCAAAATAGAGGATATTTTTTTTGCTAGAATTAAAGTGCCACCTACCCTGTCCGTACGATAAATATAGTTTTGGAAAGAACATTTTTGCTGTGATGTTTTTAAACCAGGTTTCCTGTATCAATAATACAACTATTTGGTATTTTCTACAAAGTTTATTATTTCCGGTTTTTTGTCTTTTAGCGCATTAATATTGCAAGATGCTATTCTAACTGATGTTGGCCGATTTTTAGTGATGGTCATTAATGGTTAGTGCTAGAATTTAGAGTAATCTGCGGCAATAGTTGTTTGAATTGCTATTGTAAGGTACCCATGAATTGCTTCATGAATTCTATAGCTGTTTATTCATGTTAGGGGTTCATTTGAATATTTTTCTTGTTAATAGTTAGATTATCTTTGCACCATTAAAAAGTAGGAGGAGGTATATTTGATAAATTTTTAGCTGTTTGTTTTTCATTTTTGGGGTGTCTAACACATCCTTGGAAATTCGCTGGATGCGCCCCTCCACAGTTAGCACATTTACGTTTGGGTGTTTTGTTCAGGTTACAGAGGTGAGTTAAGTGAATGTCTGCACATTTTAGATATTTGGGTAGAGTATTGCACTTAGTTTGGGAGTGGCCAAATAATTGGCAGCGGTGACTTTGGGTTATGCTAGATTTATTTCTTTGAGATTCTACCCTAATTCACACATTGTCTAGAACGTGCAGATCAAAAAGGTTTTTCTGAGATTTAGCTAAAATAACGAGCACTAGCGGCATGGGTCTGCCGTCTGTAGGGTACCACTTTATAACCCTACTCGGAGAAAATCCTAGTTCGTTTAAATCTTTAGATATTCTTTCCATTGACCATTCCTCTGATACACCTCTCAGGACTACATGAAGCATCTTTTTATATTCAAAGTTATATAAATGAAAAGGAATTTTCTGTTCCTCTAAAAATGTCGTTAATTTACGGCACTCCTGCGGGGTCGAAGGATTGAATTTAATACCTTCTGTTATGTTTAAAGGATTTATATATTTAATATTGTTAATTCTCAGATTTGCTACTATATTACTATATTTTGATTTATCTCTAAGCACTACGGGAGGATTTTGGGATTTTATTTGTAATATCTGGGGGATTAGAGGAGGGGTTTTGAATTGAGTATATTTCTCGGCTGTAGGGGATTTTAATGGTTATTTTGCTGTTTTGAAATTGATTATTGTTTGGTAGGGGTGCGTGGGGAATGTTTCAGAATTTGCAAATTTCTCAGAGAGCTGAGAAGAGGTTTTTTTTGCTGGATTGGAGTTGAGGAGGAAAAAATTTGTGTTTGGTCTTTTATTCTTTTTCGGTTGATTGGATTGAGAATTTGAAGGCTCTGAGACTGAACCAAGGTTCAAATCGTCATCCGAGACGTCACTATAAGATGGGGCTTTGTGGGATTGGAAATTGGATGGGAGATTAGCAAATTCACTTTCGTACCTTTAAAGTTCTTCCACTAGCTTGGAGACTGACGCTAATAATTTTTCTATTTGAACGTCTTTTTCCTTGAGTTTACTTGCCCATTCGGTTTGGCTAACACTGAATTTACACGCCCATTCTTCTTGCGCGGCTTTAAAATCATCCTAAATCTTCTTTTGAATCGCGTAGTAGTCATCTACGGTAGACGGGGGCTCCCCTTTACCGTCTATTTTGTTCACTGCTTGCACGCGTATAAATTGACACTTACTTGTTGCTAATCACCGGTCGTACCGCTACGAAAGTCAACCATATACTCAACCAACAAAGTTCCAGTAGAACTACTCGTGCTCCGGAAATGTATTATATAATTCGCTTTTTACTACTTTTTGGGCTTAGCGCAAAATATACAACTTCTAATCCAAATGTTGTCTTGTGGCGCGCTTACATAGCCTTTAGAAAAGGATGGAATGATCTAGAAAATTCTAGAATAATCTAAATACTAAAGGGTGAAAAGAATTACGCCTAACAGAACATTCGAGAAGGATGTTTGGCACTATCATAGTCGTTACTTGGATAGAAATTAAGGTAAGTCTACTTCATTAAAATTAAAATAAATAATAAATAAATTCACCTATAGCTTAACAAATCTATAACTAGGGCTAAATTCGCAACAATATTTTTAACTCAACTATCTATTTAAGATGTGGCCTTTACTTTACTGACCGAAGGAAACCCGAAAATAAATTTGTATAGTTGAAAGTGCATCGCTCACAAGGATTTCGAAGTTTATAAACGGCCGGACAGTCTTTTCCTGAGAGTTTTCAGTAACGGAATGATTTAATGCACGATCAGGTCATCTATCAAATAGTAAAACAATTTTTTCAATATAAACTGACGTTTTTGCAGGATAATAAAATGGTAGATAAACAAACCGACAAATGCTTTTTGACTGTGTTTTGAAATTTATATCCGCATTTATCATACGCTGTTTTGAAATACCGTGCTAAAGATAATGGATGGATTTCAGGGCGTCTTTTAATAAAAACACTTCAATATTATTATAGAGGATGATCCATAACTGAAGGGCCATAACATAATTAGTATTCCAAATATTTTACACTAAAATGCTAAGAATTTAAAGTGGAATCTAAAAATATATTAATATATCTGCTCTTTTATTCTGATATTAGGAAGTAGATACTGAACTAACCCGAGCTTAATAATATGGGTTAGGTGTAAAAGAAGAATTGAAAGAAAGAGAATTGTTATTACTTCAAAAATATAATCTCATATATATAATCAGATGGAGCAGAGAAAACTTCACCAAAGGCAGATTATATTTACCTCTGCGCCCTTAGAGCAAGAATTAAAGTAGAGGTCACAATTCATTCATAAATCACGTTAGGGGTATGGGCCAACATTATTCCCCTATTTTTCAAATTCTATCGACCAATGTGTACGATAAAACAAGAAGTGAGGATGGCCTATGTCCAAGCCGTGGCCATTTGTTGACGAATGCCAGTGACGGCGCCGGCGCGAGTTTTCACTTCACGCATAAGGAAATATCATTAATCGTGAAAAAATCATAGTTCCGGGTTTTTACAGATCTTCATGTTTTTCCATTACTGTCGGTCGATCGGTCTGTTCCGGTATAGTTGAAAAATCCACTTACTCGATTACCTTTAATTTTATTTAATTTTCCACAAAAATTACGTCTGATATAAAAAAAAAAACCGTTAAAATATTGGTATGAATTCAATATGGCGAAACAAAATGACGACCTGCCAAAATATTTGAAGTACGAAAATGAAGAAATGGGCCATGCTTCTTTATCGTTGACAAAAGGAAGGATTCTTACCTATTCCTTAATGAGGCAAATAGGTATTTTTACAAATTTTAAAGAAATAATCGTTCTCTACTTTACTATCTAAAATCAAACCATTAAGTTAGGTAAGTTTAAAATGAAATTAGTTATTTATATATTATTAAAATTTAGTTTTTAGTGATGTTTGCTTTATGTCACTGTCGTTTTGTAATTGTAACATTTAGAAAAATTATTTGTTCAGTTGTTAAAAATGTCATGTTAAACCTGTAACTATCAAGTTAGATCTTGTCTAAATTTAGACCTCTTTAGTAAATACGGGAGTTAGAGTTTTAAACTAAAATCAATGCTTTTAACGCGCTTTATTGGCTTCCTATTCGTCTAATTGCATGTTTGTATGTCTAGTTCAAATCTTGTAATGGATTTTTTAGCACTTCCATTACCGATTATTTTCAAATTTGACATGCATACACTTTCGGATATAAAAAATCCGATTTTTGTAGTCAACGTTTAGAAATCCAAAATGGCGGCGCCAATATGGCCGACGAATTATGTTACTGTAGCTAAAACTGAAAAAAAGCCTAGGGAAAATTTAAGAGTGTTAGCTTTTAATATTTAATAATTTAAAATAGCGCTGTCAAAATGACAATTACAACAGGTCGGACGGATGATTTTAACATTTGTGGGGATTATTTAAGAATGCACAACAAAAATCAAAATGGTGGCGCCAATATAGCGAACGAATTGTGTCATTTGTACAGATTCGGCTAAAAAATCAGTATCTAGAAGTATTTAAGTATTAAAAGTTATGAAAATGTATTCAATATTTGATTAAAAATCGATATTAAGTGAGCAATTCATACATTTTTAGTAAAAAATATTCAAAATGGGGATGTCATCAATCAATCAATCCTATAAATACTTTAATCGGATATTTTTAAACATTTAATTAGGCCACCGTTTTGTTCCCCCATCTTGAATTTGTCTCAATATTTTTATCAGTTCATCCCTATTTAATATTTGATTTTTGAGCAAAATTTAAACATAAACGATGCAGTAGTTTTCTGCATTGACGTTTATAATATTTTATTAGGCCGCTATTTTGGATTTGTAATAAAACTCAAATCAGATGATGGTCATACCACACCTATTTTTTCTGCAAAATTTGAATTAAATGGATAATCAGTTTTTAGCTTAATAATTTTTTAACATTTGAATAGGCCGCCATTTTGTTATGCCATGGATTTTTACCAAAATGATACTACGTCATCATCATATGACCTTCAATTTTAAACCAAAACGAAGTAAATAGGACAAGCAGCTCTTGAGCTTTTTCGCGGACATACATTCAGACTAACCGACGGAACTGAGAAACATGTTTTTTTGCAACTAGAATACTTTCTCCTTGCGAGGAAAGTAAGTTTAGTTTAGAACATGTTTATGAAAATATTTTTACTTTTATTACCCAAAGAATCACCATTTAAATTCCTTTACCTCACAACACTTACATAAAAAATTAGCCCAACTTAAGTGAAAATTAAAAAAAGCGGAAATAATCCGAAACTTTATTATTACTCCAGATTTCATTCAAAATCTAGTGAATTTCGAAATCGCAGTACGTTTTTTTTGAGCGTGAAACGCCCTTTGACTATTTTAATACAGTATAGATATATTCTACAATTATTTAAATTCTCTTATAGAAAAAACTATTGTAATCGTCAAAAAAATCACCTCAGAGTCTTTCTTGTATTATTTGTTTCTGAGGATTCTCACAAGACCCCCGACGAAATAAACGTTCTATTATACTGAACCGGATTGGTCAATACGTCATGTAAACCAAAATAAGGGATCTAGGTATCTTCCATTAGTCCCCTGGAAAAGGAAATCTAGCTGTTTACTTAATGATTAAAAGACAATTCCGAACTTAAACGGCCATTTTTTTACAAACTCACATTGCCGCACCATAGTTAGGTCAACTAAACCTCCTAGTTTCGCAATGTCCAAGATAAAGTAAAAAAAACTTAATTATTAAATATTTAAAAAATCAATGTTCTTCTAATGTCACCGCACCTTTAGAACGCTGCTTCTTGAAGTAAGGCAACATAGAATTAGAAGATTTGAACCATATCAACAATTATACAATAATACATTAAAACATATGCAGTATTGAAGCTAAGAAAAGCTTGGTGACAATTTTAAATGAATTAATTTCTGGGTTATAATTTTTTACTATAAGGATCCCTTATCAATAAAAGTGGGATGGTCTAATACATGGAGTTGTCGATCGGGGTTGCTATATCTAACTTGTTATTGGTGTAATTTGATCTGAGGCTTTGGGTATTTTAGCTTGTATTTCACTATTTTGCAATAAAAGTAATTTATACTGCTTAGAAACTAATACTGGAAAAACATTACTATTTTTTGGATGAAAATTTTATTGCATCATGTTTAAACATATTCACCGTAATATAAATTTGTATAAACATTGGAGTTCCTGGCTAGGCTTGGCATCGTCGTACGAACGACCTTATACTGTGAAGTAATCTTGGCAGTGGCTAAATATGTAAATAATGAACTCTATTTCTATTCTTACTCTAAGTCTGCGCCCGTCGTCGCGAAACTCCCGCCTCGCGCCTCTTTTGCCTAGAATTTTAATCAAGGTTTTCCCCTTCCATTACCGGCACGTCAACTTCGCGGTACCCTTTGATATATCGTTTCGGCCACTTACTTTTTAACGTTAAATATATATATATATATATATATATATATATATATACAGGGTACCCCAAACTCGTTGGTACGTTAGCTGTTAATTATTTTAATTTAATTTAATTTATAATTAATTGAAGCAAATATTTAATAAAACTACATACCTCAACATGTAGACTAGTCTGTCTACGGAATGTTAAAAATAAAAATAAAAAAAAAGGTAAATGACATAATTTCTTATACTTGTTTAAATAATATTGTTTATATTATGTATCGAAACATTCCGTAGACAGACTAGTCTACATGTTGAGGTATGTAATTTTATTAAATATTTGCTTCAATTAATTTAAAGTTAGATATTTTTATTCAGTTGCGAAAAAGCCATAAAAGATTTTTATTTGTCAATCTAAACGCAACAAATAATCTGAACACATTTAAAAATAACATTATAGATGGCTGCAAACTATCAGTTTTTCATATCTAGATTATATGTCAAACAAACTGACACATTTTAAAATTTTGAAATCAATTCTTTTCTATTATTTAATGTTTCTCTCTTACGATCGGCGCACTGATGAGTCCCGATAGGATGAAAGTATTTGTACAACTACTATGTGTCTATAAAAACTTAAGGTAAATGACAGAATTTCTTATACTTGTTTAAATAATATTGTTTATATTATGTATCGAAACATTCCGTAGACAGACTAGTCTACATGTTGAGGTATGTAATTTTATTAAATATTCGCTTCAATTAATTTAAAGTTAGATATTTTTATTCAGTTGCGAAAAAGCCAAAAAAGGTTTTCCTTTTATGTTAAAGTGGTGTATTATTTGGAGTTAGGAAATATCTGCGGACCAACGGAGTAGGTAAAGACTGTTAATTTGAGTTTCATTTTAAGATGGCAAAACGAAATTACGAACAGATATTTTTTTTAAAAATCATCGTAAAAAAAATTTGTTTAATTGATTTTAAATTTTGCAGAAAAATTAAATGTGCAACTGTGATAAACTGGTACGGATTCAACATGACGTAACAAAATGGCGGTATGTGTCAATGTAAAAACTATTTATTGAATTTATTTTAAATTACGCCCAAAAGTTAAGTGTGACCTAGATAGAAACAAAATGGTAAAATATTGGTAAGAATCCAATATCATGAAACAAAATGGCGCCCAATAAAAATGAAAAGTATATGTAGGAGTGGCGGCTATTCAGGTGAAGTAGGTGAAGTGCTACTTCACCAGGAAAAATAAACAAGCAAACATCTAACTATATTTATTATATATCTCTTCAAATAAAAGTTTTTTACATTCATTTATTCACCTAATTGTCAAAAAATAAACTGTACATCTCGAATAAATATTTTACTTGACCTTTGGCGGCATGTCTTTTTAAAACTTTAAATCGAACTTTATTATAACAACTATAGCAGTGGTGCAAACCAATTCGACTTTGCTGGAGGTGCTATGTTTAGTTTACCATTTTCCTACTACGTTGCCATGACAACGCGTTGGCGATGACGTCGAGCGCGTGGAAGGATAATGTTTACGGGCCATACAACTTTCTCGGTGAATTACTAACTCAATACACTACACCCACGTGTCGTTCAGCTTGGGGTGGTTGCTTACATTCATTGTCGCGGATTTCGCTGCAACCGGTTAGTTCCTTTGCAGTTTGCTTGATTATTTTGTGTTATATTTATATATGGTGTTGTTACAACTTTATTTGGTGTCGGGTTTATTAATTTACATTGTTGATGAATCCGATCACGGATGTGGTTTGCATTTTGTTGGAAACTCCATTTAATCGATAGAAGGAACAAGATCAGAGTTTTAATCGTCATGTTGGTTTTTGGCGTACAAATGGTAATGTAGTAGCCAAAAATATTAGAAAAATTGTTTTGCTGGCCTTGTTTACTAGTTTTCAATAACTATTCAGTGTGGAATAAGGAAGGATTTGCAGGTATATTAAATATATGAAGGTCTTTACATAAACATGAAGACTCGGCGGAGCATTTAAAATGCGAATTAATGCTAACAACATTTGTGAAAAATTAAAGCACTCTAGCTGATACTTTAAAAGAAAATGCTAAACTATATAAAATACATTTTAACGAAAACGTCCGATTAAATAGACTATTTATGTGCTTGGTAATTGACGCAGTTTTTGAACCTTACAAAACAAGAGTTAGTCTTTCGCGGCCATGTTGAGAGCAGCGAGTCAATAAATAGGAGGAATTTTAAAAAGCTTTTAAGCTTTTTAATATCGAAAAGTTTCTAAGACTCAAAAACTGTTTAAAACGAAATAATTGCATTTCTGATTATTTAAATGATAATGTAAAAAATGAATCAATGAACACACAGTTTTTTTCTGTGCAAGTGGATGACACCACTGATATTACGCAAATCTCCCAGTGTTCCATAATTTTAAGATACGTAAATTCAGAAGGTTCAGTAGTCGAGAGATTCTTAGGATTTTATAATGTCAGCTCCGATAGAACGTCGGAGAATTTATATTCTCTACTGGATCAAATTTTGGACCAACTTGACTATAAATATAAATTAATAGGGCAATGTTACGATGGCGCAAGTGTGATGTCTAGTCATCTAAATGGCCTTCAAAAAAAAGGAAAAAGCGCCGCAGGTTGTATTTGTCCATTGTCTTGCGCATCGTCTTAACCTTGTGATTTAGCAAAGTTTGAAAATATTTCTTAATGTCGAATTTTTTTTGCAAGCCTTAGTGGTATTTCCTCATTTTTTCATCACTCAGCCAAACGAACGTATGCTCTTACATCTGCATCTACGAGGCGTATACCAACAATTACAGAAACTCGTTCCTCTTCAAATTCGAGGTTAGTAAATGTTTTTTTTTTTTATTTTTTTAATGGCCTTAGGCATAGCCTATTTAGCCACGAATAGAACTTAAATATTTCTCTCAAAAATCGCTATTCAATTATGTACACGGTTAGAACATACTAACTGCGATCCCTCCCAATACGGACTCAGCAAAGGAACAAGACAAGGTCACACGCTTCTCGCCCTGGGACCAACTCAGGACTTTTATTTTACAAAATTACACAGGACAGGTAGGTCCGGGTAAAAGGTTGAAAAACATATAGGGAAAAAACAAAGGAATACTCAAATTTGACCCTAGATTCTAACCCTGCACAGTCTTAAATATTTTATAAAAACACGCTCAATTTCTATGTCAGAGATAACCTTACGCATAAATTCCAAATGATTCATTGGCAACAAATGAACTCTACCCAGCTGGGACAAAAGATAATCAACTGCTTGTTTATTATGCTTACAATTAAGGAGTTTATGATTTAGATCGTCAATCGTTTCATTATCACAAGTACATAATGGACTGTTGCTCAGTTTCATTTTATATAAGTGATTATTAAAATGTGATTGTTCAAGACTGGAATAAATTAAAAGACGTCTTTGAATTTATTACAAACTGTGACAAATCTGATGAAAAATCAATCCGACTTGCGAAAGGATTTTTAGGTGAGATGAACGATTTTGAATTCACGTTTCTGGCATTAGTGTTTAATGACATTTTCTCAATCACCCAGATACTATTTGCATTCTTCAAAAAAAATCTTCTTGACATTCATTTTTGCATATGGACACAGACCAATATAAAACGCTGTCGTGAGGCGCTCTGTAAAAAAAGACATGAACATTTTTTAATACCATGTTTGATAAAGCAAATTCTATTACAGAAATAAATCATTACATACGTGAGCTTGCTAAGCTTTGACCTGAAGAAATTAGGGCTAAGTATAGAACCCTTTTTTTATGAAATATTGGACCATATTTTAATGGAAATGACACTAATCTTTCAAGACTGTGAAAAACTTACATTTTTATGTTTGGCAGATTCTGTTAAATTGTCCGAATATCGTTTAAATTTTCCGACTGGCCGGTTTAAAAATTTGTTACAGTTACATGGGGAAATATTTTCAAAAAGTCAACGACTTAAAAATGAGCTTGGTCTAATTTTTGCCAATGATAGTAATTGGAATATATCGCTGCAAAAACAAGTAAAAAAAATATATGGAAATAAAGATATTTTAACCAAAACATAAAGTGTTTTCCCTTATTTTGACAATACCGTCGACAGTGGAAGACTTGCTTTTCTAAGCAATATTTCAATTCAAAAGGAATTTCTGGAGGGGATTAGCGCAACTCATCCATTTTATGAGGATGTTATATATAAATTTGCTGCTATGAAGGATAGGAGAGTTGATTTAGTATAGAAAATTTAGGTAAGCCGTAAAAAAATATTCTACCCCTTCCACATATAAAAAAAACTATGGCGATATTGTCTTGCTTCATTTGCACTTCACTTACTTTTTCACCCCTCGAGCCGCCACTGATTTGTAACACTTATATACTGTGACTATGTACTGAAGTAACCTGAGTCACATCTCACTATTCCGAACAAATGGAAAAAAATCGTACGAGTGAAGTTCCGGGTAAAAGAAATTTGCCGATTTTTTTATTTATATAATAAAAATATTGTATTCTTAAATTCGACTAGCAGGTAAGTAACAATTTAATATTAAATTCACTATATTTAAATAAAATTTAAAACTGTACTTGTAAAATATTAAACTAGTCTGACGACAAGATTCAACTCAATAATTTTTGTCTAAAGTTGAGTATTATTTATACTTTTGAAATTCCCTGGTAGATACAAATTCGTAGCGCGAAGCCAAACTACTTTCAAACAGCTGGGTAACAGCAGCCAGTGTCGATCGGGTTTGAAACTAAGCGGCTCGCCTTTTATATGCGAATTTCAAAGCGCCGACGGCCCAGTGCGGCAAATTATATTTTTATTCAGTAAACTTTGTCATTACATATTTTATTATTTATTTTGTGCACGCTGAATATGGAACTTAACGATTTACCTTAAAATAAAAATCTTATCCATATGCGGTTATAAAATATATAAACTAGGTCCAAACTCCTTTAGCTGCTGTAATCTAAGACGCATTTTCCTAGAGTCAGATACCCTACGAATCCCACGATGAATACCTTTATTTAGTAGACCGTAAAACACATGATACAAAGCACGAAACACATACAAAAACAGCCATGGAAACTAGATTTGCATATAAGGCCTGAGTAATCATGGGAATACGCTCAGACTTGCGTTTTTTTTCTACCAATCAGTGCTTTCTCTAAAGCAACTCGCTTCGGTAACATTTGCATGTATATTTGTATTTACGGGGACAGCCAGGTTTATTGAAATTTGAGTTCAATGGAATTGGATAACTTGATTTTTGTGGAGGCGTGTGTTATTCTAGCGGCAGACAAACAAGCATTATTTGAAGTTTGAGGTGTATTATCTCGAAGAAGAAAGATTATTGTGTCCGAGTCGTCTGGCCTGATTTAAGGGCATTAAGGGCGGTCAGTATGGGTAATTTTCTACAAATATATTCAATTCATTATTTTATATTATTAACTATTACATCAATCATCAGAAAAGTTGCAAAAAGTAAATAAATACAAATACATTAACTTTATGAAAGCGCTCAAACAACGATCGGCTTAGACACGAGAACTCATCTATAATAATCCTTTTTTTTTAGTTAGTTCTGGTTCGGCTTGGCAGATGATTTTCCCGCAATCGCCTTGTTTTATTTTTTAAATTATTCCATATATAATCAAAATTTCATTATAGAAAAATGCATACAAATGAGTCAATTTACACTACCATAGTTAGTCATAGTCATAGTATTTATTTGACCACATTTTGTACAAAAACGTTGTAGGAAGTCATAAAAATTAACATTCATAGACATGATATTCTAGTATAAGCACATAACATACAAAAAAGTGAAAACTAAGAACTAAGATATAATAAACATAAGACACAATGATAAAACGAATTTGGCTTATAACAAACAAACAAATAAGCATACATTTCAGATGTGATGTGATATTAAAAATTGCTTAATTGCGACTCTAAAGTGTGTTTCGTTGAGAAATTTTATTGATAACGGTAACTCATTGTAAAATTCAATGTTCAATGAGTTGTTTATTGATTTTTTTAAGACGGAACTTAGGCCCACGAATTAATTGTGCCATAGTGATGAAAATCAGAATTATGCAAATATTGCGATTTATTTTTATGAATTTCTAGTAACTGGTTTAATATATATAATGAAGGAAGAGTCAAGATCTGTAAACTTTTGAAATAAGGCCTACAGTGCTCGCGGTGACCAACTCCTGCGATACTTCGTATGGCCTTCTTCTGCATTCTAAAAATGCATTTTGCGTTGCATTAATTACCCCACAAAGCTACCCCATAAGAAATATGACCACGAAATAATGAATTATATACATTAACAACTGATTGTCGGTTTAAAATGAATTTTAGTTTTCTAATTACAAACAATACCGAAGATAATTTAGAACGCAATGATTCGATGTGAGTGGTCCAATTAAGAGAAGCCTTCAAGTTCAAACACAGCACTCTTGCACTTTCTCCCTTTACCAACAGTGGATTTGTTGAAAATATAAGTTCTTGCTTCTTATCTGCGTTTGATTTCAGATGGTTTTGGGATAACCAAGTCACTGCTTTTGCAGCCAATAAACTACTATTGTTTTTTATATCAGCGACATTTTTACGAAGACATAAAACAGATGTGTTATCGGCATAACATACATTTTGGAGAGAGATATGCAAAAAAGATCATTTATGTTTATAATAAAGAGGATAGGACCAAGAATCGATCTCTGAGGCACCCCATGAACCGTAGAGCCGATACCAGAAATATCATCATCAAAGAAGATACACTGTTTTCTACATGAGAGGTATGTTTCTAACAGTTGTAAGGGCATTCCCCTAATTCCGTGTCGATAGAGTTTTTTAATAAGAAGATTGTGTGAGACACAGTCGAAAGCCTTGCTCAGGTCGCATAAAATTAAGTCTACATGCTCACCCTTTTCAAGGCTATCGACTATGTCATGCACTATCTGAACAACTGCCTGTACCGTAGATTTTCCTTTCCGAAAACCATACTGAGACAGATCTAACAATTTGTTACCTTTAAGGATATGAACCAAACATTTTTTTATAATAACTTCAAATACCTTTCCAAACAGCGGGACAATAGAGATAGGCCTGTAATCACCAGCTCAATTTACATCTCACACACATGCTGGAAAATTATGGCGTTCTATACATATGTTAAATAAAAAAGTTGATGGTTTAATTATTACAGTCGATATATGTTTTAGTATAATACTATTTAAATCATATATATCATAAGAACTGGATTTTTTAATAGATTGTATAGCATCCCATACATCAGTTTCACTAACGGGTAAAAATGCTAGAGATTTAAAGGATAATGGGATGGACTCAATCATTTTTTGTTGTCATTCGGGATCAACTGTCAGACTATGAACTAGGTCAGATGCGATCGCCAAAAAATGCTTACTAAAATCATTTGCTGTTAGCTGAGAATCATTTCCAGAAATTCTACTTCGGTTTTTTTCTAAATTTATAATATTCCAAGCACTCCTTGGTTTGTACTTGGAACTGTTGATATAATTGCTATATGCGCATTTTTTAGCTTCCTATAATCTTTATGCAATGATCTAAAAACAGACCTACTATCAGCGTTACCAATAACATCACTAATAAGCTTTATGGCAGATAATGTTTCCCTTTTTTTTTCAATTCATCCGTAAACCAGTGCACCAGGGGTCTGCCCGATTTAAAGATTTAAAAGGAAGATATTTGTTAATAAGTTTTTGACAATTCTTTGATAAGAAAATTGCCATAAACTCTACATTATCTGAATCATAGAACTGAAACAAGTTTAGGGACTTTTACTAATACTTTTGATAATTTTACTAATAGATTTGTCTGTAATTTTTCTTACCATAAAAATATTGGGCTTCGGCCGTAGATTTAAATTAAATTCAATAAACTGTCCATATTGATCAGATAAACATGGATCAATTATGCATGATATAAAACAAAAACTATCCAGATTAGTTAATATGTTGTCTATATAGCTGGCAGAAATATCTGTTACCCTAATGCATTCAAATATAAATGCCGCCATGCCGAAACTACTGATATTGGAAGTTAGTTCAAGAAGAGGAGCAGAAGTACCTGGGAAATTAATGTTAAAGTCCCCAAGCATTATTATTTTGTTATACCTAAAGTGCGGGACATGAAAGAAAACCGGGCGGAGTCAATAGGTTTAGGAAGGTTGGCCAAGAAATCTCTTTAAACCAGTGGTGTCCCGTCGTTCTTTAAATAATATGGCATTCCTTTTTGACTATACGCACTTCATATAATTAAAAAATGTAACTATTCTTAATGAACCTTTATATATATTTGTCTGTTTTCTTTCGTGTACCGCACTTCTATAACTCGTTTGTGTTGCAAAAACGGCGAACTTTCGAATTTTAAAATGATTTAATTTTGATTTTTCTTGATAGATATACCTATAAATATATTTTTTCTTGAGTTCTGTCATTAACGGTTCCCGGGCTACTGCTTACGTCTACTATTATTGGACCTCCCAGTATAGTGATACACGATTTACAAGTCCAGATTCTACAAGAGCAGCCAGCATCAGATCCAGTGAACGAGATTTATCAAAATTTTAATTTATGCAGCTCGACTTTGGGCTACTCGGGTATGCCAAGAGTGTCCGTCTGTCTCCGTTTGTCATATTACTTTATACAGGGGCCGTCATTGTAAAGTACTATACATGGCGTTTTCTAATTGCGTGCTGATGTTATAGGGGGTGTTTTCATGACCTAAAAGTCTTAAGTTTTGAGATACAGGATGGTAAAGTTTAAAAAGAAAACATTTGTTTTCATCCCAATTCTGATGCTATTGTAGATAACTGCGTGAAATTTGATACACGTCTTCTTTGCATTAAGGAGCATACGGATTTACCCAGGTTAATTACATATGCACGCCACTGGTAGAAATTTCAAAAATTAATTGTTAATAAAAAATGCCCTTTTATGCAAAAAAGACGTGTATCAAATTTCACACAGTTATTTAACTATAATAGCATCAGCTATTATCAGTATCTCCAAAGTTAAGACTTTTAGGTTCATATTAAACTTTTTCTTAAAAAGGTCCAAGAATCATCCCCTTTTAACATTAGCACGCAATTAGGAAACGCCCTGTATAATACTTCACAATGACGCCCCCTGTGCAAAGTAATATGACAGACGGAGAGAAACGGTCACTTTTGGCATACCCGAATAGCCCAAAGTCGAACTGTATAAGTTAAAATTTTGATAAATCTTGTTCACTGGAATCAATACTGGCTCCCCTACTATAACTACATTTATGTGTTAATTTTGGAAAAATATGAGTTCTGTAGTTTTTCAAATATTAATTGCAATATTAGATATTTCTTGACACCCGGTATTGAACAGAAAATCATTTTGAAGCAGTTTATTGACAGCTACATTATGAACAATTTTACAAAATATACGAAAAAAACTAAGCCATTTTTGAGGTTGACGGCTGTGATTCTAATGGTTCGATTCCTTCTAAATCGTTGTCTTCCTGTGAAAATGATGAGGCTTCGTCGTCACTACTTGAAAATCCCAGTGTGATAACTAACCGTTTCAATTTTGCCACCTACTTCCCAGTATTTATCTTCAATAGAACGAACATGTTTAACATACGATTTCCAATTTTCAGCCGATATTGAGTCAATCGCTTCTAATGTTATTCTATTTGAATCTTGAATTGAAAGTTCACCGGTGTGGCGGTCTCGAATATATTTTTTCACTCCTGCCCATGCAAGTTCAATAGGGTTGAGGTCGCACATGTATGGAGGCAGCCTTAAAGGTCTATGACCGAGGTTACGTAAAAGACCGTCAATTTTATACTTTTTTTCTCTAGGCTTGTTGGCTGATATTACTTCATATAATTGATATTTTCTCCATGTTGTATTACATACAAGATTGTTCGATTTAAGCCACGATATCATATGAGCTTTTGTAGCGTATTTAGTTGGCACTTCTACGTGAGAATGATAAGACGCATTATCCATTACCACGACTGATTTGGGAGGAATGTTAGATAGAAGCTTCTCAAGCAACCACTGTTCAGAATTATCTCTATTCATCTGTCCATGATAGTGTCCAGTTGTTAGTCCCGAGCGAAAAACTAAAGCAGCACCTGGAACAAATCCGGCTTCTGAACCAGCATTAACCATAATAAAGCGACTACTAGAGCGAATTTCCTGAATAACATCTGTAACACTTTCACTTTGCGCTAGCATTTGTTCACTCTCATATCATTATCTACCCAGGTTTCGTATAGATACACAATATTGCGTCATTCTTGCCTATATTGTCTTACATTTGATAGATATTTCACCCGCCAGTGAAAAAAACTTGGCCTCTCAATGAGCAATTTTCGTTTATTTTGGCACTTGCACCAAACAAAACCATTTGATGGTAAAAGCCGACTTAAGGTTTTTCCTTTACAGCACGAAGTGGGGGTTTGCAGGTCGGAACCTTCTTCAAGTTTATATAAAAATCCTCTATTGTTCGTCGAATTACTTAAAAATCACCATCGTCAATGTTATTTTTGTATGATAATCGGAATCTTTTTTTACCAGGAGATTTTAAAGGTAAAGTAGAAAATGAGCGATCATTATTGAATTTTTCTTACACTACTTCCGAAACACCAGTGTAAAATGCAACGCGTTCTGTTTGATTTTGAATTGGAATAGTCAAACTATTATTTTAACTTCTCTAGTACAGGCCTATGAACATGAAACATGAACATTTTTTAATACTTTGTTTGATAGACCAAATTCTATTACACAAATAAATCATTACAAAACGTGAGCTTGCTAAGCGTTCACCTGAAGAAATAAGGGCTAAGTATAGAACCCTTTTTTATGAAATATTGGACCATATTTTAATTGAAATGACACTAACATCTCAAGACCTCTGAAAAACTTACATTTTCATGTTTAGCAAGTTCTGCTAAGTTTTCCGAATATAGTTTAAATTTTCCGACTGTCCGTTGGAAAATTTGTTACAGTTATATGGGAAAATATTTTCAAAAAATCAACGACTTAATTATGAGCTTGGTCTTATTTATGCCAATGAGAGTAATTGGAATATATCGCTGCAAGAGCAAGTAAAAAAAATTAATAAAAATAAATATAGTTTTACTGAAGCATATACATTGTTTTCCCTTATTTTGACAATACCGTCGACGAGTGGAAGAAGTTGTTCTTGCTTCAAATGTGTAAAAACTTATTTCAGAAATACAATATCTCAAGAAAGACTTACTTCTCTTGGCAATATTTCAATTCAAAAGGATTTTTTGAGATTAGGGCAACTCATCCATTTTATGAGGATGTTATAAATAAATTTGCTGCTATAAAGGATAGGAGAATTGATTTAGTATACAAAATTTAGGTAAGTCGTAAAAAAATATTCTACCCCCTCTACATATAAAAAAATTCTGGAAAAAAAATTATTGTGATATTTTCTTGCTTCATTTGCACTTCACTTACTTTTTCACCCGCCAGCCGCCACTGTGAAACGGCTCATCCAGTAATCGCAGAAATGTGTCCATACAACCACCACAGGACCTGTATACAGTTAAAAAAGAAAACTCGAAATCCAGTTCCCTACAGTGAAATTCAACGTCAATAGTCCTACACACAATAATGTTCCGAATAAACATACAAACATCACCGTGGATGCGAGCAGATCTAGTAAACGATGAGACTAAATGATAATTATTTACAGTAACACAACTCAAAATTTCTTTTCTACACCAATGTTTACTCACAGAGATCATATCATATTTGTTTTCTGATGCAAATATTGAAAGCTCGTCAGCTTTGTTAGCCAAACTTTGAATATTAATATGAAATATTTTAAAATTATTTTCGTCACTTACTTTTAGAGAGTTATCTACGTGGTATGCGATATTTTGTCTTTCAGATGAATAAAACCTATTAATGTTAGAATCCATAATGTTACTTGCATGATTCTCGAATACACTAACTTTAAATGAAGAATATTCTTCAGCTTCTTAGCTATGGCTTGTACAGGCAGACTAACAGACAGACCGACGGAATTGAAAAAAACATGTTTTTCAGCATCTAGAGACCCTGAAACATAAAGACCTGAAAAATCTCATGGGTGATTTTTTTCACGATTATAATACTTCTCTTTTACGAGGGATGGAATCGATAAACCCCTCCGTTTTTCAAGTCGGTTAAAAATCGCAAGAAATACGAAATCGGCTACATAAGTTTCCGATCTAGCCTTTTAATTTTGGAAATTTCTAGGGTTATGCTTCTCTTTTCGGTGTTATTTTTATAAAAAAACTTTTTCTTCTCTATAGTTTGGCAGTAGGAAGATTATTTAAAATACATTTGTTTCAAAACCATGATTAACCTTTTTTTTAAATGGAACTAATTTTTTTTGCGTTATTTATATATTTATAAAAATATTGTTCTATTTCATGCGCTTTTGTAAACTTGGCAGTGGGAAGATTATTTGAAATACATTTGTTTCAAAACCATGATTAACTTTTTTTTTTAAATGCAACTAACTTTTTTTTTGCGTTATTTATATATTTATAAAAATATTATTCTATTTCATGCGCTTTTGTAAACATCCAAATCCATATCCTGATATGGTATCTTTAACCTTCTCTGAGATAATAAACTGTGAGTGACGAACCGACAACCTTGCCATACGGTTCCTCGTTTTTACATTTTGGTGTACGTATCGCTAAAAACCATATTTACCTCTCTATAATCATTTTAAACCTATAAAGACCAGCTGCTGTCATCCGCTTCTAGTCAAAACGATTTTTCGAACATTATTGTGCAAAATTTATACTGAATTTAATAATTAAATTGTTTGTAAATAATTTTGTATCGTCTAATCTACATACCTTAGCGTTTAAACTTATTTAATACGTAAATAAAAAAGCATTTGTTTGGATAGTTGCTGCTTTAACATACCTTTACGTCTTAACTGACAGATCGTGTCCTCAAAAAGAACATTGTCCAATTTTTCCTCAATTTTTTTTTTGTTTATGTTATTAAATATAGATATCTGAGTTTCTTACTACTTTTACGTATTTTAAAATAACATTTTCGTTTTAGTACAAATATAATTTTAGATATACAAAAGAAAGTATTTTATAGCTTTAGTCTTTATAAATAAATTTATTATAATTTACAGGTGCGTTTTATTCAAATTTTAGAGCTTGTTACAAATTTGTCAGTATATATTTTTATTTCGTGTAGTTTGTCAGAAATCTCTTCGCTGCTATTTTATATTTTACCCCTACAGTGGATCAGTGATAATCATTGTGGTTAAATTTTTCATAGGCGGTTTTGCCCTTCCTTTGGAAATTATTTGAAGCTTATCAGCGAAGTTTAATATTGAAAATCACTTTATTATTAAGACACACACCACACATTCACACACACTCTTCTTACTAAATTCTCCAACATTTTCAACGTTATCACCGACAGCCGAAGTTGTCGGTATTTGCATATCCACGTCCGTATTATTGTCTGCCATATCGCACCGTGCACGACGCGACGTACGTATCACACAACACACGGATAGCCGTTCAAACAACGAACCTACTCCAACGATAGCTTCCGCCCCCACTTAAAGCAAGCGACTGAAATGCAAAAATTGCAAACAGCCGGTGGAAAGTTCAATAACCTCTGGCTCGATTCACAGGAAATCAAGCATACAGGACTTGGCTGCAGAGAAGCTAGCGGCCCGCAAGTTACGTTCCCCATATTGCTGAATGTGACAAATTCAATTACAGATAAGGAAATCTTATAAATATAAGCAAAGGACGGTGATTGAATCACTTGTTAGACTGCTCTTGATCTTGAATCTTGTATTTTACCTTTTAATAAAAATTTGACGTTTTTTAAAAAGGGTGTTTTCTTCGACCACAACGTAACTGGCGCAGTCGTACGGATAGTGAAACGTGCAAAAAACACGGTTTTTTCAAAAAATTTATTCACTAGAAAATCTACGTATTTCGACGGTTCGAGTCCTAAAAAGTTAATAGTACCGATCTAAGGTGACTTCGAGGGAGTGCTCGAATCAAAGAAGCCCTGAGAAAAATTGGAGCTCCTAAGAAGTAGACAGTGCCGATCTAAGGCGACTTCACGGGACCAACTTTGGGGAACCGGCGAGGAATAAGAACAGGACAGCTAGCAAGTCACACAAGGCATTACTGGGGAGGACAAACATCGCCAAACCAGCAGCCTAACCACCACTGGGGAGGACAAAAATCGCCGATCCAGAGGCAAGCCACACTGGGGAGGACAAAAATCGCCAAACCAGCCTAGCAGTAAGGACCTATGCCCATGAAGCTAATTTTTCTTCTAGTATTGTAAGTCATTGCAAACATTTTAATATTAGCATTTTTTTTTCTCTATTTGCAAAAATAAGTAATAATTTTTGATATAAATAATTCAAAACGTAAATTTGAAACTTATTTTTGGAAATATAGTTTATTTTAACCATTTTATATTTTTAAAAAAGTATACCTATATATATTTTATCAAAATTGAGCTCTTTAAGGAAGTAAACCTAGACGATCTAATTAATTCTCTAAACGATTTATCAATTCAATCTGGTTCAACTGACAATAAAAATAAAATAATGACAACTAATTATACTCTTTTACGTTACCAAGCTGATAACATTCCAAATTTTGACGGGAATCCAAAACTTTTACAGAGATTTGTAACAGCCTCCGAAAACCTTTTAAAAGCTTTTCAAAACACGGCTAATTTAAATGACCCAATAAATATTTGCTTATTTGACACCATATTAAGTAAACTTACACATAGGGCCGCCGAACTTATTGTATCTCGAACAGAATTAAATACTTGGGCTCTAGTAAAACAAGCCCTTACAAGTACCTTCGCTGATCAAAGATCAATTGATTGTCTTATACAAGATTTAATTAATCTAAAACCTTTTAAAAACGAACACCCTATTAATTTCGGCATGAGAATCCAAGATTCTAGAAGCCTATTATCTGCAAAATTAAATGGAACAAATGAAGATCCCGCAACCAAATTAATAAAAATTAACCATTACGATGAATTTGCTCTGAAAACATTTATACGAGGGTTACCTTATAATATGCAATTAGTTATTCGACTAAAAAATCCAACAGCTTTAGAAGAAGCTATGGCATTTGTGCGAGAGGAAGAAAATTTTATTTACTTTAAAAATTCACAAATACCACAAAATAGACCTGTGCCAATGAGTACAACAAATTCGCAAAATAAAAACCAAAAATCGCCACCAATGTATAAACCACCTTATTTATATAATTTTAGTCCAAATTATACACCTAATTTTAACCCTAATTATTCACCTAATTTTCCCAATGCAATAAATCCGAATTTTCCAAAATTCCAAAATAACATAAACGGTAATGCTGTAAATAATACTCCAAATTATTTTGGAAGAAACGCGAATAACTTTAATTCAAATTCAAATATAAGACCTAATAATTTTCAACAAAATTTTCAAAGACCCAATTTTTACCAACAAAGACCCTTTATGAGACCTAACACCAATTTTGCACAAAATTCTATAAGAACAAGACAAATAGAACCTATGGACACAAGTTCTGGAAACACAATTTTAAATAATAATATACAAAATAAAAAGGTAATTACCGAACAACTTTACAATCAAGAAGTTTCGGAACAAAACCCACAAAATAATACTCAATATGATTATACTGTTAATCATGAAAATACAAATGTTAATTTCCCAATTTTTGAAAACTTTGATTATGCTGATAATCAAGAAACACCAAATTTCGAAAATCCATTTTATGAACAAAGTTATATGAATACATATGAACCAAGTTACACAAACATATACCAAGAACAAACTCACGAACCAGAATATTTCCCAGAAAATACTAATAATGTAAATTTTACGGGAACGAGCCCGAACAACAATACGAGGTAGTATTTTTGAATAACTACACAGCCGAATTACCATATATTCATATACCCGAATTAGACGCAAATTTTCTACTAGATACTGGAAGTACTCGAAGTTTTATAAAACCAGAAATTGCCTATAGATATTTTCCCGAAAATATAAAAAGAGAAATATTTCAAGTTCAAACAGCGCATGCTACATCTCCACAATGAAATAGCAATAATTCCATTATTTCAGACGTTTAAAACGCAAGGCAAACATACATTTTATTTATTTAATTTTTCAAACAAATTTGATGGATTAATAGGCCTAGATCTTATTATCCAACTTAACGCTAATTTAGATTTCAATACACGAACTTTACAATCGCCGCATACAGAAATACCAATACGCTATTTAGGAAAAAATGAAAAACAACTTTCGCCTGAAATTATTAAAAAAAAATTTACTTATATAATTTCACCAAGATGTATACAAAAAATAGAAATACCTGTGAATATCACAGAAGGAACAGGCATAATTTCTTACCAAAAATACGGAAATGTAGAAATTCCTGAATGTTTAGTAGAAATAAAAAATAACCTTACTTATACAACTATACTAAATCCAACAGAAAACCCAATTAAAATCCAATTTCTTGAACCTCTAGAAGTAGAAAAATTAAATTTGAATGAACTTAACTTCGTCGATTATAATTCAAATGAACAAAAATCTGATAGAGATCTAGATAACCAACTTAAAGCTAATTTAAAAAATTTAAGGTTAGACCATTGTAATTATGAAGAAAAACAAAAAATACGTAAACTTTGTTTTGAATTTAGAGACGTTTTTTATTGTGAAGGGATACCTTTAACTTTTACAAACGCAATAAAACATCAAATAAAATTAACAACAGACACTCCTATCTATACTAAAAGTTATAGATACCCTGAAATTTATAAAAAAGAAGTAAAAGATCAAATTTCGAAGCTTCTAGATCAAAATATAATAAGAGAATCGAATTCTCCTTACTCATCACCAATATGGATAGTTCCAAAAAAGCTTGACGCTTCAGGAAAGCCGAAATATCGCATGGTTTGTGATCTACGTCGTATCAATGATGTAAGTGTTGCAGACAAATTTCCGTTGCCTAATATTACCGAAATATTAGATAAACTAGGGAAAGCACAATATTTTTCTACGTTAGACCTTGCTAACGGTTTTCATCAAATCGAAGTATGTAAAGAGGACATTCCCAAAACAGCATTTAGTACAGACTTTGGTCATTATGAATTTTTAAGAATGCCCTTCGGTTTAAAGAACGCCCCCGCAACATTTCAACGCGTTATGAACAACATATTAAGAGGTCTACAGGACGAAATATGCTTTGTATATCTAGACGACATAATTGTCTTCAGTACGAGTCTAGACGAACACATTTTAAAGCTAAGAAAAATATTTATAAGACTACGCGAAGCAAACTTTAAAATACAACTAGACAAATCTGAATTTTTGAAAAAAGAAGTACAATATTTAGGACATATCGTAACACCAAACGGAATTAAACCAAATCCTGAAAAAATATCAGCTGTAAAAAATTTTCCTATACCTAAAACTCAAAAGGAAATAAAATCCTTCTTGGGCCTTATTGGGTACTACAGACGCTTTATAGAAGACTTTGCTAAAATAACAAAACCAATGACGAAATGTCTAAAAAAGAACTCTAAAGTAGAGCACACGCCTGAATTTATAAATGCGTTCGAACATTGTAAAAGCCTGTTAATAAATTCGCCAATATTGCAGTACCCTGACTTTACAAAACCATTTATATTAACTACAGACGCGAGTAACTATGCTTTAGGAGCAATCCTATCTCAAGGAACATTACCTAATGATAAACCGGTAGCTTACGCATCGCGTACATTAAATGAAACCGAGACTAGATACTCAACAACAGAAAAGGAACTTTTAGCCGTAGTCTGGGCCTGTAAATATTTTCGCCCTTATTTATTCGGACGACAATTTTATGTATATGTTGACCATAGACCTTTAGTATGGTTATTTAATCAAAAAGATGTAAATTCGAAATTAACTAGATGGAGATTACGTCTAGATGAATATGACTTTAAGATTATCTATAAGAAAGGCATTTTGAATAGTAATTGTGACGCCTTATCGAGAATTCAGTTAAATCTATACGAAAATGATTCCGTATTAAATAATCCCGGAGACGCTGACAACGATATAGTTGAATACTTGCGTAATCTTTCGGAAAATATAACCGTGACACAAAACCTTGACTCTCAAGTTGCAAGCTCAAGTAGAGATAACCCTGACTCAGATCAAGTTCGAAACTTAGATAACGAATTACCCTCAATTTCCGTAGGTCAAGCGAACAATGAACAAAGAATAAACATTTTATCTGACATTCAAATTCAACCAGCTTTAATTACTTCTGACAATACTGTGCATAGTAATCAAAATGAGACAGAAAACCCCGGATTAAATATCTTAGACGAAATAATTAACAATAAGCCTTTGCAATATTTAATAAAGAAATCGCCTCATCATAAAATAAAAGTGGATTTCGAAACATTCGAAAGGAATTACATTAATAATGTAGAAATACCGGAAAACCCTGGTATTATTAAAGAATTTATTCGCGATTACATGAATAATAAAAAAACATGTTATATATATTTTTATAATGAAGAACTTATCCCAATTTTTACAAATATATATATACAAAATTTTAAGAAACCAAAAATAATACGATGCACAAAACTAGTCAATAATATTAAAGAACAGGATGAAAAAATTTTATTGATGACCAATCAACATCAAAGTAAAACTAATCACAGGGGAATTTCAGAAACCTATGATAGACTAAAACAAAACTACTATTGGGGTAAAATGAAACAAGAAATCACTCAATTTATAAATGACTGTGTTACATGTCAAACCCTAAAATATAGCAGACAAAAATCGTATGTGCCTTTAGTAAAAACCGAAACACCTTCTAAACCTTTTCAAATAATTCATTTAGACACATTTATTTTTGAAAAACATAATTGCCTTACAATATTTGACAAATTTTCAAAATACGGACAAGCCTATGTATACGATAAAAATGCTAAGTCAGTATGTGACAAACTTATAAATTATTTTTCATTCTTTGGATGCCCAGAAACAATTGTTAGTGATAATGGCTCTGAATTTAATAACGAATTAGTAAAGGAATTATTAAAAGCCCAAAAAATAAATATTCACTTTACAACCCCAGGACACCATGAGTCAAATGGCCCTATAGAAAGATATCACTCTACATTAATCGAACATTTAAGAATCCTAAAAGATAAAGACAAAAATAAACCAATTCCCGAACTATTACCGTATGCAATTATAGCATATAATAGCTCGATACATAGTACAACCAAATATACACCCCATGAATTAATTTTAGGACACACAAACTCACGTGATCCTTTAGACTTAATATCAACAACATTCTACTCAGACTATGTACTATCCCATAAAGAAAAAGTAGACGCCATTTACAATACTGTCACAGAGAAAAGCGAAACACAGAAAGAAATACTGCTAGAAAAAACTAACCCTAAAGGTGACAAACCCTATGAATTTAAACTTAATCAAAAAGTGTATAAAAAACTGTCCCCTAGAAATAAAAATCAAGCCAAATTTAGTGGCCCCTTTATAATAAGAGAAATCCTTGAACATAATCGTGTAAAAATTGAAAATATCAAAAACCCAAAAAAGACAGAAATTATACACATAAAAGAACTAAAAAGACCTCTTGTTACAGATGGTCCTACACACGAGGAGACAGACCAAAATACCACGACTTAAATCTGAACCCTGGCATCTTACCCTACAAACTAGGACACGCCTAGAAGACAATTAATCACTGGACATTTGTTCAAGTGTTTAATATAAAAGGTATAATTGAGGAATATAAATCCTTGAGTTTAAAATATAATATGTTAAAATTACATTTGAAAAATAAAACTGACTATAATACGGAATACTATAATTCCTTTATAATTATTGATAACCAAAAACAAAAAATATTACGCCAAATAAATGAAATACTACCCCCTAAACAAAGTAGGCAGAAACGTGGGCTAATTGACGGACTAGGAAGTATAATTAAAAGTATAACAGGCAATCTAGACGACAACGATGCAATTTTAATAAATAATGAAATAAATATTCTAAAACAAAATCAAAATAACATCAAGTTGTCAATGGACAAACAAATGACCTTACTCAGTAATTCTATAAAAGGTTTTCAAGAAATATCACAAAATATATCCCATAACCAAAATATTCTAGAATTTCGAGTAAATCAGACTATACAAACACTAACCAAAATCGAACTACAAGAAATATCTGATTTCGACTATTACCGAACTCAAATGATCTTAACACAAATATATTTGCTATATCAAAATATTTTTGACACATTAGCGAATATAGAAATCGCTATATCATTTGCAAAACTAAATAATTTTCATAATACTATAATTCAACCTAAAGAACGGCTATCAGAAATAAAAATGATTAAAAAATACTTAAATTCAGAAAAATTGCCATTTGAACCAAACTTAGAAAATGTCCTAAAATATGAGACAATCCTAGATATAAAAGGTTACGTAATAAATAGCGAAGTTACTTTTATTATAGAAATTCCTTTAGTCGAAAAGAAAGAGTATACCTTATTCCATTTGTTTCCTATACCCACACCCAATGGCGAATATTACAAAATAATAATACCCAACTTTAATTATCTTATAATTAATGATAAGAATTTTGGATACTCGAATGATCCATGCAAAAAAGTCACAGAAAATGAATTTTTATGCAGTCATATACATTCTGAAAATATATTTCAAACATTACCCTGCGAAATGCAGCTATTAAAATATTATCATAATATCACGAATTGTAAGCAAATTCCTGTAAAAATAGACAGCCTAGAAATTCAAAATATAGACGAAGGAAAATGGGTTGTAATAACAAATAAAGATATTACAGCAATGGAAACTTGTAAAAACACCCAAAATACTATTTTACTAAACGGAACTTATTTAATTGAATTAAGTCCTATATGTAGTCTTAAGATAAATAATATAATACTTAAAAGTTATAAAAACTCAAAAAACGAATATTTAAATGTGCCATTGCCTAATATTAAACTCAATTTTACAAACCGAACTATTTATAATAATATAAGATTTTTGAAAACAAATTCTATAAACTTGGAAAAATTTGATGATCTACAAAACGAAATAAATAAACAAAAAATTGAAACCTCTAAACTTTTAACCGACACTGTATATTATCATAAGACAAGTTTATGGACAATTTTACTATATGTAATTTTAATAATTATAATATTGTATATTTTGTACAAGTATTTATGGCCTAAGTTAAAACTTAATAAACTAAGAAATACTGACCAAATAAATGATATAATAATTTAATTAATTATTTTAAAATAATTAGGTCATAAAAACTTCCAGTTTATATGCCCATTAAGGGATGGAGGAGTTACGTTCCCCATATTGCTGAATGTGACAAATTCAATTACAGATAAGGAAATCTTATAAATATAAGCAAAGGACGGTGATTGAATCACTTGTTAGTCTGCTCTTGATCTTGAATCTTGTATTTTACCTTTTAATAAAAATTTGACGTTTTTTAAAAAGGGTGTTTTCTTCGACCACAACGTAACTCGCATAGGTTCTATTCGATTTCTGTTGTTGCTCGGTCGGATTCAAGGCCGTATTTATTATGGGCTTAATAATTAAGATAATATTTTAGCATTTTTAACATAAACTAAATTAATGGTTTCCTATTTCAAAAATTACATTTTAGAAGATGTCTTATATTTTTTTTTGGGGAAGCACTGCTTCCCTTGCTTCCATGGACTGCACGCCCCTGATCGGGTATCGAGAGTACTAGAAGCGAAGACATAATTCCTCTACACAGAGGCCCTTCGGTAAGTAGGTGACCCTTCGACGACTAAGGGTTATGGTGAAACATGCACCCTCATGGGGTCTAATGGGAATTTCCGTCATTTTAAGCCCTAGGAAGCTGAGAATTTGAAGATGGGGGGTCATCCCTCAGACACCCTGCGCCGTTGCCAGATTGTGAACAATTTCCCTAACTTAGGGAAAACGTAAATTTGATAACGTCGAACCGCGGTATGTTATAACAACACATTTTACTTCATCAACTTCAAGATGTGAAACATCCACGTGCGTATTGACACATACCGCAATTATAACTAATATCTCAAATAGGGCAAGGGCAAGGCAAGGTCCCTCCCTATTAGACAACACGCAAGCGTTAAACAACCTGCCAGTTTTATACCGAAACCCGAATTTGTTTTTTTTAATCCCAACATTACTTTTTAAAATCATGTGATTAAAATACTTTTTTAAGTTTTTACAATAATTATAACATTTAGAGGCCAAAAATTAACAAAAAAATGCTCCTTTACACCACTGTCCCAAATGGCTGTGAACTAGTGTAATTAATATATAAACTTTTCATCATATTATATTTTAACTATTTGTATTTATTTAGCGATGAACAGTAGCTTTATTTTAGCACTGAGTTATGAATGAGTGAATGAGTTTATTTTTAACCATTTATATTTTGTCACCATTATAAATACATTTACACATAAATTAAATAGATAATACACTATAAATACAAAAATAATTGAGATTAAAGAACATATGTATACCAGTTCAAAGAAAGGTGCAAATTATTTTTTTTTTAAATTAGAGCCTATGATTAATACAGACTGTAATTAGCCGTTCTTGATTATCAATCAATAATCAAGTGGTCCTTTCTGAAGAAGAGAAAATATATTTAAATGATTTATTAGTATCTAGTAACTCAAATTAAAACATTTATATTTAAACTGTTAGCAGACTCTCTTACTTTTTAAAAACTGGAACAAAAAATAAAGGTTTCACCGTCAAGCAAAAAATGTTCTAATAAAAAACAGTAAATTATTTCCTCCAGGAGCAAGTTAATTAGCCAATATAAATAAGATGTAAGTATGTCAACCTCGATATCCTACGCAAATTTAGGTTAGAGCAATTAATTATCTTCCCTTCGAAATTTCCTACAGCATAAAGATGGACTTTTTATGCCATTATTATCATCGTTTTCCTTTATTACTGACATTTTTTAGAGCTCCTTTTCAAGAATATTGCATTCCCTTTACGATAAAAATAAGGTTATTTTATGTAACACCCCGCGGTAAATTTCAGTATAGAGCGGATATTTCATTCGAGCAACTAAAGGGAAGTAGGTTTTTACATATTTATGAAAAAAGACCGGATACAATTTTCTGTTACGGTTCTCGTATATCACAAATAGAATAAAGAAAAACATTTAGTTAGCTCCCTACACTGAAAAAAAGTGCTAACCAGTATATGAAAATTATATACGGTTTATGCAAAAGGATTTTTGCTGGTTTACAAATGGGTTACTCATAACTTAGTTTCGTATATACCGCGTGTATAATCTGATACATAAGAAAAAACGTTTTAGCTGTATAAACTCCAACTTGTTATTGTTATATAGTAGTGAGCAGCAGGCGCATAATCATTTTATAAGTTCATATCTTCTGTGTCATTATTTTTTCACAAAAACGTTGGAACACATGAAGTGGTTTAAATGGTTGTTCGTCTTTCTTTATTATTTTCAGCCCCCCCCTGCAACCCCTTAATTTATAGGCACCCCAACTTTTTTTATTCAAATAGCAACCTAGGTTAGGTGGAGGCTCTACGAGAAAGTCTTCTAAAACTGAATCCGATAGTAACAACAAAATACTATCAACATCACTTCAAATACTTTCGGTTAGTAAATTAGTAACCTCCATCTGTATTCTTTCCTATAGCGGTTTGGTCTATTTTTTAAACACTCTCTCTTTAAAAACCCCCATAGAAAGAAATCTAATGGCGTAAGGTCCGGAGACCTTGGTGGCCATTAATTGAAACCCCGTCGACCTATCCACCGATTTGGAAAACTTTCATCGACTTTCATGTGGAATATCTGGATCACCCTCGTTAGGAAACATTACATACAGGTATTAAATCGAATAAGAGGAAATCTAAGTAAAGCTCAGCAGAAAGTCCTAAAGTTCGGTTATTTATTAGGCCAGACCACACATTGACTTTTTGCGGTGTTGTATATGTCCCTCAAGTATCCACTGTGGATTTTGATCAGACCAGAATCACGTCTATTGATCATTTCATTTAAATAAAATGTAGCCTCATTGGAGAAGAAAATATTTTGAAAAAAATATATTATTTTTATCATATCTTACCATCATTTCTTCACAGAGTTGTAATCTGCTATCGTAGTCAACTTAAAGAAGTTGTTATGCAATATGAACTTTATACGTGTGATATTGCTGGCTCTTTGATAATTACTGTGTAGACGCTCAACCGATATCGTTATTTACAGCTAAGGTACAGTGGCAAAACCAAATTTTAACATTCTTTTGGGCTGTGTTCTAATTTTAGGTGTTGTATTGTCTACCTGCAAATACATTCCTAAAATATTTCTAATTAAACCCTAATAAAAAGTCCTTTTTATTGCTGGTGGTTAAGCAGTTTTTAAATATAATTTCGATTGCTTATCCGCCATTAACGTATGTAAACTTAATGGACAGTTTGCAATGATTTTGAAGAGTCTGAGTTTTTTATTAGTTTTAGTTTTTAGTCAGTTATTTAGTACGCATGCTTATTTTGTCGAAAAAAATAATACATTTTATTTGCAAGCGGGTAGATAATATTTAATTTGAATTCTCAAATCCGTTCGTAGCTTGGCGCTTACGCAGACCATTTTGTTTCAGAATGTATAGCCACGGGAAGAAAAATGTTACCATTGAAGCCAGTATCATAATGAATACTTTTTTCTGAAGGCACAAAAAAATGTTCCAGGTACATTACCGGAAAGTGACATTGACATTTTTAAAGGCTCTTTAATTTTTTTTTTACTAAAATTAGTAATATTTTGTAGCATAAGACTAAAATACTTGTTTTGAAATGGTAGCTATTCATGATGTTTATTTTCAAATAAAAAAAATACTTTTTGCCCTATTTGTGATATTATAACTCCTTATATATCCTTATTTATCAGACACGCGTAACCGCCATGCTAATCAGAAACAAACTCAATGTCATAGACTTAAGTGCCCCAGGATTAGATTTACAAGACGACGTAAGCGGCATAAAAACAGGTTTTTCGCCAAATTTAACTAAATTTTCGTATTTCTTTTTTAAATAAGTAATTTTTTAGTAACCTTAATTTCACGTTTAATATCCAATCATTTTACAATGTGTTTTCATTCCGGGTGTACATCCGTTCACAAAATCACATTTGGCATTTTCGAAGCTTTCTTTCTCGCGTCCGAATAGAGACTGAAGTGTTGGTGACTGCGACGCTTCCTTTTATACCCCCACTCGGGGCCGAAGGTTATATCTGCGCAGGCGTTGGTCGTTATTTATGTTTTCCGGATGGTGCTATTGTTGTTGCGATAATTGCGCTTGAGTTTTTGCGATTTTAGATTTGTCGATTATTGTCTTCCATACTGTTGGTAGTTTTAATGATTCGTCCCTTTTATTCAAATCACCTTGTTTTTCAATTTCTATGGCTTCTTGGATTATTCTGGTCTTATAATGTTCTATATTGGCAATCTGCCTACACCCATCGAAGGTTATTGTATGGCCGGTTTCCTGATGGTGTAGGAATAAATCTGAGGTTGTTTGTTTATTTCTGATGCTGAGTTTATGCTCTTCCACTCTTGCTGAGATTCCCCTGTTAGTTTGCCATACGTATAACTTTTCACAGTCCTGGCACAGAATACTGTATACTCCGTGGTTTTCCAGTTTGATTTTATCTTTTGGGTTTCCAAGTAGTTTACCTATAGTTGTTTGTGGCTTGTATATTGTTTGTATGTTGTGTTTCCTAAGAATTCTTCCGATTCTGTCTGTTGTGCCTTTTACATATGGTTGCTTTCCCGGTTCATAAGTTTTGTTGTTCGTTGTTCGGGAAACCTGTGCATTAATAGCTTTCTCTATGGTGTCATTTGTGTAGTCATTTTTCTTCAAAGCACTAGATATTACCTTAAGTTCGTTTTGTCTCGTCTGTGTTTCAGTTAATCGCACGGATCTGGATATTAGAGTATTTGCCACAGCTTGAATTTGTGCTGGATGATGGTGTGATTTTGCATTTAAATATCTGTCTGTATGTATTGATTTTCTATAAACGGTGTATTCGAAATGTCCGTTATGCAGTTTTGTGACCAAAACATTTAAAAACGGTAGTTTGTTGTTTTCCTCTAACTCTAGAGTAAATTGTATTCTGGGGTGGATTGAATTTACGTATGTCAGAAATTTTTCGAGCTCTGCATGACCAGGTTGCCATATAATAATTATGTCATCCACTAAACGAATCCATAATTTGGGCTTTAAACTTGCTTTCTCAAGAGCTTTTTTCTCGAAGTATATCATAAATAAATTCGCGACTACTGGTGATAGCGAGGACCCCATTGGAGCACCATCCATTTGTTTATACATTTGCCCGTTGAATGAAAAATAAGTATTTTTAAGGCAATGCTGCGAGAGTTGTATTATATGTGCCTGGAAATCCTCGTTCATAGCAATCTTGTCCAATGCTTCGTCGATGGGAATTCTGGGATATAATGATTTGACATCTAGGCTTGCTATGATATCGTTTTTTTCAAGGACGATATCTCGTATAATTCGAATAAAATGGTCCGAGTTTTTTACAACTGAATCAGCTTTTTCTACAGCTGGTTGCATAATTTCAGAAAGGTATTTCTCCAGTTTTCGTAGCGGCGAATTAACAGCACTAATAATAGGTCTGATGGGCGCCCCTGGTTTGTGTATTTTTGGTAAACCATAGAGTTTAGGTTTATTGGTGAACTTTTTATTTTATTTTTAGTTGTTTTTTTTAGGTACATTGTCGGGTCCCTTGCAACAGGCCTATAACAATTGTCTTGTAGGATATCCTGCATTTTTTGTACGTAATCTTGAGTATTCATAACCACAGTTGCGTTTCCTTTATCTGCTGGAAGGATTGTGATGTCTTTATTTTTTCGAAGGTTTATTAGGATCATTTGTTCAGTGGCATTTAGGTTTTGTTTTGGTGTTTTGCTTGATCTTAAAAATCTTGCCACCTCTTGTCGAATTTCCTCTGCTTTTGTTTCTTCAGAGGAGTCAAGAACAGCTTCCACTCCAGCTATTATTTCTTCTTTAGGGATTTCCTTAGGAGATATCGCAAAATTAAAACCTTTACTCAGTACAGATTTTTCACTTTCTGAGAGACTGTAGGATGATATATTACGTACTAATTTTTCAACGTCTACTGATGATCCTTGTGGCTAACTCGACTTTCTTAGAGAAGATTGTCATACTTTTTCGGAAGTTCATCTGTTTTATTATTCTTATTTGATTCTGTTGGCCAAAAAGCCAATGTTTCTATGCGATTCCACAATAAAAGGTGAATGATGTTCCTTAATTTAAGGTGTAACTTTGAAAGTTCTTTCTCTGTCTCGGCTAGTTGTTTTCTAGTTTGATAGATTTGTTCTTTTATTAACGCCTTACTAGCATTTTGGAGTATAGTGTTAGTTTTTCTAGTTCTAGTATGATAAGACAACCGTGTAAAAGTAGGAAGTAAATCGCTGTCACGATATTTAATTTGAAAGGTTAGATCACATAAACGATTAGTTTTTTTACCTCTCAGTTTCTCATACATCTTGATTGTCTTGAAGATCTCCTCTCCGTTCTTTTCAGAACGACAGTAGTGAACGGATGTAAACACATATATATATATATATATATATATATATATACATATATATATATATATATATATATATATATATATATATACATATAATATGTATATATATATATATATATATATATATATATATATATATATATATATATATATATATATATATATATATATATATATATATATATATATATATATATATATATACACATATATATATATTATGATAGTATGTTTTCATTCCACTTACACCAACGTCATAACAAGAAAATGATCCTTGTTTAGAACATGTTCTGCATCACAGCAGACACAATGATCCATTTTAGTCAAACGACGATCGCGATTTCACTCTTATTAGAGCTCATCAGGCCGCCATAGACTAGCAACCCCCGTGTAGGGCAAAGGCACAAAATTGAATCACAAAAACAACTACTCCGCTGGCTCATACCACGACCGGCATTGAATTACATTGTGACATATATATATATATATATATATATATATATATATATATATATATATATATATATATATTGTCATTGTCATTGTTACCACAAGTATTTTCGTTGAAGAACCTGGTGTCGCCACGTTCTGTTTAAGCTGAGACTACGTAGTCATCACCAAAATGGGGAACAATTTTAGGGTAACTATTTCGTGAATAACATGTAACTGTGACTTTGGCTATTAAGTAGATAATACGGAAATGTATAGTTCAATTTAAGTAGCCGAATAGTAATAATTCACTCTATTTGTTACTTCCTTATCTCTCTCTTTATTTAATCCATTTTAAAAATATGTATGGTTCTTTTAATACAGATGTAACAGTTATGGCGGCTACAAACACTCAAATTGGGAATATGATGAAGAGCATATAGGATACGTTATTGGTTCTTTAGGTAGAATACATGCGTTTTACTTAGTTTTCTAGCTATGCTAAGGATCTAAAATTATAACGCGGGTAATTTCTCTGGTGAATATGCTGATGATAGTCATAAAAAAATTACGCGCCTTTAAAATTCATTAATTTTCAATAGATTTTGGTCAAATATATTGGCCAATTAAGTCTCAAAAATGAAATTTTGGACATTGGTTTAAATAGTAATTATCATTATATATCTTATTCTAAAGAGTGATTCTTTCTTTAACGTGATATTTAGTTTGTATGCATTTCTAATCTTTATACTCACAAAAATAAACGTCATAGCTAAATATTTATAGGGGAGATGAAAATAAGCAATGGCGTTCTATTGGACTTCTACTTTTAAGATAGCTGCACTTCTTTACTGAGAAAATTACTTAATATCAAGTGTCTACCACTGTCCCCATACGCTTTTAAAGTTTTGGATTCTTTAAATACGCAACTGTCCCCTTATACCCAATTACTTTGAAGTCTACTAGTTATCTACAAAGTTCCCATTAATCCGATACTATATATTATTACCAAGAGGTTACGATTTGCAAACATTCCGCCGGTTCTTTAAAATTTAATGCGTGGTGCGCGTAGCGTCGTAGCATGCAGAGAATTGCGGTAATTGAGTCACTTCTATAATTGGATTTATTTTTCATTTCCTTACAATACCGCTTTAGGTTTTGTTTGGCTATGACATAACCAAGTTGTGATATTTTTAATTTTCTATAAAATGTGGATGAATGACGAAAGCTACTTTTTTTTCTAAAGGTTTAAATGGGCGCACACATATTATCGTTAGTTTTTTCAAATATTAATTAACTTTAGCACATTCATATAAGAAAACTGGATTAGCTAAAAGGTTAATTAATGAAAGTATTATTAATTTCAGTGTACAAGGAGTAATATGCCCCATAAAAAAATTCGAAATTTAAATTTCTCAACTTTACATTGACAACCTCTGTCAGCGTCTGTTGTAAATGTAGGGTTATATTAATGTTTTACTTTATTAATCTATTAGGCACTCCAACGCTCTGTCACTGTCATGTCATTTTTGGGTTGTCGTAGGATAAACAAACTGATTTAGCCAATGAGGCTTAAATATTGGTTTGATAAGTCCCACAATAAATTGGTCAAATAGCTGTCGTAGGACAAGCAGCTGGTTTTTTGGACTGCCTAATTGGCAATTACATTTAAGACAAAAGTTTACTATTTTATCACTGGTCAAGTTGCCCAATTAGGTGTAATTTTTAAACAAACCCTAGGTTGTTAACCTATGCTGTCGTAGGACATGACAGATTGTTGGACTGCCCTATTCGAAGTATATAGTGCAAACTTACCTTTTCAATTAGATTTTTAACAAATAACAATACTTGTGCAAGCGATTAATGATAGTTGTCTGCCAAGTGAATTTAGTAATGTAATTTGTACTGAAGAAGGCGTACAAAATAAAGTTTCTTTTATGCTAATCTTTGAGAGGTTCTACATCAAATTTAGGTGCTGAATGAAGTAAAACATACACTAAGAAATGAAACAATATTGCCTTTTATAGGAAAATAAAACCAACCGCTCATAGTCAATTACAAACACTTTATAATTACAAACATATTTCTCCATATGGCCAATGGTTCAGAAGTTATTGTTTGCATCAATAATCACAAAAACTAATAAAAAATACCCCCAAACAACAAACCTCATAAGAAACCCACATAGGCAAAAAGTAAACAAAACGATTTTAGCAGCAACATTGTCGCCCCTGTCCTTTAAGTAATCTCCGGAATCTAAAGTACAAGAGGTAATAGTTTACTTGTAGTAAATAATTACTGTAATTCTCACTTCAAAGTTGCAACAGAAGAATAACGAATATATATAATATATATATATATATATTATATATATATATATATATATATATATACATATATATATATATATATATATATATATATATATATATATATATATATATATATATATATATATATATATATATAATATATATAATATATATACAATATAATGCTTAATATAATAAAAAAAAACTATTTTTTTTCTCCCTGTATATTTGTAAATAGCCCATCGAGATTTAATAGCTCGATAAAAGAATCACACAACATTTTGGTATTCACTGTGTTTTCTGATTTAATTCATAATGTTGGTGACCTTTGGACCCGCACGATAAGACCACATTCGACTAAATATAGTAAGATTATTAGTAATAAATACGTAAAAACTCTTAAGGGGTAGTAGTGGAAACAGTTAGAGCTACTTTAGAGCTAGCTGGGTATATATATATATATATATATATATATATATATATATATATATATATATATATATATATATATATATATATATATATATATATATATATATATATATATATATATATATATATATATTTTAATACTTACCTCTAAATATTTGTAAGTCGTTTTCATGTAACTCAAAATAATCATAAATTTACGAGCACCACGAGGCAATCAATTAAATATTTCGCTAGTGCCAATATGATGAAAAGCACGTAAAAAATGAGATAAATGAACACACTGACTGTGGCGCCGCTTACCTCGCTTTGCTCAAATTGGTGACTTATTAAAAATATCAATTTTAAAAATAAAAAGGTTAAAGAGAAAATAAAGAGCCTGTTGGTAGAAAATATTCAGTACTGAAACTAAAATGTTTAAATTTAAATGGCTACAGGATGTTGAAAAATAGGTACATGATCTTTAGAATTCCTAGATGTTTAACTAATCTTTAAATATTTTTTGCACACCTTGTATATTTGCTGCCTAGTGCAGACCATACCGATTATAAAAAAAATAAGAATTAAGGGCACTCTAGCAAGAAAACTTTACATCAAACGGCTAATAAAAAGATACATGTTAAAAAAATTAAAAATTTTAAAAAACGTTTCAAATATTTTTTACAACTTCATTAAGAATTAAGCTGATTTAGCAACTAAAAATTGTTTTGGCAAATTTTCGGAACAAATAAATTACAAAATTTTTTACAAATAACTTTTAAGCTGAGGTAAGTTGTACTCTTAAAATCAGTAATATACAATAAAAATGTGCTTAAATAAAAACCTCTCGTATCTCGTCTCATTTTAAAAATATTCAAATTTAGATTTTCTAAATTTTGGCAGAAAAAAAATTCTAAATTAATCCATTTATTGGTTCGACAGATTCTTCTAATAGGCCACCCTATATATATTTTTTTAATTGGTGCTGTACGCATAGGTAAAATAAATGATAGCATCTAATCAATTGTAGACTTTATTTGGCAAGAATTATTTACATTTTTTATTATTTTAAGTATTAAAAAATAAATCTATTTCTATAGTCTTTCTTTGCTAACACAGATGCACAGCTGCGCTGCACTTAATGGCACTGATCAAGCAGTTACAGTGAAACTCTCACTGGTACCACTATATGGATAAATTCCGCCAAGAATGTACTTGTAGTTTCCAAAATGGCGAATCCTGTACGTTCCAGGTTCGACGCTATCTCGAATTTGCCATTGGATTTCAGCTTCGCTTCCTCCTTTGATGAAGTTGGTTCTTTTCCAAATGAACCTGAAATTGAAAAACGGAATTATTCTTGCTTCAATACAATACACAGTCATTAAAAAAACCGACTGCTTGGACCTAGCATTTAGGAAAAAACTGGTAAAAGTTCAAATATTACAAAACTGTAGTAAAATAGTAAACCGAACAAAACGGTGCTGTTTTGATTAAATGGTTTTTGGGCGATTTGTGAGGTTTCACTTGACTTAAATCCTAAGGTCTCTTTTCTCGGGTAAGTCAAATTGTTGTTGTTTTTCTGTATTAACTGTCGTACGCCATACCATTTCATGAAAAATGTTATCCTTCATGAAAAGTTCTGCTGCCTCCGAAAATATTATTGGAATTATAAAACTAAAAAAATATTATACAGGGTTGCCAAAAACTTAGAAAATCTAAAATTACCTGAAGGGAAAACTACCCATAAGTTTAGTTTTAGAGAAAAATGCCATAAGAAAATTATTCTGAATAGTCCGAGGTGTGATAAAATACTAAATTTCATAAGAAAATTCGGAAGTACTTTTCTAGTAAAATGTAATATTTTACCCTTACGCTAATTACTAAAAAAACTGAGTAGGCTGAAAAAAAAATTGAACATGCTGTTGTTCCGGAAATATAATCTTGTATTGTACTGACAGTAAATAACTGAAGTGTTGGGTTATTTCATTACATTGAATGCTTTTCTGTTATTTTCGTCATGGTAGCTAAATTAACAAAACAGGGAAAAATTGAAATTGTGTTAATTGCTGGAGTTCATTATAAATCATGTCGTGAAGCAGCTGAAATTTTTAATAACAGACATCCAGATAAATAAATAAGCTATGTTTCTATTGCAAATGTCATGACCAAGTTTAAATCTACTGGGTCTGTTGATAATACGTTTAAAAGAACACACTAAGCCTGGTCTATTACCGAAGAAAATCAAATGCAAGTTTTGCCAGCGGTCGTTGAAAATCTCAAAATCTCTGTGAGGAAAATATCAAAGTCACTTCCGGGTAACGTAACAAAGTCAACCGTAAGTATGGTTTTAATAAATTCTATCCTTACAAACCTAGATATATTCATACACTTTTACGTAGAGATTTTGAAGTGCATGATTTTATGGAGAAAATGTAGATGCTTCTTTCTCCGTCAGAAAGATATTATTTACTGATGAGGCGATATTTGTAAGCAAACGGAGTCGTACGCTCATAGAACTGCCGCTGCCTGGTGGTGTGATGAAAATCCTAATTTTCTCATAGAGGGTTGCAATCAATACTCATTTAAAACAAATATTTAGTTGCGGTATTTGGGATAACTTACTTGAATTTTTAAAATACTCAATTATTTGAATTTGTTAAAGAATTGAATTATGAATGCAATTAAATATCAGGCGTTCACTTTGTTACCAACACGACAGAACACCATGTCATAGTACACCGACAGTTTCCAATTTTTTACAAAGGACTTTTTCAAATCACGGGATAAGAATGTTTTTTACAATCCCGTGGCCAGCCAGGTCTCCTGACCTAACCCCGTTGGACTTTTTCTTTTGGGGACAGATAAAAGAAAAGGTTTATCTTCACAGGCCATTCCAAAACGT
Organism: Kuschelorhynchus macadamiae; assembly: GCA_030620095.1. Lineage (NCBI taxonomy): Eukaryota > Metazoa > Arthropoda > Insecta > Coleoptera > Curculionidae > Kuschelorhynchus > Kuschelorhynchus macadamiae. Next base: position 166,724 of record JAUTXW010002781.1, read on the forward strand.
CAATCACCTGGAAACATTCATCAGGCAGTGTGTACAAGAGTTCAGTAGGAGAACCATAATTTGTATGAAATGGTACGGCGCTCACGTAGAAGCATAATTTTTTCATTGTTCATTCTTAGTCGATTTTTTATACGACATTGTTAAATAAAACTTTTTATATACCCCGTACATTGCATTCAGATTTGAATATCTTTATGAAATTTAGTATTTTATCATACCTCGGAATACTCAGAAAAATTCTCTTATGGTATTTTGCTTTAAAACTAAACTTATGGGTATTTTTCGGTTCAGGCAATTTTAGATTTTTTAAGTTTTTGGCAATCCTGTACAATATTTGTTAAGTTTTATAACTCCAATAATATTTTATTTGTTAAGAACTTTTCAGGACACGCTATATATATATATATATATATATATATATATATATATATATTATATATATATATATATATATATATATATATATATATATATATATATATATATATATATATATATATATATATATATATATATATATATATATATATATATATATATATATATATATATATATATATATATATATATATATATATATATATATATATATATATATATATATATATATATATATATATATATATATATATATATATATATATATATATATATACAGGGTGATTCACGTTGAGTGTCCTATTAAAAGTTCTGGAGAACTATAAAAGGGATTTTTTTCAAGTTCGGCATACGGACATAATAGGTAATAATCTATAGTTTAAAAATATTTTCGCAAGTGCAGCGTTGCCACATCTCTCCGAAACCAATAGCAACATTGAAATTTCAAATAGAATATCCTATATTTTACTGCAGTTTCTGATTCTACGCACGATTTTAAGTAACTTTTGTTAACATCTTCCTATACTTATCTCCTACCATTTTCTCTAAAAAAATTAATTTATGATTTTTTTTAGAAAATCCCACGTTAATAAAATTCCATATTTACCTGCGTAAGCGAGATAATTACTAGATTTTTTTTCTGGGTTAGAGAGTGCATATATTTAAAATAACTATATGTTAGAATAGCGATATATCATACAGGGTGTCGTATAAAAAGGGCATTTTTATCGAAATTTAGTAATGGTGAAAATTCATTTATTTTAAATACAACACCCTGTATTTTATGGTATCTTCGAATAAACCAATACCTTACCTACAATATTTCCATATATGTTCCTATACCCATCTCCCACCATTTTTTAGATATGAGCCAACTTTGAATATTTTCATGTTTTCAAAGTCCATCCACAATAAAAGCACCCACCTCGGCACCTGCTTAGCGAATCACTTAACTAGTTAGGCCATGTAAGGTTTTATTTACCTCGTACTGACAAATATTTGAAATAAACAGACAGTTTTAAATACGGTGATAAATCCAAAATGTATTTTTTTAAATACAATTTGTAACCTAAAGGTGTTAGATATTATAAGTGATACTTAAACAAACAAATAATACATAATCGTTAATTTTTAGCAACAGAAAGATAACTAATTGTTAAATTGCTTAAAATGGCCACCATTCGCATTAAGGCATTCGTGCAAACATGTTAATTGGTTTCTTGTTGTTGCTCTTCGTATTTCCTCAGGATTTAATTCGTCAAAAGCTCGACGTACTCGATTTTCCAGATCCTGGAGATTTTGTATTGGATTTCCTACATACACTCGCTCTTTGATGGTTCCCCAAAGGTAAGAATCTAGGGGAGTTATGTCCAGAGACCGAGGTGGCCAATCCCATGGTCCCAAACGTCTGAACCACCTATCTTCGAACATTCCATATAATTCTTGACTCACTTCATTGCTGCAATGTGCAGGAGCCCCATCCCATTGGTACCAGCAAGAAATCAATAATTGTAGTGGTAACTCATCAAAAAACTCATTAACTGTAGTTCTTAAAATATCCAGATATTTATTCGAAGTTAAATTTTCATCGTAGATACAATAAGCAAATTTATTGTTCATCAGAAAGCAAAAAACATTAAACCCGAATTGAAACTATAACCAATTTTGGGTTTTCAGCCGCCCAAAAATGACTATTTCGTCTATTAAATATTCCTTCCCTCGTAAATTTCGACTCGTCAGTCCAGATAATTTTTTTCAAAAATAGTGGGCCTTCCTCAATTTTAATTAGAACTATTTCGCAAAATTCAGTACGTCTCTGAAAATCTTCTGGTAAAAGGCCTTGCTGGGTGATAAATTTAAATGGTTGAATGTTATGTTTGCTTAGAATACGTTGAATTGTTGAATATAAAAGTCCTAGATCTATTTCAGCACTTCTAATTGATGCTTGAGGGTAAACGTTAAAATATCCAAGTATATTTATTTCATTGCCTTCATTATCAGTTTGTAGTTTTGTGTATGATCTATGTTTTATAATTTTGCCGTGATTTTTAAAATTTGCTTCATATCTGAAATATGAAAGCAAAATAAATAGAAAGCCTAAAATGCTGTGTACACGTACGAACGAATTGTACCAAAAGAGAGGATGTCAGTATTAATGTGTATAATCAGAGTCCAAGGACCATCATCAAAATATTATGTTATGCACGTTAATACAGCCTCCTGTTGTTTCAGCAACATAAATTGATTTTTAAGGAAATAAAAACTATTATTGCATTTACTACCTTCTAAATTTTTTCCTGTGCATAGGAGGTAAATGAGGATACATTTCGTTAAATTTTCTGCATGTTCTTGAAATAACTTTGTTACACTCTCCATGAATGTAAAATAAATTTAAAATATCAATATTGGAATATTCAATTGCGTTTTCCATTTTTACGGAGCATCAATTGAAAACTATCTGTTAATGTCAAAAAGATGTCAGGAAGAAGTAAACAAAACCTTCCATGGCCTACCAAGCTAAGTTATTCGTTAAGCGGGTGGTTTGGTTATGGTACTCTATGAAAACAGGAAAATATTCAAAGTTGGCTCATATCTAAAAAATGGTGGGAGATGGGTATAGGAACATATATGGAAATATTGTAGGTAAGGTATTGGTTTATTCGAAGATACTATAAAATACAGGGTGTTGTATTTAAAATAAATGAGTTTTCACCGTTACTAAATTTCGATAAAAATGCCCTTTTTATACGACACCCTGTATGATATATCGCTATTCTAACATATAGTTATTTTAAATATATGCATTCTTTAACCCAGAAAAAAAAATCTAGTAATTATCTCGCTTACGCAGGTGAATATGGAATTTTATTAACGTGGTGATTTTCTAAAAAAAAAATCATAAATTAATTTTTTTATAGAAAATGGTAGGAGATAAGTATAGGAAGATGTTAACAAAAGTTACTTAAAATCGTGCGTAGAATCAGAAACTGCAATAAAATATAGGGTGTTCTATTTGAAATTTCAATGTTGCTTGGTTTCGGAGAGATATGGCAATGCTGCACTTGCGAAAATATTTTTAAAATATAGATTATTATCTATTATGTCCGTATGCCGAATTTGAAAAAAATCCCTTTTATAGTTCTCTAGAACTTTTAATAGGACACTCAACGTGAATCACCCTGTATATATATATATATATATATATATATATATATATATATATATATATATATTTCAGGAGTCAGGAGTTGAGAGTAGAGACAAACTTTTACAAAAGTTTTAAATAATGTTTTGCTGCTTATGCGTATGTTGAACGCGTTAAATTATGTGATTGGAATAATTTTGAGTATGATTTTTTTGGAGTAGCGTTAGCATGGAAAATGTTAATAGATTGTGGTATAAAGGTTTCTATGCATAATTGGATTTCATTACAGTTTTGAAGTAAATTTCGGATGGGTCGCTGACAAGCTGAACGTGACAAGTTTAAAGTTACCTTAGTTACGATTGTTAGGTATAACCAGTGTTTACCTGTAAGCTGTTTTCTAAATAAAAGAAGTACATTCAGAAACTACGTGTTTGTGTATCGGCCAATCCTGAACAATACTATAAACGTTAAAATTTTATAAAATCTATCTTACTAGAAAGATAGTCGAGAAACTCGTTAAAGGACTTGTCTAGGGTAGAGCGGTAGATGCCACAAACAAATTGGGTAATAACCTTATTAAAACGTGAAACTTTGTGTGTTGTTAAAAATCATGTAGATGTTAGAAGTATTCTGATATTTTTTAAAATTTAAAATTGAATAAACAGTAAATTATGTAAGGTTTTACTTTCCTTGAACCTCTTTGACTAAGTATAAATTTATTTTGATATATTCTCATCCCTTAAGTCGATTAAGCCTAGCCGAATGGCTTTTTCAGAATATACCAGTATACTACTTATTTCACACAATTTCTTTTTTATGTTCGAATGAAATGAGAATATATATTTTTGGGATTTCTGGTCCCTAAAAAGTAAAGATATGAGCAAAACTGGGGTGGCGTTTTCTCGTCAACAAATTCCTATTATAAGGGAAATAAACCAAAGTATTACAAGAGAGTTTCCTGTATTCGCGTTGAGAAGATAATCATTTTATAAAAACGAATTTATTTCAAAGTTAAGATGGTTAGCAACCAGATTATAAAGAGCTTTTTTAAAGTTTATTTTTTAATCTAATAAATTATTGCTTTATTGGGAAAAGAAATATTGAGAGACAATAGAAAGGTAGTCTTCTATGATTAGCTGTTTAAAATAAAAATTTAATTATAAAAATAGTCGCTATTAGCTTGCTAATGTTACGTAAGAGGGAAGTACTGTAATCATGAAAAAATCATCCTTCGAGATTTTTGCAGATCTTTGCGTTTTCAGGTCTCTGAAACCTGAAAAACATATTCTCCCATTTCGGTCAGTATGTCGGTCTGTCCGTATGTAGGCGGTATAGCCGCAAAACTACTTTTAAGATAAACTTCAAATTTCGGTAAAAAATCAAGGACCATAAGGGGATGAAATGGTTACATTACTAATTCCTGAAATAATTTGCTTTGCAGAATACATTTAATAATGTTATGAACATTTTTTTTTACTTTAAGATACGTAAAAGTATTTTATTTCAGAACGTAAATTGTATTTAGCTTAATAAAATGTAAAAAACAAGTTAAAGTTACCAAAAGCAATTCTGCATTTATGCACTTGCAATTCTTAGACTTTTATCTTTTCGTTCTCATGCAACATAAGCATTACTGAACTTATAAATATAACTAAAATGCATTTTGTAGTCAGTTCTTTTTGTACGCTTATGAAATAAAATTGATTTTTTAGAAATAATTTCTCGTGTTTCGAGTTGTTAACTAATTTAATAATTTTGTGAAAAATAGATATACATATTAACAATAATAGAAAAATGAAATATTAAGAAAATAATAAAACATTCAGAATATCCTCAAAGTAGAACTGTATTTATACTGCAGCCACCTGAAATACATAGTTTGGCCTGTGGTGAAACTATCGATAAAACTGAGTATTTATGTAGGTAGAAGGTATATATGTGCAAAGCTACGTTAATATTTTTTTGTGAATTTATTTTGGGTACATGTCGAATGCCCTTAAAAACAAGTTAAAAGTAAGCTTCGTGTAAAAATATATATATATATATATATATATATATATATATATATATATATATATATATATATATATATATATATATATATATATATATATATATATATATATATATATATATATATATATATATATATATATATATATATATATATATATATAAAACCTCCAAGCTTAGTGTGTTATGAAGATAAGTGCATCTCAATAAATAAAATGAAAAATCACTTTTTAACAAATAAGGACCCAAGAAGTTCTTTACGAAGGGTACAAAGCAACATCAAGATATCTGCTGATAAACTGCAATGTAGACGACTCTATAAAAGCGGTTCTACAGGTAGCATGATTAGCAAAAAGAGCTTCACAAGAGCTTGAGTTCCAGAACTTCCATACCTGTTAGAACTTTAGGAACAGAGAAAAGGAAATTTGACCTAACACGAGCTCCGAAGTAACCTATAGAAGAAAGAAAGTCAGATACCATTTCCTCAAATGCTCAATACAAAGAACTTTTGGCCCTGTTTTCTTCTTTGAAGTTTTCTAACGAAACTAAAACATTGTCTTTAGTAGGCCTCATCTTCAGAAAGGTAAAAATATCCTAAAGTCTTCGGGTAAAAAAAAATCTCAAATATTTCGCCAAGATCTTTCAGAAAAACAACCGTTCATAGTTCAAGCCATATATATATATATATATATACATATATATATATATATACTATATATATATATATATATATATATATATATATATATATATATATATATATATATATATATATATATATATATATATATATAAACGCTTCAGCAAAGCAACCGGCTCGGATGTTGCTAAAACTCAGGAAAAAGTAATTCCGTCCCAAATATCAAAATAAAAACAAGCCATTAAATCGAATCATTTCTTCAAAAAACTATTTCTCAATACGTTAAACCTTCGGTATTCTTTAGTCTACCAAAACACAAATGGCTTATTGAGAAAACCAACCAGCTTGCTAGAAAGAGGTCTTCTGTGTCAGAACCAAGCACTGGTGCCATGGAGATCTATCTGCCATCTGGTCGAGAAGTGTAAGTCCAAAATTTGTTACCTTGAAAAATGAGTAAGTGTTTTTCTATTAAAATAATTTTCCTCCAAACATCCAGAGCGGTATCGCCCATGGTTTCGGAAACATACCGGTCTCCAATATTAAGGCCTCAGGGGAAAGACAACTTAGTTACTATAAGGTGCACTCCTGGTCCACGTTACAAACTAGAGGCTTTTAAGGCCAAAATCACCTGGGAATAAATAGCATTTCCTGCCAAGCACCAGATACAAAGAACTTTACCGATCATCACTGTTTAGTCTCAAACGAAGCTCTCCTTTTCTTAAACAAGCCGACCAATATCGCCAGATGTAAAAAACAAGAATAGAACAAATTGCCTTTATGTTACCCAGATTCCTGGAGCAAGGCAGAAAAATAATCAAATTAAACAGCAGCAGACGCGAGAAAAAAATCTCACAATGTTGACATTGTATCTTGTTGAGAAAAACAACCATTCATTTCAGTCCAAGTATTCTACTATTTACAAGATTAGTATTTGGAGTTGATAAGAATAAAAAATTCAAGGATTTAAATCACTTGTACAACGACATTGAAAAGGTCGGATAGCTGGAAAAGAAATTTTAAGCGAAAACCCGAAAGAAAAGCGAAAATGAAATTATTGACTACGATCGCTGGATGGAATCAGATGAAAAGGGCGAATACAGTTAAAGCCTTATATACAAGTATATAAAATTTATATTATATATATATATATATATATATATATATATATATATATATAGGGTTATTCAAAAACGTTCATTAAAATTTTTGATGATGATGTTAGATACAAATTTCAAATTTTGGGATTAAGGTAAGTATACTTCCTTTTTAATATTTTAATACTTCCGGTTTTAAAATAAAAACAAGCTTATTTTAAATGGAAATCTGTTTTTATGATATTTTTGGATTCTTCGGAGAATTTTAATGCTCAAACCTTCAGCATCCTTACCTAGGTTCAACCAAACACAAGTTTTTGTAAGTTATTGAAGATATAACCATATTTTGCAACCGGTAAATAAGCTTGCTGAATTTGAAGGAGGTCTTCTGTGTCAAACATTCAATTTTCACCGGTGCCATGGAGATCTATAACTTTATTCACTATCAAATGTAGAATTTAATTTTCTATCGCTGTTTATCACCTATTGGACATCGAAAAATGGTTTATTAAACTATCATATGTATAAAATTTGTTACCTTTAATGAAAAACAATGTTGCAACATGAAGCTGATTTGAGAACTTTTAAATTAAAATAAAATAACACTCAAAAGCTGATATTCTCAATTTATTTTATATTCGCGGAGAATGTTAAAAATATTTCTCCGAACATCCATGTTTTTAATGAAAAACATCCTTTCGAAATGAACAAGAGAAAATTGAAGAGGATTGAAACGAAAGCCTCGGGAAAGTTAAAGTTATAAAAAATGTAATAAATTGTTTACATTATTTTTAACCATATCTACTAAGTTCCACCTGACAAACTTGTTTTAGGAACTTAAAAATTATAAGCAATCAATATCACCTGTAAATAAAATAATAAAAAATTAAAAATCTATATGCTGTTCGTTTATTTGAAGACACATTTCAATTCTTCTTTGTACATTAGAGAGAATTTGTCCGTTTTCTAATTAGACAAAGTCCTAGTCCAGTAAATCTTGTTGGTTATTTAATGGGGAAGCTCTTTTGATTCCTAAATAAAACAAGGTGACCAATACCGCCAGATGTATGACATTGTATGCTTGTCCTGAGCTTAAACATAGCACCACGTCCTTAAATTCATTTCGGAGTGAGTATTACTAAATCTATTTACAAGATTAGTATTTGGAGTTGATGCTTAATAAAAATTATTGTTTAAATTGTCTTTAAAAATCACCTAATACTATACAAACATTTAAACCTCTCTTGAAACGCGTTTCGCGTAAAGCGTGCGGAACCAGAAATCGTTTCTTTATTTGTTATTCCTTCTCGAAAACTTCATCGGTCCAAAATATTTTTGAAAGGCGAAAATGAATTTTCAAAAACATGAATCCGCAAAATTCTACTCGTCGGACGTCATCACCAGGTCTCAAGGCTTGCACGTATATATATATATATATATATATATATATATATATATATATATATATATAGAGAGAGAGAGAGAGAGAGAGAGAAAGCAAAAAGAGATCCTCTTGAATTTTTTTTATTGGCAAAAATATTAACACACAATGTTGTTCAAAATTTTATAAACTAAAAATTATACAAACACGCGTAATCTGTTTAACTGTGTGACTAGAACAAAATTTATTTATTAACGTTTTACTAATTTTACAGGCAATCTGTTTTATCAAGATATCATCTAAATTTACCTAAAATTTTAGAAAATGAAATCATTTAAAGTTATTAATGGACATAAAAAAAAGCTTTGTGTGAATGTTTTTTTAATACCCTGTATAAAAATACACATTTCATAAAAAAAATCTAGTCATTTTGTACATATTGAGTTATATTTCAAAACTTACAATATTATGGTATTTTGAATAGTTCGAAGAGTATACGTTCAAGGTGAAAACACAAATTTCATCCACTCATCTATACAATTTTGTATGATAAAGTTATTAAAAAAAAAGGTAATTTTTCTAATTCATAGTTCAAATGTATCAAATTGAGTAAGGCGAATCCAAAAGTTAAAAGATCTAAATACATCAAAAACTTTTTCCTTCGAATAACCCTGTAATATATATATATATATATAGAGAGAGAGAGAGAGACAGAGAGAGAAAGAAAAGAGATTTTTTTTATTCAAAAAATATTAAATAAATTTTATATATAAACACGTGTTGTGCTAAAATTTATTTATTAACGGTTCATTAATTTTACAGGCAATCTATTTTATCAACATATAATCTAAATTTACCTAAATTTTTTGTTTTGTTTGTTAATGGACATAAGCTTTGTGGGTTTTTAAATACCACACATTTGATCAATCTAGTCTTTTTGTAAAAAAACATAATATTTATGATATAGCCAGTAAATAGTATTTAATTATCGAAAACACAAATTTCATCCCTCATCTATACAATTTTGTATGATAAAGTTATTAAAAAAAAAAATATAATTATAGTTCAAATGTATCAAACGTTAACCATAAAGACTGACATATTTCCGACGAGTTTAGTAAAACATATAAATTCTCTGAGTTGAAAACCCAAATTTATGTTCTAAGCATAACATTTTAATAATATTTTATATATAAAAGTTTCCTAGTTTAACCGCTAGTTACCGACTATGGAAGGGTCCATAAACTTACCTGTGGAATGACATGATTAAGTTCCAACTCAGACCACAAAAAAACATTTATTCACGATTAGCCAGTAAATAGTATTTAATTATCAACAAATACCCTAAACCCTAAAGACACCTTATAGAAATATAAATATAACTCAAGAAAAGTTGTCATAATGTACTTAAAACTATTAGTGACATCATCGCCAGTTATGTTTCGCTTATGTCACTGCCATTTTGTAATTGTTTAATTTAGAAAAACTATTTGTTCAATTGTTAAAAATGTCATCTTAAACCCGTAAATGCCAAGTTAGACATTTTTAGTGAATACGGGTGCAAAAGTAGTTTGTGTTCTAGGGATATTATAACGTCTAAAGAGTTCAGTTTATTTTTTAAAAATATTTTTGCCATTGCAATACGTCCCTTATATCACTCAAATCGTATCTTAATAATAGAATATGTACCCTTTTATAGATGGATGTAAAATATAAATGTACTTTAACTTTGTAAGTTTTATTATGCTATAATTCGTCCTGTAAGACGTATTCAACCATTCTTGTGATATTCTTTTGTAATAAAATAAATTGACTATACGTATATTCAATCCTTAAAGCTGTTTTAAAACTGAAAACATACTGCAAGTTTAGTTACCACAGCGACTTTAACGTGAGGTGTTACAGGAACTATTATCTACTAAAGCTACTTCATGCTAAAGTTACAGCCGTTGGAAAATGCACCCTTGAAAATGTGAAACACTTTTTAATTAAAATGAGATTTAGTGTAATCCAGGAGTAACCTTTGTGTTCCATACCGATTAAAATTGAACAATTCCAAGGTAAAATGTGCTAAAAGTAGCTTCGGGAATTATCTCTTCCATGGCTTTCGACAAGAGTAATATGCAGCTTTAATTACAGACGACGTTTGAAGAACAATAAGAAGTTATTAGACGAGCTGGCAAATTTATATTACTTATCGATGTAGCCGTTACTTGATGGAAATTCATTATACACTAGTATACAAAATAAACACGTTTAGTTTATTAATTTCCACTTATTTATTTCAGCTTGACAGGTGTTTCGACACACTGTGTCTTTGTCAAAAGCTAACTTAAAACTAACACTAAAATCTGTACCAAATATATAAAAAAAAATATATAAAAATCTTAATGGTATCAATAAAACAATATCGGTGTTTACCCACCTCGTCTATTCTTTAGGTATAAAGATTTAACAGAGGGGAGCCATTTAAGTCCAACTGATCATTCAATAAAATATTTCGGATTTTCCTCTTGTTAATTTCTAAACTTTCCAAATGGTTCAATTTGTCGCTTTTATTAGCGGTATGCAAAATTGCATATTCGTTTTTTAATGTATGATTTGCTTCTATCAAATGTTTAGTGTATTTCGAGGCTGTTTTTTCTTTATTATATGAGGATTTGTGTTCTTTTATACGTTTATTAAAAGATCTACCCGTTTGGCCAATGTAAACCTTATCACAGGAACCACATTCTAATTCGTATACCTCTGATTTTTTAAATTTATCAGAGTTGGATTTATTATTTTTAATATATTTCCCTAATGTATTATTTATTCAGAAGGCGACTTTATAATCTGCTCTCATGAGATGTTTACTGATTTTAGAGCTAATTTTGCCTGTATATGTTATTGTACTAAATTTGGCTATATCTTTTAAATTATTATTTGGATAGATTAAATTGATTGCTTTTTAATATTGTTTTTTATTTACAATTTTGTCCACTATATTAGGACTATAGCCATTGTTAATGGCAATCTGCTTTATAATATTCAATTCTTTATTATAGTTATTTGATGACATAGGTATACTAAGTAAACGATGTACAAAGCTGTTGAAAGCTGCCATTTTATGTGCAAAAGGATGATTTGATGTTTTATGTATTGTTATATCTGTGTAAGATGGTTTATGATAATTTTAAAAATCGTGTTTACTGTTATTGTTCATAATTGGTAAATCCAAAAAAAATATTGTTTTATTTTGTTCCACTTCTAACGTAAATTTAATATTTTTATGTAAATTATTAATAAAATCTAAAAATAACCTTAGTTGTCTCTCTGTTCCCGTGAAACACGCTAGTAAGTCGTCTACATATCTATGCCAATAAATGAACTTGTTTCTTAACGGGTGATTATACATTAATTGTTCAATATTATCTAGAAATATTTCTGCTAGTAGAGGACTCAAAGGATTACCCATTATTAAACCTTCTTTACTTACATACACGGAGCCATTGAATTCAAAGCAATTTTGATCTACACACACTGTTAGCAAATCCATTATATCGTTCTTAATAATATGATTAACTTTATTTTTGAGTAATAAATTATCGACTAAGTTAATAGCTTCAATAGGGGGGACACTAGGAAATAAGTTTTGTACATCTAAAGAGATTAATATGGCATTATCTGGGCTTGGGACATCTTTTATATTGTTAATTAATTCTAAACTATTTTTAATACTAAATTTTAAATTATTATTAAATATACCTTGGGATTTGTCTATTAAGCGATTATCATACAATTATAGTTTAGTTAAAAATATTAACAGTAAAATGACAGAAGATAATATTGTATTCTCTAGGGAGGATAAAGGAAAAACAATTATTGCAATAAAAAAAAAGATTATATTCAAAAAACTTCAGAATTTCTGAATCCGGGTAAATTTCAAAAGATTGATAAAGATCCGACAGAAATGTATCAAAAAATTATAAAAAAGGTATATAAAGATAGTAGTTTATTTGATGATAAAACTAAATACAAAATAACGATAATGAATCAACAAGTACCTAAGCTATATGCATAAAGGCAATATGCCCATTAGACCGGTAGTGTCCTATGTCACAGCTCCAGCTCACATGATTTTTAATAAATTAATAGACATTATTAGTACATTTTGTATTTTTAAACCAAAATTTAGTATTAAAAATAGTTTAGAATTAATTAACAATATAAAAGATGTCGCAATCCCAAATAATGCCATATTAATCTCTTTAGATGTACAAAACTTATTTCCTAGTTTCCCCCCTAATGAAGCTATTAACTTAGCCGATAATTTATTACTCAAAAATAAAGTTAATCATATTATTAAGAACGATGTATTGTATTTGTTAACAGTGTGTGTAGATCAAAATTACTTTGAATTCAGTGGCTCCGCGAATGTAACTAAAGAAGGTTTAATAATGGGTAATCCTTTGAGTCCTATACAAGCAGAAATATTTCTAGATAATATTGAACAATTAATGTATAATCACTTGTTAAGAAACAAGTTCATTTATTGGTATAGATATGTAGACGACTTACTAGCGTGTTTGACGGGAACAGAGAGACAACTAAGGTTATTTTTTGATTTTATTAATAATTTATATAAAAATATTAAATTTACGTTAAAAGTGGAACAAAATAAGACAATCAATTTTTTGGATTTAACAATTATGAACAATAACAATAAACACGATTTTCAAATTTATCATAAACCATCTTACACAGATATAACAATACATAAAATATCAAATCATCGTTTTGCACGTAAAATGGCAGCTTTCAACAGCTTTGTACATCTTTTAATTAGTATACCTATGTCATCAGATAACTGTAATAAAGAATTGAATATTATAAAGCAGATTGTCATTAACAATGGCTATAGTCCTAATATAGTGGACAAAAAAGTAAATAAAAAAGCAATCAATTTAATCTATCCAAATAATAATTTAAAAGATATAGCCAAATTTAATACGATAACATATACACGCAAAATTAGCTCTAAAATCAGTAAACATCTCATGAGAGCAGATTATAAAGTTGCCTTCTGTACAAATAATACATTAGGGAATTATATTAAAACTAATAAATCCAAGTCTGATAAACCTAAAAAATCAGGGGTATACGAATTAGAATGTGGGTCCTGTGATAAAGTTTACATTGGCCAAACGGGTAGATCTTTCAATAAACGTATAAAATCCTCATATAATAAAGAAAAAACAGATAGATAAAAGCTACAAATTGAACAAATTGAACCATTTGGAAAGTTTAGAAATTAACAAGAGGAAAACCAGAAATATTTTATTAAATGACCAATTGGACTTAAATGGTTACCCTCTGTTAAATATTTATACCTAAAGAATAGACGAAGTGGGTAAACACCGATATTGTTTTATTGATACCATTAAGATTTTTATATATGTTTTTTATACATTTGGTACAGATTTTAGTGTTAGTTTTAAGTTAGCTTTTGACAAAGACACAGTGTGTCGAAACAGCTGTCAAGCAAAAATAAATAAGTGGAAATTAATAAACTAAACGTGTTTATTTTGTATACTAGTGTAAATTTATATTATTTAATAAGTAAAAAAATATTTATAAAATAAGGTGTCGGAAATAGTTGTAAACATTATTTTAGTAAGTGTTTGTGTTTCAATTTTTATTTTATTGTGTTTCAATTTTTATTTTATTGTGTTTCAATTTTGATTTTATTACTTTGTTAACCAGCTACAGAATTTATTACAAGAAATTCTACATCCGTCATTTTTCATAAAGTTTGGAAGTTTCTATAACTAGTGTTTTCGAGCATGTGTAAAATAATTACGTCACTCCACGCTCCTCTATCTTGTAGCAATTTATTTATGTAAATACCTTGTCTTTTTTCTTTTTCAAAAATTTCGACTGAATTAGCACAATTACATAAGGCAGCAGCCATTAGCACAATTTCATTATCATACGTGTGTGTAGTGAAAATTAAATGAACCTGGTGCCGAAATCCAAATTCACGAACTGTGTTCCTTTATATACATGCCCATTTAGTCAATATGCCTCATTAAAAGTCATATGTGTAAATTCAATATAGGCAACATAAATTCGATTAGCTATTTTCGGCAGCTACCCACACGTTATTAAACTTTTCGAACAAATATCTTCCTGAATATAGCTAATAACTAAACACGATTCTTAATTTCCTGAAAGGAAATTTCAAAATGTGCTGGTTGGCTCTAATTTATCTCGCGTCTTTCACTTGAAACATATCGCTCGAATTTGGCTTTAGAATTCACAATATTGAGCAGATGTTTTCGGTTCCTCACGTCCTTTACGTGTTTTGGTTAATATATTTTCCTTTACTGGCAAACACCGCGTTCTAATATTGATCTCGATGTTATGTATGTCAGTAGAAATAAACTACCTATATAGGTATAAATATCGAAAATATTAATTCTATGTATTTTTATGGTGTCGTCAAAACTGTTCGGTCAATCTTACAGGGTTATAGTCAAACTATAAATGTCAAAAATCTGGAAGTTTGGCCGTATACCATTATCGGTAAGGGCCATAGAACTAGAATATTTTCAAGATGGCAGCACTTGCGGGTATCAAATGTCAACTTACTAATTTTAAATGGAACACCCTATAGATTATTGCATATCTGAATTGTACGTAAAATTCTACGAATTTTTTTGCATTTAAAGTTTTGACGTATCTTCAATTGTTTTCGAGATAATGGCAGTTGAAATCTAATAATTTAACACTTTTGGATCTATCCTATTAAAACTTCGATAACACTAGTTCAAAAATTATTAAATAGGTAGTACTTTTGTTTTGGAGTCGTTGGACATAAAAATATAAGAACTTTAAAAATATCATTATTCTATTATTGCATGTATGGTACCCCTTTCAGTTATCATGACTACTATAATAAATAATGTCATTTTGACATATTTTTAATTGTTAATATTCCACGTTAGTTATTAGTTTTTTACGATTATATCAGTAAATTTTTACCATATCTTGATGTGAATAATTATCACTTAGTTTAATTAGTTTTCAATTTGCCAGTGTACTTAATATAATAACTTTTTAATATTATTTTTATTTTATAGTTTGGTGTTTTTTTAGATTTATTTTGAATGTTAGATTTTCTGAGAGAGGGCGAGGGAGTCACGAAATATAAGGAGTCACTGTTGGTGGGGGCTGGGGTGTGCCGGAGCTTGGTGGAGGGAAAATCATGGGGTGAATGTGTTCTGCTTAAATATAAGAAGTTTAGGAAAAGCATTTGACGAGCTTTTAATTTATTTAGAAATGATTGGACTAAACAATGTTGACGTCCTGATCTTATCCGAAATATTTAATATTGAAAAAACATCACTTTTTTTCATTATGATTGATTTAAACTTATCTATAATAATTCAATAATTAACAAAAATGATGGTTTGATAATGCATATTACAGAATCAATAACTTATTCTAGTGAAATAATAAAATTAACGGAATCTAATTTGATCTACGCACAAATAAAAATAAATAACGTTACTGTAGGTATAACAGGATGCTATAGACCTCCATCTACCAATCCGTTAGCATTCCTGCAAGACCCTCAGAGATATCTGAATAGGTAAAAAAATGGGAAATTCAATTACTTATGGGCGATATAAATATAAACTTATTTCTCGATTCGGATACAATTGTGAATAAATATTTAGACATTATGGATGAAAAGGGACTATTCAGTTACTTAAAAAATCCTACACGCGTCACAAAAACAACTGCCTCAGTTATTGATCATATCTTTATAAATGATAGGCAAGGAACTTCTCAAGTTAAAGCTTTGTATTGCTCAAATAAATCTGACAGATCATTACCTAACCGAGATATCTTTGAGTCTAAATTTAAAAAAAAAAGTAAAAAAGAAACAAAATTGTAAAAAAATTAACTATACTGATCCATGTAATCATTTTTCTGTAGAAATATTAGAATCTTGTACGTCTGTGAATAATGTTTAGGAATCTTACTCGGAGTTTATCAATATATTAAACCGTCATATAGGTCAAGTTAGGTTAGGTTAAAAGTGAGTGGATCAAACCCTCCACTGCGATTCTGTGGCCTATTGTGGCTCACACCTATGTTTACAGTTCCCCGAGCAACTCTAAGTCCTCAATGAGTCTTATTATTGCCTTTGGGGAGGTATTATTCAAGTCCTCGAGCAGCAGGATATCTCTACCGAAAATAGAGAACCTGATCCTGGCAGCTGCCGGGCATTCACATAGCACATGCCTGGCTGTTTCATCATCCTCCATACATAGGCAGAACTCGGATTCGTTTTCAAGCCCCATCCTGTGCATGTGATGTCTTAGATCACAATGGCCAGTGTATAGGCCCGCTGCTGTTTTGAGCTTAATTCTGTTCATATTTAACAGAATTTCTGTTATCCTCTTCCTCATAGGAAGGGGGATAAATGACATTGAAATCAAAATTTTGCATGGGATAGTATATTGCCTGGCAGTCCAATCCAATAGAGATGAATGCGACAGTTTTTCCTCAACCAGGTCCAAAATTGCGCGCTTAAAGGCCGTTTCGTAGGGGATACTGGCCTAAAGCTGGTTTAAGTCCCACGAGGGTGTTTTCTCAGCAAACATACCGTTTAAATAATGCAGGAGTGTATCTGCTCCTTTCTTTGCTAGCGAAATTACTCGGTGGTCCGCAGACTCATTTCCCTCCGAACCTGCATGTCCTGGTATCCAGATAAGAGCGATTTTATTGCCGCTCCCCAGGCCAGCAAGTGCCTTTTGGCAGTTCCAGACTGTTTTAGATGTACAATGACTCGCTTCAAGTTCTTTTAGGGCCGCTTGACTATCCGAGAATATTTTTATCGTTTTATGTGTTTTTGTTGATCCTGCAACATTCTAGCACACAATTCGATAGCATGGACTTCTGCTTGGAATATTGAGGTGTTATTTCCCAGGCTTACTGAGAGATCAATCTTCGGTCTTACCCCATGTATTCTAGTTCCTACACCTTTATTGACTTTGGAGCCGTCCGTGAAGAGGCAGTCATTGGTCTTATGACCGTTAGGTACAGCCAATATTGCTGTTTTGGTCTCATACCCCATAAATTCCCGCAGATTTTACGGCAGGTTCACAGGGATAGTTTAGCTTTCTGAACTATTTTATTCAGATGAGCATTCCAGTTCAGCGTTTTATCCAGGATAATTCCCAAATATTTCACTTCAGCTGAAAATGGTATCAGCTGTCCCCTTAAGGAAGGTGGTCGAAGTCTCTCCAGATTCCTTTCTTTGTGAAGGGGCCTAGTACCATTTTTTAGGGTTGATAGACATCTCTTCCCTCTCACACCATGTTAGTGTGGTGTTCAGTACTTCCTGAAGGGTTGCTGAGATTTTCTCTTCAGCCTTTCCTTTTAATATGATAACTAGATCATCGCCATATGCCTGCAGATCAACCTCCCACAGCCGAACCACAGCCAGCAGATTATTTACCAGTAGTGACCATAGCAAGGGCGATAACACTCCCCCCTGTGGACACCCTCCAGCAGCTCTAAAGCTCACTGTCTCGTCCTGTAGAGATGTTGTTATTTTCCAGTTTTCAAGCATTGCCTATATCCAGCCACATATAAGGGGTTCTGCCCTTCTTTCAGTAATTGCATCATAGAGTGATCCAGAAAGGGCATTGTTAAGTACTCCCTCGATATCTAAGAATGCAGCAACTGCATTCTCCTTGTTTTCTAGAGAGTTTTTTATGCTCTCAACAAGATTGTTGACAGCCAGTTCTGTTGATTTGCCCGTTTGGTAAGCATACTGATGCTCACTCAGCGGATGTCGCCTAAGAGCTGTGTCCTTGATGTACTTATCGAGGATTCTCTCCAGGCTTTTAAACAGAAAGGAGGTTAGACTTATTGGTCTAAGCGAACTTGGTAGAGGATCATTTCGACCCACTTTAGGTATATATATATTACCTTAGTTGCAGACCATCTGGCCGGTATATAGTTCCAAGCTAGACTTGCTCTAAATAGTCTTGTTATGAAAGGAAGGAGTGCGTCTAACCCGTCTGGTATCAAAGCTGGAAAGACACCATCCTTCCCAGGCGATTTGAAGGGCCGAAAGGAATTTACAGCCCTTTGGACTTTTACTGTAATTATTTTGTTGGCAGTCAGCCAATCATCTCTGTGAGGTCGTTTGTGTCGACCTACGAAATGGAAAGTTGACCAACTATCCATTATCAGGCTACCTGGAAAGTGATTTAGTGCTAAAAGCTCCAAAGTTTCTTTCCTAGAGCTTGTAAAGGTTCCATCTGGCCGTTTTAGCGATCTCAGTTCTTGAACAGGCTCCCTGGACAGAATCTTGTGGACTCTGGCACTGGTGGGTATATCTCACAGAACTTTTCCACGACTCTGTTTTAGCTTTCCTGATTGCTTTAATGTAGTTTGTTAAAGCAGTTCTATATTGGTCCCATTCACCTGATATTTTAGCTCGATTGAACAGTCTACGAACTTCTTTCCTTAATTTATTCAGGTTATTATTCCACCAAGGTGTATTTCTATTGTCTTTTTTTAACCTTCAGTAGACAGTTTTCGTGATACTCTAATTGTTCACGATTATTGATTGAAGTAGACGCGTGGCAGAGAGTGGATTGTAGATACATTTTATAGCAGTTCGAATCTGTGCTTCTTGCGTCACGATATTTAACCTCAGGCCTGGGGCCTACTATAATATCAAACCGGATGTATCTATGATCTGAGCACGATGGTTCAGGTGACACCTTCCAGTCAGAAATTTTATTGCTAATAAAGCTTGTACTAAATGTTAATTCGAGAACCTCTCTTCTAAGTCATATAAGTAATTCTACTAAAATAGCAGTGATAAATTCCAAATTAAGAAAAAAATAAACCATGGATTACTTTTGGCTTGATACCCTCAATCAGACATCGTGACGCAATGAAGAAATCTCTGGTACTTAATTATTCTGACGAACTTAATAATCAATATAAACTTTATCCAAATAAATTAACAAAACTTATTAGAAAATAAATGCAAATAAACTTAGCAACAAATCAAACCACATGAAAAATAAAATTGATATCGAAATTATTGCCAGATTTCTTTAATCGGCAATATTGCCAAGATATGGGAAAAAAGGTAGTTTGCTAACTTTTTTAAAACAATATAATTTTTTACAAATATCAATTTGTGGGTTTAGAACAGCTAAAAGTAGAGAAGATGCAACATTTACTTTGATAAAAGATACTTTTAACAAACTTACTATTAACAAAAAATGTATCGTAGTTTTTATGGACTTGGCTAAGGCCTTCGATACAGTTTCAAACAAATTATTATTGGAGAAACTGTTTAATACTGAGATTAGGGGTAATGTCCTAAAATTATTTAATTGTTACTAATCTGGTCATATTCAGAAGTTAGTTATAAATGAAACAGTTAATTCTGGCAAAGTAGTACATACTGGAGTCCCGCAGGGTACGGTGTTGGGGCCGCTCCTCTTTCTTATTTATATTAATGGAATAGGCAGTCTACCCATTAGTGGTATAATCATATATTATGCTCATGACACCACAATTTTATTCTCAGCAGATAACTGGAATTATGTATATAATGAGGTCGAGGGGGCTCTTAGAATCGTGCAGCAATGACTGAGTTCTTTACTTAGTCTAAATACTCTAAAAACCAAATACATCGCATTGACAGCTACATCAGCAGATTAGCCAGTCAAGTATACTGTCATTATCTATCCATTCAAAAAACAAAAATTATAAAATATCTAGGAATTCTCTTGGACTAACATCTCCGCTGGTCTGAACACATAATTGAAACCCCAAAAAAAATTAGAAAGCTTTATTATAAATTTTATCAATTACGAAATATCCTATCATCCAATTTGTTAAAAATCATTTATCTGCTACTAGTGGAATCAGTACTACGGTACCGTATTTCTATTTGGGGCGGTTCTTCCGACACCACCATAAATGTTCTTAAAACTTGTCAGAATAACATATTAAAATTTATTCTGAAAAAGCCACCAAGATATTCAACTGAATTAACATATAAAATTTGGTGCTCTTAACCTGCGCGGCCTTTATGTCTACTCCTGTCTTATACACCTTTTAAAAGTCAAAGATTTATTTCCAAATTGTAATGAATATCTAAAAATACCTTTCTCATTTTTTAATATATTGACCTTATTTTTGTATTTCAACAACTTCACATGTTTACCAGTGTAATGAAATAACAAACCGATTTCTCGCGTGTCACATATCCCTTCTTTGCGTGTCGCTTTTTCGGTAAAGTGCTCCCTCCTTATCTTGACATTTGGTTTATTTCTTTAGCTTATAGTCAATATGTTTTATACACAAAACTTATTTAATATTTGGAATTTGGCAGCATGGGCATATTTCGCTAAGTCTAAATGAAAATGCCATCCACAGGCGGTTAATACTTAGAATAATAAACATTTTTGTGAGTATTTATAGTTTTAATTTATTCTGCGTATGTATTATCCAATGAATTTTATTGTGAATTTGGAACTTTTAAATAAAATATTTGAATCTTTTGAATCTTTGAATCTTTGACTATGATCCAGCTAACGAAAAAAGAACGCATAACTTTGCTTATGATGATAGGGGTAGATCCTTCCAAGAAGCAACCAACTTTTTTAATGAAACATTCTTTTGAGCACACAGGTACTCTCGAACTTGCCAAAATCGGGTGGTCCAAAAACTGTCACACACTTAATGGCTTTTTAAACAGACATAACAACAGGTATTGGTCTGATTACAATCCTCACTGGATGATTGAACATCAAATGTAACATCCTCAAAAATTAAATGTATGTGCATGAATAACTTTTGAACAATGTAATTGGACCTTTTTTTCTCCACGAAAATTTGACTGCAAACCTCAACTTAGATTTACTTAACACCAGAATTATACCAGCCTTATTTAATTTATTTCTCGTCCCAGACAATAACCAGCTATTACAGAATAACATTTGGTATCAAAAAGATGGGGCACCTGCACATTTTGCATTCGTGTTAGAAATTATTTAGAAACATATTTTCCTGGAAGATGGATAGGTAGACGAGGAGCATTGAATAGCCCCCTAGATTACCTGATCTAACCCAACTAGATTTTTCTCTTGGGGGTCATTTGAAAACCGCTGTCTATATTTAATTTTTGTTTATTATTTTGATATTATTTACTACTTCCTTGGTTTAATTAGAATTCCTCCTCAATCCAAAATTCGTCTGAATTATTTATTATTTTTTATTTTGTAATAAAAAGTTTATACTCAATTTTTTTTATGTTAATTCCGGAACAATTGAAATTAGACTCAACCTGATACAAAACATATTCTAAATTAGCCGAAATAATTAATAAGTTTGTTTTGTTTATTCTAAGGATCAAAAGAAGTGTCAATGCCGATTTTAAAACTAGTGTCATTAGTAGATTGGATAGTTTTTTCAGATTTCAACTGTCACTAGCTCAAAAACAATTGAAGATAAGCGAAAACTTTAAATACAAAAAATTCATAAAATATTACGTGCAATTCAGCTATGCAATAAAATACAGGGTGCTCCATTTAAAATTAGCAAGTTGACACTTAATTCCGGTATAATCGGAAGTGCTGCCATCTTGGAAATATCGAGTTCGATGGCCTCTATCGACAATAAGTATAGTTTGGCTATAATTAAGCCGTTCCGGAACATTTGTCCAACCCCGTAGGTATAATGTCCTATACAGTGTGGCACAAAAGTTCGGCGACGGTCATTTTCTCGTAAGCCCCTGTATCAAAGTGCTTCAAATTTGGGATGTAGGGATCAAAAATGGTTTTGCATTCGTTGGTCATATTTGCGACATTGTCAGATTTACCGCTTGTCACTCACTATGTTTTAATTTTTTTATGTAACACCACGTATTTTTTATTTTTTCGTGTTCCTTGATCAATTAAAAGTATGTGCTGATGAAAAAATTATGTTTTGAACCCAGCAGGGTCCCAGAAAAAAGTAGTTAAATTTTGTAAAGCAAGCGTCTACCTGTGTTACCTTACTAGAACTCACCAGTAAGTTTTAAATAATAAATGTCAAAATGAGTGTACTATTTGTACAATTGCAAGCAATTTGAATATTTGATTAGATGAAAGCCACATTTAGAAAGCTTTTGTGTATTGTATTGTTTTTTTTTATTACCGTATTATTTATATCTTTATTGTGTTTTAATTTTTTTTTGTGAGGGTGATTTTCGATCAAATGCTTCTAGACTTCTTTCATCATTTATTGCACCTTTTGTTAGTTTCGTGCAAAGAGTTATTTTTTTAATGTTTTGTCAGATAAAAATTAAATCTGGCAATAGGACAGTATCAGTAAACTAGACCCTGACATTTTGACATTTATTATTTAAAATTTACTGGTGACTTGTAGTAAGGTAAATACGGGTAAAGGTATTCTTTACAAATATTAATTACTTTTTCCTGGGTACCTACTAGGTTCAAAACATTATTTTTTAATCAAGACATACTTTTAATTGATCAAGGAATTCGAAAAAAAAAATAAAAAATACATGGTGTTACATAAGAAAATCAAAACAACGTGACAAGCGGTAGGTCTGGCAACATCGCAGATATCACCAAAACCAAAATCATATTTGCTTTCCCATTAAAAGTAATATAATTAAATTAAGTTTTTGTTACTAGAGGCTAAAAATGTTTTGCTTTTTTCTCTTACCAATCTGAAAGTCAAAAACTAGGAAGTAAATGCGTACAGCATCCAAATCGTATAATAAAAATTAATGGTGCCTTTGAACAAAGAAAGTGAACTTTTTACGGCTTCACATCGACGTTTCAATAAAAGCCAAACTCACCTTGTCTCGATGCTGGCATCTGTTGCCACCACAGTCCAGTTGCCATTTCCGTTTTGTTTTTCTACCGTTAGAAAAGTCTTTTCAGACATCACGTCGTTTCTCGGGTGACCAGATATCTGAAATAGTAGAATGGACACTTGAAATTGGATTCAGTTTAAACTTTATTTAACGAATTTTAACCTATTATTTTCTTTTACTTTTTAAACATAAAAATATCAAGATGGTATTTATGTTATATATATATATATATATATATATATATATATATATATATATATATATATATATTCACTGTTCTTAACCCATACTTTATACTAAAAATTTTTATTTTCTTGGGTATAGGTTTAATTAATGTTTTGCTATTTACTAAATAATATTGTCGTTTCCAATACATGCAATAAAATGCTCTTGAAAATGCTTCAAACAAGAAGCGAAACGTCGAGCTAGTTGCAGGGAAAAAAGTTTCATTAATTAAACCTATATCCAAGAAAAATAAAAACTTTTAGTATATATATATATATATATATATATATATATATATATATATATATATATATGTACAAACAATAAAATTATTATATATCAGTTACTGACAATTTTTTCTTGTTTTAGATATGTTATTAACATTTTTAACATGTAGTTATTAATTTTAACGTCCATGTTATATAGCCCATACTATATTATATTATTTATCTACGATCGGGGGGTAAGAAGCCATTAACGCACTGATTTTAGTTAGGTTATATTAGATATTACCGCACTAGTGCGGTAATGATTACTACTAATATTAAATTTAAAACAGAATTATAGGAAATACGTTTATTTTTGTTTAAAATATAGCATTATAAACTATTTATTGTAAATATATATTAATTATACAAGTATTGCAGTTGTTTAAATTAATACCAAATTTGAAAAATGAATTTGACTTAACTTGCCATGAGCTTGCACTAAATATCTTTAGTTTTTAGATACTAGTTCATTTTCCTTATTTCCGCGTATACTCAAAGCACTCTTCTTTTTGTTTTCTTCCGAAGCCTTAATGTATCCTTTTGCAACTTTATTTGACCGCCATCCTCCGTACCTCTTTACGGTCAAAATATCCACTCCGGTGTTGGCTAATAGTGATGTTGAAGACCTTCTAAAGCGGTGGCCGCTATATTGTATCTGGACTGGATAATTTTAAAAACAAACTTAGGCATACCTCCAAAAGTTTTTATTCCCACTAGCAGTTTTGTACCTTTACACATTCTTTTGGCACACCATGATCAAATTGTTAAGGGCGTAACTTGATGTAATTTGGGACATTTTCCACCATATCCAAACTTTCATGTCTGATGTTACAAACAACTCTTGAGCTATTTTTGTATTCGTGAATGGTATTACAATTGGAAAACAAGCACCTTCATCTTTCACATTTTCCAAGAGTAAAGCCTGAGTTATAGATTTAAAACGTTTGCATCTTGCGCTGTCCTTGAAGTTTAGTTAAAGTAAAGCAATGAGTACAGTAATAGTTTGAGTTATATCGGCGTTTGCGTTAAGCTGCAACCAATAAAATTGCTGGAGCTTAGAGGGCCGTTCAAAACGTTCGTCCTTCGTAATACATTTTGACATTAATATACAGTGTGTATCAGCCAAATCGAATAAATTCGATAATAAATAAATGGGGGCGTGTTCGGAAAAACGCTTGGACCCGTCGATTGGTATTTTTAGTTGCTCATTTTCTCCAATAAAAACTTTTTATACAGGGTGTGTCCTGTAACAGTGGTCAATGCCAACTTTCTTATTTCAAATGCAACACCCCGGATATTATTTAATTTTTGGATTCTTTAGGAGATTCTAAACATATTTTATATATATATATATATATATATATATATATATATATATATATATATATATTTGATTACAAAAATTCGCTACAACACACTCAATACTTATTTACCATTTAGGTCTTCATATTAAGAATATAAGCAAAAACCATTTTAGCGTTCCTTTTTATTGATATGGAACAAAAAGAGCCAGTTTTGTTTACTTTTAAGTTTTGTTTACTTTTGTGTAAAATGGCTGGCCTTTCTCTTTGCAAAACAGTAATTGTCAGTGTCAGTGTCATAGTCTTTTGAATTTCGTTAACTGCATAATACCTAATATCAGAAAAATGGTTCATTTAACAGAAATGCATAAAATAACAATTCTACAAATGATTGGTTATGGAGATAACACACGAACACAAGTAGAAGTTGCTCGCTTATTTCATGAAAAATTTCTGCATGAGTTTGAGGAAAACCCACATATTTCTAGTCGACAAGCTGCCGCAATGTTCGATATTAGCCATTCGTCGATTATTCGAACATTAAAAGAAAATAAAATGCATCCCTATAAAGTGATACCAACTCAGGAGCTCATGGAAGACGATTATGATAGGAGAACTTATTTTTGTGAACAAATGATGGCTATGTTAGATAACAATGTTATTCAATTAGAACATGTTTTGTTTTCGGATGAGTGCACCTTTCCACTTCACGGTCATGTAAATCAATCAACATACTCAATATCCTGAAAAGGTTAATGTTTGGGCAGGAATTGTTAGGGATCATATCATAGGCCCCTTTTTCATTGACGGCAATTTGAATGGCGATAATTATTTAGCACTGCTCCAAAATAATGTCGTGCCAACTTTGATAAATTTGTATCCAAATCCAGCAAACCCACAAGTTCCAGCGAATATGATATGGTTTCAGCAAGATGGAGCAGCGCCCCATTACCAAATTAATGTCCGGCAGTACCTCAACGGAATATTTCCAAATCGGTGGATAGGGAGACGAGGATCGATAGAATGGCCAGCGCGATCCCCTGATCTGACGCCATTAGACGTTTTCTTATGGGGACATATTAAAAATGTTGTATACAAAACTAAACCCCATGACTTAGCTGACTTAAGAAGACGAATAACGCTTGCGATTAGATCGGTCACGCCTGAGATGCTAAATAACGTTAGAAGAAATTTCTATTTAAGATTAGGAATTTGCCAAGACGTTCGCGGCGAGCATATTCAACAGTTCCTAAATTAACTTTTTACTTTTGTTTATACATTATGAAGAAATAAATAATTTTATTTTTTTAATCTTAATTTTTGCAATAAATTTGAAAACACTTAATATTGCCGAAATAGTTGAAGATAGGTATAGGACATTGAACATAAAATATGTTTAGAATCTCCTAAAGAATCCAAATATTAAATAATATCCGGGGTGTTGCATTTGAAATAAAAAAGTTGGCATTGACCACTCTTACAGGACACACCCCGTATAAAAAGTTTTTATTGGAGAAAATGAGCAACTAAAAATACCAATCGACGGGTCCAAGCGTTTTTCCGAACACGCCCCCATTTATTTATTATCGAATTTATTCCATTTGGCTGATACACACTGTATATATATATATATATATATATATATATATATATATATATATATATATATATATATTAATGTCAAAATGTATTACGAAGGACGAACGTTTTGAACGGCCTCATCATCATATATATATATATATATATATATATATATATATATATATATATATATATATATATATATATATATATATATATATATATATATATATATATATATATATATATATATATATATATATATATATATATATTAATGTCAAAATGTATTACGAAGGACGAACGTTTTGAACGGCCTCATCGATTAAAAAAACTGTTTAGTGTCACTGTCTTAAAATTTAAGAAAATACTGGTAGGACTTTTGAGTATTTCTACCCCAATTAATAAGCCGAACTCGCCGCCTCCTTTGCCGCCCTCTCTTCAACATCTTTACAGCGGCGGCACACAATAATATGTCTACAATGCCTAGTCTTTACGAGGCATCGTTACCATGACTTTTATTATCCATTTTCAGCAAATTAAAAAAACGCACATAAACTTAAAAACAAACAATACAAAATTGCATTACATAAAAATGCTATACATAGACACATAAAAGTAAGGTTAATCCCACAAAGCGCAAACGTTTTCAATCTATAAGACGGGCTAAGAACCAGCGTAAAAGCTTAGCTGAAACTGACGACGCAAAACGCAAACTCTTTCAATGCATAATCCAGGCTTTAGTTTGTCAGCTCTTCTCTTCTATATGCTTCTACTAGTCCAACAACAATTGCTACTTTCGACATAAAAAACTTGCTATCATCAGCTTCCTGCAGAAAAACACCAATATCGTTTTTCGTTAATATCTTCGATTTTGTAGGTCTACATTCTTCCGAGTTTTTTCTTAATTTATTAATATCCTCATTTTATCAAGAAACTTACCTATTTGTAATGTAATTCGATTCTTCGATCATTTTTTGCAAATTTGTCAATGACGTCATCATAAAAACGTCGATGCTCCGACATATTTTGAAGAAGTTTATTTTCAATGGACTTTGATTTATTCTATGCGAAATTTTCTCCTGCCCCGTTCAATTTCTCACGAAATCTTGTATACGTTTAAGTGTTGAGAAATTGCGTTCTACTGATGAACTTGTGGCAGGTATTGTCAATACTAATTCACACAATTTCGACACTTCGGTGTAAGAATCTTCCAGCTCCTTGTCTTTTAAAAATTGCATTAGTTCCTTAGCGTTATTTTTTGCGCTAATATCATCAGTTTCGTAAATCACTTCTAGTTCAGATCGCAGTAACACTCGGTCGAAGAACTGGCCATAATGAAGAAGAAGACATTTAAACGCATCTTTTAAATGCATCAAAATTGCAGAGCTCGAGGAATTTAAAATCATTTAAACCGTTAAATCTATAGTTTATTTGTTGCTGAATTTGATCGATTATTTCATAAAAGAGGCGTGTGTATGATGTTTGAACATCTCCGACCTTGTCTGTTCGAAGACGCTTGGCTTGTGGCTCTACATTTAACGTCATCGTTTTCTCCCAAAATAGGTCAAAGTCATCTCTTTTTTGGCTTAACATGGACTTAAAATCATCCACTTTTTTTAGGCAAAAAGCAATATCATTTGTTTTAGTTTGTAATATATTAAAAACACTGTCCCAGAATGGAAATATTTCTGAAAATATGTTCAACAAATAATTAAAATTAAAATCTCGTTTCAAACAGTCCAAAAACCCCCTCGAACTATTTATTGCTTCTGAGTTCCACGTTTCATTATTTTCTATTATATTCTCAAATAGTTCAATCAGTTATTCACGATTTTCAGATACTGTTAACACAAGTCTTCCATTATAGTTCCACCTAGTAGGAGCTACTTTGGGCAATCGTTTGGGGACAATAGAGTCCAAAGCTTGTGTATGTTTTGTTAACTTGGAAAAAAAAGCAGCCATGCCACTTAAAGTATTAAAGAAAAATACTTTACACTCTTTAATGTGATTGATGGCCTGGGATAAAAATAAATTTAATTTATGAGCAAAACAATGGACAAACACAGCACTTGGGAAAGTTTCTCGAACTTTGCAGACCCCCTAATTGTCCTGCCATCACTGTAGCTCCATCATAGCTTTGAGCAACTAATTTTTTTTCTCCATTAATTTCTTTAGTAACCTTATAAACTACGGTATATAATGCATCTGCTGTACGATTTTCGGACACATTCTTAGAACCTAAAAATCGCTCTTGAATACTTCCGTCTGTTTTAACGTAGCGTATTACTATAGATAACTAGCTAAAATTAGTGATATCAGTTGTTTCGTCCAGAACAATAGCAATGAACCGCGCATCGCCAATCTCCTGCTTAATTCTTTTTAGAATAATGGTTGCAACAGCGGAAATTAAATCATTCAGGATTCGATTCGAGGTTCCGTGAAAAATGCTAGTCTGCTCTAAATGTTTTTTTAAG
Source organism: Kuschelorhynchus macadamiae (assembly GCA_030620095.1). Taxonomy (NCBI): domain Eukaryota; kingdom Metazoa; phylum Arthropoda; class Insecta; order Coleoptera; family Curculionidae; genus Kuschelorhynchus; species Kuschelorhynchus macadamiae. Next base: position 196,148 of record JAUTXW010002781.1, read on the forward strand.
GAATCATCATATTTAGCCATTAGACTAAGTAAATCTTGAAAATTTCCTCTATTTGAAGAAACCCTTGATTCGTCATGACCTCTAAATCCCAATTCGTGCTGTCCGAGAAAACAAACAACATCGATAAGTCTTCTTAATATTTGCCTATTTTTATTGCCTAGTTGATTGCGTTGGTGGTGACTAATTTCCAACTGTTTATTAAGGGTGTGTTCAATTCTGGTTTTGCCGAAAACTTTTTCTTTTATGACGGCCTGCACATGCGCTTTGGACATAAGGTGTCTTTTTACAGCTTTGTGGAAATTGTTTAAATCGGAAAAACCAGTTTTATTCCAGAGACCATTTGCATTTTCAAAAAGTAAATATGGCCAACAAAATAATTTACTTATATTTCCACGCCCTGTTAGCCATTTAAATTGTTCGTATAATTTTTCCGGATAAAAATGTCTAATACAGTTTTTCATTTTTTGGTTAAAATTTTCATAGGCGGTTTTGCCCTTCCTTTGGAAATTATTTGAAACTTATCAGCGAAGGTTAATGTTGAAAATCCCTTTATTATTAAGACACACACACCACACATTCACACACACTCTTCTTACTAAATTCTCCAACATTTTCAACGTTATTAGTCGCAGCCGAAGTCCATCGAACATCGAAGAATATCCACGTCCGTATTATTGTCTTCCATATCGCACCATGCACGACTCGACGTACGTATCACTCAAAACACGGATAGCCGTGTGTTGTGCAAACAAAGAATATATACAATAGAAATCGAATAGGTTCTATTCGATTTCTATTGTGACTCGGTCGGAGTCAAGGCCGCATTTATTATATGCTTGATAATGAAGACAATATTTTAGCATTTTTAATATATACTAAATTAATGGTTTCCTATTTCAAAAATTACATTTTAGAAGATGTTTTGTAATTTTTTTTGGAGAAGCACTGCTTCCCTTGCTTCCATGGACTGCACGCCCCTGGCTCAAAGAGAGGATGGTTTTTGAATTATGGATAAATCATTAAAATAGGGCTCTCACTGGAGATAGTTTTCATGTTCTTTTCTTCACACCATTTCTGATACCGGGAGTAGGCCAACTTATATTTTGCCCGTGATTTTTCGGACAGAGGACTAGAAATTACGTCGGTAGACGCTTTTTCGATGTCGGACGGAAGATCTGAATCGCTCATGTTGAAAATGTATAAAACTCCTTCCGAACTTTGTGACAAGTTACAAATTGTTTGACAGTATTATTTTCTAATGTTTTCTAACGAAAACTTAGTTACTTGGTTGCTACGGTATCGTGAGTACAGGTAACAGAGGTAATTTTGTATGATACGCGTGTGATACATCTTTATTAACATACTGGTGTGATTACACACAACGCTTTATCCCACTTTTGTCGTAAATATCTATTATCCAACAGCCGCTAATTATACTGTCATTGTTGACATCCATATATACTGATAAAGCAAAAAAAACACAATCGCTTGAGTTATTAGTCACAACAATGACGTCAAAAAGAAATAGACCCCCGCATTTCATTCATAAAAATGAAATAAAAAGAATCAAACATCAATTTGTTGTTGTGTATGAGTGGAAAAAAGACGGACTGATCGCATAAAGAATGCGGTGAAAATTGCAACGCTGTCAGATATCTTCGGGAGGCTTACCAGTGGTGTAGCTATTTTTGAGATAATGTATTATTTGCTATATTTTTTGAGCCCAAATATTATTATGGTGGATACGACAGTTTTTTTGTTCTAAGATGAACAGGAATGACTTCACTTTGCAAAAGTGAGAGTTTTAATAACAACTTGATAACAACTAATTTACATATTATGTCGTGGAAAAGTCTGCACTAAATGGGAAACTTTTTTATTATCAATTTCTCGAAAAACTTTCTTCTTGATAAAACTTGTGTGTTTGTCGAAAAAATAGTTTTCACAATATTCAACTTTAAATCAGATATACAAGGTATTCAAAAAATACGAAAAAGTGTATTTCAAAAATTAAAATTTTTGTGACTGTCGCGGCCGTAAAAAATCGTAAATAAAGGTTTAGTATTAGTTATGTCATATTAGTAATAGCTAAGGAAAGATTTAAATAGAAAAATGTTTTTTTGCTGTTTGACCTTAAATATCTCCATAACTACAACATAAAAAATTTTACTCAGTTTATATTTACGATTTTTTATGGCCCTTAAAACTACCGTCAGAAAAATTTTATTTTTTTGAAATTGTTAGTGAAATCCACTTTTTTGAACATCCTGATCTAAAGTTTATTACTATCAAAAATATTTTTTTGAACCATCAACTTTTATCAAGAAATCAATAATAGAAAAAGTAAATAAATGCATTAAAACGCAAGATGTTTAAAAATAAAATCATCGAAACTTTTTGGTGATTCTGAAGCACCCTGTCTAATATTTGACACTATATTTGAAACTTGATTTTTTTTATAAAAATTTAAATAACAAGATTGAAAGTGCACTTTATAAATATTCACCCGGACACGTGGTTTATAAAAATAAAACAAAGTTTAAAAGTTTGGTATAATTTATTTATAAACGGTTTGATGTAATAACAAACAACTATTATTATCGACAAAACAAAAGTAACAGCATATTAATTTAATATTTCATTATTTATATAATAATTAAACTCGTCTATTACATATTTAATGATTCAGTGACCATTTTCAAAATCGGAAATTTTATATAGCTTTATATATATATATATATATATATATATATATATATATATATATATATATACAGGGTGCCGTCCGATTAAGTCGGCACCATTGCTAACTTCGGTATTATTGGAGATATGAGGTCGGTTAAATTAGCAAACTATAGCATTTTTTCTGCTGATTAAGATATGAAATCAGAAAAACAATTGAACATAGTTATTCCAAAAAATGTATATTTTTTCAATGGAACACCCTGTATATTTTTCGACATAACGTTATAAGAATAAAAAAGTTCATATGCACTAATATAAACCTATAACAACAAAGTTATAACGATATTTTTACTCACAGTATATGAAATTCCAAATAAAAACAATATTACTTAATTGGTTAGATTTAACTGTCACAGTAAATGAGCAAACACATCACCATCTTGTTCTATGCATTTTCGGACACATTTTAGCACATGCCTCGTCGCCTTTAAAATTGTCCTTCCATCAATAGACGCCATTATTCTCCTTATTTCAATTTTCACTTCTTCCAAATTTGCATATTTCTTCTTATAAACTTCATTTTTCACGTAACCCCAAAAATAGAAATCAAGAGGAGTTATGTCTGGGGATCTAGGTGGCCAACGAACTGGACCATTTGTGGCAATCCATTTGTCTCCAAATAATCTCTGCAACATCATTCTTACATCACCAAACTGATGAGGTGGGGCCCCATCTTGCTGGAAGTAAATTAGTTGTCGTGTAGCCAAATTGACGCCGTCCAAATATTCTTCTAACGCCCCAGAAATTATCAGGTCAACATATCTCCTTCCTGTCAAAGTACCCTCATAAAATACAGGTCCAAGTATTTCGCTTCCTCTCATACCACACCAAACATTGACACTAAATTGATGCTGAGGATTTCTGGGATCAGTGAGAAATAAATTTTCTTGCGACCAATAATGGACGTTTTTGCGATTGAACATACCTTTGTTGGAAAAATTGGATTCATCGCTCCAAATAATGTTCTTCAAAATGTCATTATTTCTGAATAAACATGATGCAACCAATAGCAAAACGCAAGTCTTCTTTCATTATCACCAGGCAACAATGTTTGAATTGGCCGGTACTTATACGGAATAAACTTGTGCTTCTTTAAGATCCGCCATATTGTCACTAAACTAACACCGTAATCTCTTGCTAAATCCCTTGTTGAGTATTCTTTGTGTGCTTCAAAATAGGCTAATATGGTAATTTCAACGTCTTCGCTTATTATAAAAGGTTTTCTCTTCCTTGTCTTTTTAAAAACCTCTTTGTTACTTCTAAATTTTCTATAGAGAACTAAAAAATACCTCCTGTCCGGTAAATTACGAGTAGGGAATCTTCGGCGGTATTCTTGTATTGCCATAGTACTATTTTTCCTACACATAATGTATGTTTCTAACATATCACATTTTTCAATATGCGTGAACAACATTTTAAAACAAGCTTTACCAACTAAAACTGTAAATATATTATTTTTCTGCTACAACAAAACGCCCCTCATCTACAAACTGTCATTTATATCGCCAAGCCACCCAATCAATTGTTTTTATTTTTAATTTCATGGCCAACTTGACTGTTAGTAAAATATCGTTATAACTTTGTTATTATTAGGTTTAGGCAGATAGTGCATATGAACTTTTTTATTCTTAGGACGATTTGCTAACGTTATGTCGAAAAATATACAGGGTGTTCCATTGAAAAAATATACATTTTTTGGAATAACTCGAAGACGCGATGTTCAATTGTTTTTCTGATTTCACTATCTTAATCAGCAGAAAAAATGCTACTAGTTTGCTAATTTAACCGACCTCATATCTCCAATAATAAGGAAGTTAGCAATGGTGCCGACTTAACCGGAGGCACCCTGTATATATACATATATATATATATATATATATATATATATATATATATAAAACTATAAAATATATATATATATATATATATATATATATATATATATATATATATATAAAACTTTAGGTTAGCAAGAAGCTAATTTAATATAATTGTATCAATCATTATCTGTGACAAAAGACCAGGCACGTAGTCTAGGGGGGGGGGGTCCGGACCCCCCCCACGCTCTGCGCGATACCCGAGAAATATTTAGGAGTTTTTACATAATTTAACCTACGAAAGTAGAATTCCAATAACTGCTGATTAGCAGTTCAGTATTGGCTCTGCTTACTACAGCTATTTTTTAACTCGAACCTCAGGAAAATTAGGGAGCAGGCTATTTTTTGAAATTCTAACTTTTTTACGGGTTTTTTTAACAAGCCCAAGTATGTAAACTTCCACAAAAATCTCCTGTCATAAGCAAAATTGCGAATGCGTGCCGAGACCAAATTTATGATAATTCCAACAAAAATTATTATTAAACTTAGAATATATGGTAGCTGCTGAAAATTTCTCTTCGTGATCCAATTTCACACAAGTTCTTATAAGAAGAAAATTATTGAATTTACCTTTGGGGATTGAAAAAAATTACCTCAAAAAAATATTCGATTTTGACAGTGAGGAATATTTAGAATTCTCAAAAAAAAATTTAAGCAAACGCTCATTAAAATTAGTTTTATAATTTCGAGAAAGTACTAAAAAGAAAGATGAATACATTTATGATTAAAGAAATCCAGATTTTTAATGTAGCAATATGGTTCCAGACCCTCTATGGAAGATAGCACCACATTAACCTCGATATTAACAAAGTGACTACGCACTTATTTATTAAAATACTATTAAATATATAAAACCTAAAAATATTAAGCAAAGGTCGCAAACGTCCTATTTGCTCAAGATATACCTATAATTTTTTACATTTTCATAATTGCTGTACCTGCAATGTTTTAATAGATATTGGCAAATAACTAGTTGTTTTGCAACTTTTTTTCATATTTGGTTGCACTTGCAGGGGGGACTAGCAACAAGTGAAAAAAAAGAGCATTCTTCTTAATAATTTTTTCGTCATTGAATTGGTTTTGATAGGGTTGGATCCCTCTAGAACTGAAATCCTGGCTACGTGCCTGCAAAAGACATATTTATGTAATGGTTCATGTGGCAATATTTATTATTAGGAATAAGCTTAGTCATTAAAGAACAAGCATTTCCATAACAAAATACAACCAATAAAAGGGTGAGTTCTCATTACTATTGTTACTAAAGACGAAGATAAAACTAAATTTCGTTACATGGACCCACTTTGTGTTTTGATGTCTATACCAAGAGTATAATGCTTATTTAATACCTTTCTTTATCAGCTTATCACCGACTTCATAGGAAATATGTAATAAAATATAATTTATCACTTTTTAATGCAACCTATTTTTTGAAATCGGGTTTGTTGATTTCACCCTTTTTCCAACACATTTTAGTTCTATTTACGCGAAGTTAGGTAAACATTTGGGTCCACTACTTTTAAAAGTTTGCCAGGCTCGCGGCAAGTAATATTATATAAAAATGCACCACCTTTACATGTATTGGATCTATTCATATTTACAGAAAATCAGCAATAAACATGGCCCAATATTAATATGAATGCAAAATTGAACTTCGTGTCCCTAAAAACCACAAAAACAATATTATGAAAAACAATATCATTACAGTACTTATCCCCCAATTTATCCCCTTTTTTCCTCACCATCCATCTTCCCCGCTATACATTTCACTTATTGGTAATATAAACATTTTGTGCCAAGATGTTTAATATTTTTAACATTCATTATAATATATTATATTATTATTTATATTACCGAAATCACCTGATAAAAACAGATTCTCCCTAGTTGGGATAATGTACCTCAGGATGGTATTTATTTACTTTTTTGATTACTTATTTTTAAAAACCAAATTTTTAGGCAATAAATTAAAGCATTTTAAATCCATTAAAGAAAATCTATGGTAAATGAAAAATTGTAAAGTAACACTATTGCGCTATTTTTATTTTTTGTATATGCTTGCTATATGAGAACTCCGACACTACCCTAAATATTCCTTGAAAATTTCCTAAAAAATGCAAACCATCCTGGAGTAATTAATGACAACATAAAATAGTGGGGGTCCGGTAAACTATCCTGACAGTCGATTTTTGCATATTTTATTTTTTTTCAAAAATAAAAATTGTGGGATATGCAAGATTTTTCGTAAAAAAAATTAATTAAAAGTCACACTTGGTCACAATTTGACAGCCTTAAAATGAAAAATTTAGCAATGTTGCCAGATTTTAGATTTGCCAATTTATTAAAGGAAATGAAATGACCAATTGAAAATTATTTGGACAACAGAATTGTAATTATTTATTGTTGTTATTATAGTTTTAATGAAGGTTTTATTGACGAACCTGGGCTAACCTAACGTTAGCGGAACAGATTCACCTAACAATATAGTTCTTGTTACAGAAACATCGACCTTTCAATATAGACTCGGAATTCGGTTGGCGCGCTACCGCGCGCATTCTTTACAGAAAACCTAACCAATCCTAACCTAACCTAATCCGCATTTTTATTAATTATAAGTTTATTATTATTTGTTATAAAACAATTTAGTTTTACGTGTATTATAACTTATAGGTATTTCTTTAAGTATGAATATGGCAACGTCGCACATCAAATTAAAAACAAGCATGGCGATGGAACCAGTCGGAAAGATGTTTAAATCAAAATTACCTTTGATTTGTATAATAATTACATCTTAAAGTAAATTTTGAGTGCTGCTGAGAGTGTTCCACACATTTTCTCAATTTGAACTGTTAGAATGGTGTTTAAAACCAAAAAGAAACAAAAATAAACGAGATTTAAGAGTGTCAACATAGTTTACCGAAACCAAATAGTGGGTCTTACAGCTTACTCAACTAAAATTTAGTACCTATGCTTTACCAAATAGTATATTTATATTGTTTATTAACCCCTCAAAAAAGGTGATTTGATAAATTTTAGAGGAATATTTGAGACTTTTCACAAATAATATAAATCAGCAAAACGCTGTATTCCGTTTATCATCAGTGTCTTCGACTTTATAGATAAGTTGAAGTTATAAAAAATTAATTTAAGCCCAACGGAAATGTGCAATACAAAAACAATACTTCATTTGCAACTATAGCACTGGTATGACATATCTTACTTACCTTCGAAAACAAACTTCTGGGTTTAAATTGTTTCTTTTTCTGCAAATAAAGCAAGTTCGCACCATTTTCTTAAAGTTTTTTAAACAGATTCTTGAAAATAGCCACACAAAACCCTTGGATTTATGAAAAACACTTATTTCACCAACTAGAACAATTACAACGTCGCGCATCAAATAGGTCGAAATTATGAATGACGACGACCGTCTTCGGCGTTTTCCGAATGATCCCGAAAGAAATCTGTAGTATACTCGAAAAAGGTAGAATTCCGACGTTGCCGATTATTCTGGGCATTATTTCTTGAAATAAGGAATAATAATTACAGAATATTTAAATCACATTGAAAACAGATTCGGTTTGAGTTATTTATAATAAGCTATTTAATTATCCGTTTTAAAATATTCTGTATGGAAATTTATACTGGGAATTTCTGGAATTCCTTGTTTATTTAGATAATAGTATAAAGGATGATATCCGTTATAATCTGGCCACAGTAACGGTTTGGCAAACCAGGGTTAATGTTGGATTCCTCCAAAATGTAAACACCTGGGTCTATGTTATTTCCATGTCGTTGAGTCACAACATAATACATGCCTTCATAATACATGCCTCATAACTCAACCCTTTCCTCTTAGAAATGTCTAAGCTTGATTTATGAATTTATACAACTTTTTTACTTAAATTAACGTTAAATGAGAATGAAATGCAGTTTGTAGATAGAAAAAAATTAAAAAAAAAAAATATATATATATATATATATATATATATATATATATATATATATATATATATATAAAAACCGAAACCAGTAACGGTGAGGATTTACTCCTTCACCATTTTGTCGAGAAGAAGGAAAATATCCTTACCGTTACTGATTTCGTTTTGTATAACTTTTTAATATAAATCAGCACAAAATTGAAATTTCTGTTTCTCAGTGTCTTCGACTTTATATATATATATATATATATATATATATATATATATATATATATATATATATATATATATATATATATATATATATATATATATATGTATATATTGTGTCAACAATAACAATTTTTTTCAAATGGCGACTCTTTTTAAACAAGCACTTTTTGAAAAGAGGATTTTTTTGCGAATCTAACGGTACTAACTTTTTTGCGATTGGATTAAAAATAAACTCAAACATTAAATATTACTAAGAAAAATACTCGATAATCAATTATTTACTTTTTCAAGTGTGCCATGGATAGCCATGCTGGGTATTAAGTAGGATCTTTTGTTTTGACAGTGAACACTTACCTATTCTTTCTAAGTAGATATAAGATTTCCTTATTTTTCTTGATTTTCAGTATTGTTTTTGTTTTCAAGAGTCAAAATAATGTATACTCAAAGTGAAAAAGTCGATATGTTATTAATATTTGGAGAATGTCATAAAAATTCAAGGAATGCTGCTGAGTTGTATGCTCAGAGATACCCCGGCCGGCAACATCTAGTCCATCAGTAAGTGGCGGAAGGCAGATTTATTATAAATGAAGAAATGGAGATTGACGTTCTTGCTATGGTTGAAGTTGATAAAACTGTTTCATTAAGAAAAATTAATCACGAACTGGGTTTAAGTTACGAATCAGTTAGAAAAATACTAAAGAACCACGGATATCGAGCTTTTAAGTACCAGTTACCCCAACACGTATCCTGACGATGGCGACAGACGGGTATTGTTTTGTGATTGGTTGCTCCAAAATTGTAGAATTGACCCAAATTTTATCAACTTTATCTTATTTTCTGACGAATCTAGATTTACTAATAATGCTATGTTTAACAAGCAAAACACTCGTTACTGCGCCCAACAAAATCAACATGAAATGAGAGTAAGAAATTTTCAAGAAAGGTTTGGTGTCAACGTCTGGGCTGGTGTCGTTGGTAACAGAATAATTAGGCCAAATTTATTTCAAGGCCAATTATCAGGGGTTAGGTACTTAGGCCTTCTCCAAAATGAAATTGAGCAACATCTTAATGATCTACGAAGTTTTACGCCGAATTTACTTCCAGCAAGATGGAGCACCGCCTCACAATACCAGAGTTTTGGCCGACAAAAGAACATCTTTTTGTTGTAACACAAATCAGAAAAGCATAATCTAATAGAATGGACCTATCAAATACGAAAATGACAAATAGAAAGTTGTAGCACGTAGGGTTTTCTTGTTAGAGTCGTAGAACCATATCGAATGTTATGATACTTAATATCTATAGAAAAAATGGTTTCAGAAAATTCTTAACCTTGTTTATTGACTATGTTTACAGTTTTCGCCTATTAAACATACCATACATCTAAGAGAAAAGCAAACGAGAAAAATATTAACTTAAAACACTAATTAAACTTTATTTTTTCCGTTTATGAGGTGTCCTATCTTCTCTCTTCAAAAACCAACAGTAGTCACCCATCATGGCTGGATCCCATTGTCCTTGGTACTGAATTTCCATTGTTCTGATATATTGGGGAAACCTTTCACCCTGCTCGTCACTAATAGCTCCCAAATTTTTAGGAAAAAATGACAGATGGGAATGAAGGAAGTGAATTTTTAATGACATTCTGGCACCAAGCGCTTTATATTCATCTAAGAGTTCATTAACTAATTGTTCATAATTTTCATTCATATTGTAGCCTAAAAAGCCTCTTACTACATTAGCAAATGAATTCGAGTTCCTGCCTGGTAAGCTTTTCCATAAAATTGACATCGTCCAGCAATTTTCTGATTTGTGGCCCAATAAAAATGCGTTCTTTTAATTTGGCATCACTTAACTGGGGAAAGACTTGTCTTAGGTATTTAAATCCATCACCATCTTTATTCAAAGCCTTCACAAAGTTTTTCATCAGCCCAAGTTTAATGTGAAGAGGAGGCAAAAGGACATTTTTGGGATCAACGAGAGGTATAAATTTAACATTTTGAGATCCCGGTTGAAATTGGCTTCTTTCTGGCCAAATTTTTGTTACATAATGCTAATTTATTGCACGATTGTCCCATAAACAACGAAAACAGCAGTATTTTGTAAATCCCCCTTGAAATCCCACTAAAATTGCTATAATTTTTAAGTCCCCACATATCTGCCATTTATACCTATTGTAGTTTATTTTATCCAAAATCGTGGACATAGTTTCATAATTTTCTTTCATTGCAACTAAATGGGCAACTGGTATAGAGGGTTTTAAAATTCAATTATGCAATAACACAGCTTTTAAGTTATGTTTAGATGAGTCTATGAATAAGCGCCAATCACGGGAAGTATGTTCAATATCAGGTTCCTGCATTCCGGGTGTACATCCGTTCACTACTGTTACAACCTTAGCTTTATTCCTACATCATCAGGAAACCGGCCATAAAATAAATTTCGATGGGTGTAGGGAGATTGCTAATATAGAACATTATAAGACCAGAATAATCCGAGAAGCCATAGAAATTGAAAAACAAGGTGATTTGAATAAAAGGGACGAATCATTAAAACTACCAACAGTATGGAAGACAATAATCGACAAATCTAAAATCGCAAAAACTCAAGCGCAATAACAACAGCACCACCCGGAAAACATAAATAACGACCAATGGCCGCACAGATATAACCTTCGGCCCCGGGTGGGGGTATAAAAGGAAGCGTCGCAGTCACCAACACTTCAGTCTCTATTCGGACGCGAGAAAGAAAGCTTCGAAAATGTCAAATGTGATTTTGGCGAAACGTCAGCAAAACTGTTCTTTTCAGAACGACAGTAGTGAACGGATGTACACCCGGAACACATTGTATTTGTGATATTTGCCCCTGTCTTTGCCAATAACATAGCGAATGATCTTCTCATACAGTGACCAGTGTATAACTAAGGGTGTTTTAGGCCCAAGTACGAAGCAGTTTTTATTGGCATACATTGACAAACTGTTTATTCCAGCGTATTGTCTCATACACATGGCATTTCTACCGCCATCTTGAATTCGTACCATAACTTTACCAGTTTATCTCTATGTCATACTCAATGTTTGATAAAATTTGAAATTAATCTAATGTGTTTTTTCAGGTCGGATTTTTTAAATATCTTATTAGGCCGCCATTTTATTTTGCTATCTTATATTCATACCAAAATGTTACCAGTTTATTCCTATGTAACACCTGTTTTTCTAGTACTAATTATTTCAACGCTTCATTAGGCCGCTATGTTGTTCCAGCATATTGGATTTTTACCAAAATATTACCAGGTCATCCCCATACGACTCTTAATTTTTGACCAATCGGATAAATAATTTTTTTAGCTATGCTGCGAACAGACAGACTGACAGACAAACAGACAGACCGACGGAAATGAGAAAACATGTTTTTCGTCATCTAGGGACGCTCAAACGTGAAGATCTGAAAAAATCTCGGAGCATCATTTTTTTACGATTACAATAATGCCTTTCAACGAGGGAAGTAAAAATCATATTGTTCCGAAAAACGAAGAATCATGTCAATTTTTTTTGTTTATAATAGTATATCACATAAGCAGCATGGGCAGTGGCATACAACATACGAGTGTGATGTAAATCACGTGAGTATGCTAATGCTGTGCACAATATTTTTCCCACAACAAAAGAAAAAGTAAATAAAAAACACCTATTTATAATATATCTGTTAAAAACAAATGATTAACTAACGCGCCAGCTGATCACGCTTATTAGCAATTTTGTTTCACATGGCCCAGCCTACTTCGGAACATTGTACCGGTCGACGGGTAGCATGTTGGAGCCGATTCCATGGAAATTACTTTATTAATAATATTCTGCAAAAATTAATAAAAATATTTTCTTCACTACAGAGTAACAAAATAAGCTATTTTTAAAAGTTTGGTATTAACAAACAAAACAAACAAACAATGCTGTGCTTTCTTTTCTCAACACACTAGCGTATTATCATTTGTTTTTGCGCTTACTTTGTCTGGTTTGTAATGGTGATGTGTTTTCTTAGAGGGTTGTAAGTAAAGTTTTGTTTTTCGCTATACAACCTGTATAACGAAATACTGAATTGAATCATATTACATCCTTAGAAATTAGGAGGTTGTTGGTAAAGTTTTTTTTTCCGATATACAGGAGATATCTAAATGTATAAATTATTCAAAAAAGCTAGAGCTCGGTACAGTTCCTGAATTACTGCTTAACTCGATGGTATTATTAGGTGTAACAGAACGTAAAGTTTTAAATACCATTAATATCATCATAAACAAAAACTCGCGTGGTAGTGATGACCTGAACATTGGTTTGATCAGGGCAGCTAAACAATATATTGTAACCCTGGCAATATTAATTAATCTTAGTCTTGCCCATGGCATTTTTCCGAGGATATTAAAGACAGCAATTGTAACTCCAATATTAAAAAGAGGCTGTAGTGAAAACATTGAAAATTACAGGCAAATTTCGACACTTAGCTCTTTTTCAAAAATTTGGGAAAAAATAAACATTCCAGAATTACTGCCTTTTTATCGAAATACAAAAGCAAATCGACTGAGTCTGCATCTAGGAGTTTCTTAAATTTTGTATATTCGATATATGAATGGATCAGCATGAATATGTTATAGCTATATTCTTTGATTTGTCCATAGCTTTCGATACAATTAACAAAACTATGCTTATATCAAAACTTTTCAATATGGGCATTCGTGGTAATCTGTTGCTATGGATTGAATCGTACCTATCGGATAGGGATATGAAAGTAAAGTGTGGTAATACCTTGTCGATACCTAAGGAAATAAAACTTGGAGTACCACAGGGTTCAGTGTTGGGTCCGTTGCTATTCCTGTTGTACGTTAATGATCTTCCGGACGCTCTTGTTGATGATCACGTTACTATGTACGGAGATTACACGACGGTGGTAGTTTCTTCTTGCGACCCGGAGATCCTCGCTCGTGTTAATATGGAGGCTTGGTGTCGGGAGAATCAGTTAATCGTTAACCCAGACAAGACCGTATTTGTTAATATATTTATTCGGAACCCTCTCTCCCTTCCCTGAAGGTACAACGTTTTTAGGTACATATATTGACTCAACCTTATCTTTTGAAAAACACATTGACCATATCAGCTCCAAATTAAATTCGGCATATTTTGCTATCTTAAATCTTAAAAATTTACTTGACGAAGCGGGTATGTTAACAGCATATTACGCAATGGTTTTCAGCCATATATCTAATAATATAGTATGCTGGGGTCACAAGGGTTGTGATCGCATATTCGTGTCTCAAAAGAGGATATTAAGATTAATATTTAATCTTAAACCGCTGGAGAGCTGTAGAACACTGTTCAGAGAAAAGAAAATATTAACTATCTCGTGTTTATATATACTGAGAGGTCTGCTGTGTGTTCAAGATAATGCTTCTGAATATGAAAGGCTAGGCGAAGCTAATTCGCATTTTACTAGAAATACTGAGATACTTAAGATGCCTAAACATCAAAAAAAATTTTTCAGAGGATCCCTTTTATACAACTGCGTCTATTTATATAATAAACTGTCACAAAGATTCAAACGGTATCAAGGGAAAATTTTTAAAAATGTTGTAAAAGGATTTCTCCCGGACAAGGCTTTTTATTCTACAGCGGAGTTTATAAAGGAGTGAAAACGAAGAAGTATTTGGCAAATTTATATTTACTTTATTAAGATTTTTGTTGTCTTTTGGTGATTGTCCCTGCTGATTGTCAGGCTTGGTAGAATGTTTATTGTTTATTATTTTTTGTTTTATTTATGTCTATTTATTTATTTATTTGTCTATATGCTATTTAAATTATATTTATTTTGATATTGATTAGTTTGGTTATATTATTTTATTGTATTTATTCATTGACTATAATTTATTTTATTGTAAATTTCTTGAAGGCCTTTTTTTAAAATAAAGAAAGACGAATAACGAATATTTTTTCAATCATGGTATTGTTACGCAGAAATATTTTAAATATTTCTCTGGTTCTCTGCAATTTTATAAATTTCTATTGTTGCAATTTTAGTTAAATACATTTCTTTTCAAATCCCAAAGGGTAGGTGTTTGGACGTTTTAAGACTGCTAAAAAATAAAAGATTTGTAGACTGTTAGGGTGATCAGTTGGGAAATTGTTCAAACTCCCCCCACCCCCTTCCATACAGATACCTTTGATACGCCTCCACTTAAGTTTGATCTATATATCAACGGAAAAGTAATTTTGAACAACGAATTGGCAGTCAAATTAGCGTTTTCAATATCTTAAAACCAGATCTTATTGACACAACTTTGCAACGATTAAATAAATCTTTTTACGATATACACTCGACGAATAATTGCCAGATCAATTTTGTTGGGTCTGGTCCACGTGACAGCGTTCCCCATCCTCGTTAGTTCTTGTACAGAGTGAATAACTGAGTAATCATATATCAGAAAACATTTTGCTTGTTTATGTTCGTGAAAAGGAGAAAGATCTAAAACCTGCATCCCTGTGGTCGGAGTAC
The DNA here is from genome assembly GCA_030620095.1 of Kuschelorhynchus macadamiae. NCBI lineage: Eukaryota > Metazoa > Arthropoda > Insecta > Coleoptera > Curculionidae > Kuschelorhynchus > Kuschelorhynchus macadamiae. Next base: position 211,455 of record JAUTXW010002781.1, read on the forward strand.
AAAGAGAGATTAATAAAAGCCCTGTTATAACAGTCAGGCAAAATATCCATATTAGAAAATATTCAGAAGTAATAGCGTTTTTGAAATGAACCTTCGTTGGATATCGTGCAAAAAATCTAAACTATTTACTGGGGAATAAATATTTAAGTTTGTACAAAAAGCTCCGGATGAATGTATGATTTTTTGGTAATATATCCTATTCTATTCTATCTTGAAAACGAAAGAAAAAGTATTCCAGAAACGGTGCTTTTTTTATCTTTTTCTGTATAAAACATCATCTTCCACTGTACAGGGTAGCTTTATAGAGATAAAAATAAAATAAAAATAGAAAGCATTTAGCTTTTTGAAAAAAGTGAAATTTCTTTTATCATTTTATATATAAAATCTTTTTTTTACTGTACACGTTAGTCCTAGAAGGATGAAAACCTGAATTTAATTAAGATCTAGAAAAATTTAAAATTGATATCATATAAATCTTTTAGAAATTATCCAGTCATTTTGTAGCACTTTCGAAAACAAAAAACCCATGTAGGTTTTAGATGTTATATCGTTGATTTTAGGTAATATAAATTGCAAAAATTTTTCTAATCGTTTTCATTTTTAGTTTATTCAGCGCACAAGGTAAAAGTGGACAATTAGATAATTTTAGTCCTCCTAATTCATCTTCCGTACCTTAGCCTTGCGAAACAAACCATAATTGTGATTCATGCTCCACTTTCTTTCTTTGGTTAAAGTATAACAGTTTGCTTTACTGGAAACTGTGCCATGGCCGCAGAGTCCATTAATCAAGCAGAAAATATTAGTTGCTGTCTGGAAAGATATCTTGTAGGTAGGTAATTAGCGTTAAACGTCATTCATAGTAAAATTACACTGATGAAACCTCAATACGTAAAAGTATATAAAGAATTTTCCATGGTGATTGATACGGGTCTCGTAAAGATTATAGGTTAGATTAGGGTTACGATATTTAATGTAAGGTTAGGATTTAGGCTGACTAGTCATCTTGTGACATAGATTTTCGGAACTAGTTATAGTTCTAAATTGCATATGAAATCGCGATATGGATCATCAGCCGGTCTCTTCTCATAATTCGATCGATCGGTCGCGGCATCACGTCGGCATGCAGAAGTTCAATTGTTCAGAGGTCGCGCGGTCAATATTCTAACTCGATATTGTTTCGAAAGTGGTTTATATGCTGTTTTTGTAATATATATTTTTTTATTTTTATGTTCCATATGTGGGTTGGAAATATACAGGAAATAAAATGTTGGTGACTAGTGCAAAAAAATAAACAACTAAAAGGTGCTTACGAACTTAATTTTGCAAAAATAACCAATTTCAGGTGGTCTATGATTGAGTTGTGAATGTAGATGTAGTGAAAAAAATTAAACAACTAAAGAGTGCTAACGAACTTAATTTTGAGAAAATAACCGAATTCGAGGTAAATGTCGCAATTTGCCAGAACTTATTATACAACAAACTAGTAAAGACAAAAATAAAGAGGTTCATCGAAACTTTCGCAAAAGTATGTACGATTTAGCTAACTGGATATGTGGTTGTGAAATCTCTAACTCATTTTACTGGTATGTTTGTTTGTTGTTTTCTAAGGACTCGTCGGACTTAAATTTAAAATTAATGTTAAAGACTTGAAACACTTAAAAAAAATAAAAAAACCAGCGTTTTCTGCAGATCACAAGAAATGTTCAATGAACTATGCTACGGTCGGAAGTGTTGATATTCGCACTCAGCTAGACACAGCTTATAGAAAATCTTTTAGAGATTTTAATGAAAATGTATCCAAAAATCGTTATATTTTAAACAAAATTATAGATTGTGTAAAATTTTGTGGGCCATTCGAGCTGGCACTACGTGACAATGATGAAAAGGAATGTGCGTTCAATTTTAAAGAACGTGTCACTCAGGTATGCATCACAATCTAATGGAGCTAACCAGTACTATAAACAGGGTATTAAAGAGAGTTCAGTGTTGGCTTTCCAATCACAATTTAAATCTTTCAATCGAAAAATGCGAGGCATTGTGTTTTACCAAGGGGCGGCAAACCTGCAAATGGGACATTCATATACAAAACATCATATTGAAAGCAAAAAAACATATAAGTTTACTTAAAACCTTTTTTAGAACTTGGTGGGGAACCGATCCCCAAATACTTTTAATTGCATTTAATGCAGTAGACCTCCAAAACCAACATGTCTAAAATTAATAATATTTTCTATGAAGGTCTTCGAATTTGTTTAGGATGTATGAAATCTACACCACGCAATGCACCTTTGACAGAATCCAAAAACGTAGATTTACATCACAGGAGACTCCTGCTGACAACCAAATTTCTTTCACACATCTTTTCTATAACTAATCATCTTTTGGCTGATCTTATGATTACTCTGAGAATGCATTACATTAACAGTGGGCGCATACAAAATGAATATACTATCCCGTATATGATGCAAGCTGCGGAGTACTTTTATCTATATATAAATAAAATGCTTAGGACAAATCACCTCCCCTGTCACGTGTTTTATTTCCAGTTACAGCTAAAACCGCTCAAATTTATTGATTTTAAACTAAACAAAAAATAAACACCTCAAGTTCCATACTCTTTCCTTGCGAATTCTAAAAAATTTAAAACCTCTTATATTTTCATATACACATATGTAGGGGAAGGGGCAAATAGTGTACATATAATTAAAATATTCCATTACAGTAGATTATAACTCTTTTTTTAAAAACAACCTATAAAGAACATATTATATTTTTGGTAGGATAATGTTTTAAAGTTTCAATAGACATAATTTCCCGAATCCGAAGGACGAGGGAAATTTGTAGAGAAAACACGCATGAGTGGAAAATTATCTGGTTAATTTTTAAACACGAATGTTATAAAACAAAACATTTATTAAATCAAAAATACAGTACAAAAACTAAGTTTTATTAACTGAATATTAAATACATACCTATTTCAAGTTCAGAAATTTGAATTTTGTAACAAATTGAATAATAAAATACTAATAGAATTATTTGTCTAAATATTGAAAAGTACTTAATATAAATCTAAATATTCATTTTCAATTATTGATTGTATAATAAAAGGTACAGTTCTGATAATTATTAACCACGTTGTTGTTTTGCGACGACGAAATATAAAGAGAACTTTCCGTCAGACCACTTACTTGTACTTGTGCTGGGTGATGCTGCTACAGGGGCTGGATGCACTTTGCTGTTGAGATGGTTATTTTTTATTTTTATTTTTTCAATAAATTTTTGTGGTGATTTTGGATCCATTTACAAATAACTTGATAGGGATTTCGCAGTGCTTGTCGAATGACCTTTAATTTTTATCTTATAAGTTTTCCCGACACTCCGCTTTTGGCCATTTATTGGACACGTTGCAGTAGCTCTGAGGGAATGGTTGGTAAATTTTTTTGTGGTATTGATGAGCATTGAATTTCTGTTTTTGTTTTTTTGTTTGATAAGTTCAACCAAAAATATCGTTTTTTAATGTAATTGTTTGGACTGTTTTTGAAGCATTTTCCGGAAATTTTTCTATGGGGTGTGTGGCCTTGCAAAAATAGTCGGTGAAATATGAGATACTTTTCCAATATTGTCAAAATTTGTAATTCTTTATAAATTCTTACAGGTATAAAAGTTATCCGACTTCTCTCAGTTTCTCACCAACCACTTCGAATCGACGAGTCTTTCGGCCACCACCTTGATATGTTTTAGCAAAAACAGGGTTGTATTGAATTCTACCTGTTTTTCCTCCGAAGTTGTCAGTTTCTTCTCTGAAAAAAGTTGTTTCGGCTCTTGCACCTTCTCCTCCTCTCCAGGCTAATTCATATTGGACAACATAAAAAACACTTCTTTTGTAAACCCTCTGGAGTTGATTAATCACACGCTTCGATTAGATTTTTTAATTCATTGTATGTTAAAAAAACGGCCGATTCTCTGCGCTATTGCCTTCAATACCTTGCAAATGTCTTCTTTTGGCATTTTTTGTTTCGTCTAGTTCATTCGGGAAGCATTTGAATTTCAAGACTGTTTTCTTCTCAGGTAAAGATTTGTGAACTCGAAAAGGGATTTATTTTAATTTTGTATTCATTGAAATACTTTTCCATCCATATTTTCGCAGTCGTCACATTCCAAATAATTTTTACCGTGCCTTCTTTATATTCCTCCCTGCTCATTTTTCGCATATTATATGGCCCAGCTTTTCAAAATCATTGCTAGTTGGGATAATGGAGTATCTTGATAGATTGAAAACCGTTTCAGAAATTTAAAGATCTAATGCTAAATATACGGGAGGGTTGATACATGTATGCTCTTCTTGGATTTAACGGTGTTTTTTGCCTCCCATATATATATCCAATAAAGAATATATTTTCATCAATTTCCACTTCTTGAACAAATTTTAGTCCAAAGCGATTATTCATATAATGACAACTTTTCAAAAATGTTTGAATAGATACTTTAAAAAAAAATCAGTTTTTCAAAAACTCAATTTGTTTCTCAAAAGCAGGTTTCATATTGTCAAGATTTCATTTTTTGGTTAGGTATGTAACCACACCGTTGCCAAATAAAACCAGGAAACAAATTTAAGTGGTAAATTTAAATATGTTGCCTCCCATAGTATCAAGCGTGGTATTTCCCCTATAAGGGGCAAGTAATTTTTCGAAATACCCAGTAGATTATAACTTTTCGGGAAAATTTAAAGAACTATGAGTGGAATATTCAGCAGAACTCATAGAACTCATTAGTAAATTTATGACTTCAGTTATACAAAATAAGAAAGTTTCTTTCAAAATGTACATGAAAAAAAAACTTTTAATATTATTTTAATGAAGCCTTGTGAAGTGTTTACTAGTTTCCTAGCCCTGTGTAATTAAGTTGGTCTTCCTTCTCCTTCCCTATTTTTCTTTTCTGTCATTTCTTTCTTCTTCGTACTTTTACACAAGCCGAGCAATGTTATATGAAAAAATGATGATGAATATTCCTCAAGTAAAATATTCTCCGCAGTCAAAACACTTCTCCGTTCGAATCTCTGGGTGTGAGTTACTTGTGGCCCTCCACCATCAGAACCAATATTTACCTACCTCTAATCCTGCAAGGTTCATATTCTCTTCCTAACCGAAATCAAAATAGGTCACAATTATGTAACCAATCACCTTATCTTTCCTGGTTATGAACTTCTTCCATCATTCTGCCAGAAAGGTTGTTGCTTGTCTTTATGTTCGTAGTAATGTATCCTGTACAAGAATTCCGAATCTCGAATCATACAGATCCGATATAAAATGGCTCAAACTAGCCCTCAGGGCTTCCACTAAACCTATTTGTTTTATATATCACTCTCCTCTAGACAATTCTTTCAACGAGCTCTTTGACTTTCTTTCTGCAAAAGTGAATTTCCTTTTTATAAAGGGACACCCCAACAACCACAACCATAAACACAACCACTTCAGCTACTTAACGACAATATTAAATAGGTTGAATCGGTTGAATTCCTGGGTTTGAATATAAATAACAACCTAAAATGGTCTAGGCATATCGACACCTTAACTAAAAAACTCTCTACCGCCTGCTTTGCCATTCGATTAATTTCAAAAGAACTGGACGAATCCCATCTCCGCTATGGCCTTCACTTTTAAGGCTGCTGTACCACGGAGCAATTTCTTAGTATTTTTAGCCTTCAAAAGAGAGCAATCCGCTATTTGTTTGGTCTAAATAATAGAGCGCACTGCCAATACTATTTCAAAAAAATCAATGTCATCGAAATTATTCACCTCGCGTATGTATTGTTTATTTCTTTTTGTTAGGTCACCTGGATTCATTAACTTTACGGCAATGTTACGAATATAACGAATGTTATATTAACAATTTATGTATTTGCATTGACCTATCGAAAAATATGATTTTTTTCAATCAATATTTTGATTTTTTCATTGGTCTTGTTTTTTTGTTTTAAGGTAAATTTTGCTTTGTCCATAAAATTGTATCAATTTTCCTGCGACAATAAAGCATACTTTTGTTTGTTTGTTTTCTCTGAAATCATTGTCCTTGACGCCTTTAACGTTTAAAATAAAGAATGGTTAGGGTCTATTAGAACCGATCCACAAGGTAGAGCAGGAGAAGCCTCGGCAATCCACCAATCTCTTAGCAACCTCATCCGAGAACCTATCTACTTCCCACGCATCGTCACACATAGCCAAAATCCATTGGACCTCTTTTTCACCACTCACTCAGTGCCTTATCAGTGTTCCATTTCCGCTTCTCTGGATTCCTCTGACCACGGTTTAATTACTGTTTCATGTCCCATATAACAGAAAGTTGTAGAATCCATGCCACTTCGTGTTATTTGGCACAATAATTCCGCAGATGGGTTGCGGGATTCCTACTCTTCCTTCCCTTGGAATGATGTTTGTTTCTCCACCAATGATCTTTTCGAAATGTGTTCACACATTTTGGATTTAATCCAATTAGGTATAAAAACCTTTGTGAGTGTGGTATGTATTTGATTAAGACTTCAAAACCTCCCAAAAATGGATTTCAAAACCCTGCGATAATGCCAGGCTACAGAAAATCCGTACTCACAACAATTTTCTTAAGAACCCTATTTCAGAAAACCTACAGGCTAAGAACGAGATGCGAAATCATTACAGTTACATAATTCTCGAAGCCAAAAATGCCTTCAATACACGCATAAAAGGCAAAGTTCTTTTTTACCAAAATTGGAGCCAATCGTTTTACTGGCTTGCTAAAAATAATATCAGTCGAAACTTCCTTCCACCACTAAATTCTGGTGATGAAATCATCTCCATATCTAAATCAAAAACTGAGCTTTTTACAAAATAATTCTCCACAAATTCTACACTACGCATCAAAATTAACGCACCACTATAAATTGCACAGCATTTCAATGTCGATTTTCTTGCGAACCGCTGAACGGATTTTGATGAACTTTTTTTTTAAATGTAGATTGGTTTATCGCTAAAAACGCCGTGATGTGAGTTTTTATTAAAATTTTAGTTTTGAACATATACAGGGGCCAACAATGAGAGTAATTTTTCTCCAGAATATTTGAAACACCCTGTGGATCGTTTCAGCCGTAACAGCGGGTATACGCTTGATACAAATTATAGCCCCATGTTTTCTTAACAATTTGGTTTTTGTTTCATGTCAACATCTCTATTTTTAAATGAAATACAGAACAAAAGACTAAAGCGCATTAGTTTATTTTAACAATTCAACCTCTTAAAATAGGGTAGGCCATGAAATAAACAAGTTTGGCAAACTGTCATGTTTGTTTATTATGTGTCAATTTTATCTTTGAAAATTGTTAAAATTTGGGCAATGCATGGAGCGTCAAACAAGGAATTTGTCTCATGACTAATGCGTAGCAGCAATTACATTGGCCTAGGAAGGATTAAACTATCGTGCTATAGCTGAGAGACTGGGAGTTTCTCATTCATCAATACCGCGCGTTGTCCACCGTTTTGAGCAAACTAACGATCATAACCGACGCCATGGGCAAGGAAGGCACCGCGGAACAACAGCAAGAAATCTTCAGTTACAACTTAACTCTACACATTACGTCCAAATAAGTGTATCCACTGTAAGAAGACGACTTGCAGAACAGAATTTAAGATTCCGAATTCCAGCAAGAGGGCCGAGATTAAACGTAAACCATCGTAGAGCGAGACTGCAGTTCGCCATACAGCATGTAAACTGGAGTGTTCAGGATTGGGAGCGAGTCTTGTGCACGGACGAGTGGAGGTTTTATTGGTACAGCTCCGACCGACCCGTACGAGTACTACGCAGTCCAAATGAGCGTTATTCACAGTGTAACATTCGTCAAACCAGGCTATTTAATGGAGGTTTTGTTATGGTTTGGAGAGGAATTTCTTTGACTGCCCGAAGAGAACTTATTTCTTTACGTGGTGGTCCATTGAACAGTAAACGGTACATTACTGACATCTTATCCGAACATATTGTTCCTTTTGCTCCTTATATAGGCCAACATTTCTTGTTAATGCACGACAATGCAAGACCCCACGTTGCTCGTATAGTGCAAGAGTATTTACATGAGGTGGGTATTGAGACTCTGGACTGGCCTGCAAATAGTCCAGACCTCAACTATATTGAAAATTTGTGGGACATTATAGACAGACAACTTAGAAACCATCAGCCCTTACCAGCCTCTCTTGACGAAATTCAAAATTTTGTCACAAATTTATGGAATGACATTTATCAAGAGCAGATTAGACGCCTTGTGTCTAGTATGAGTCGTCGATGTGAAGCCGTTATTCAGAGTAGAGGCGAAAACATGCGATATTGATATTCTCAATTTTTTTCTAACTTTGTCCTTGCCACCAATATTGCTTTTATTGTTATTTTGAAGTTGTTAAATTGTTAAAATAAACTAGTGCGCTAGTTAATCTTTTACTCTGTATTTTATTTAAAAATAGAGATATTGACATGAAACAAAAACCAAATTGTTAAGAAAACATGTGGCTATAACTTGCATCAAGCGTATACCCGCTGTTATGGCTGAAACGATCCACAGGGTGTTTTAAATATTCTGGAGAAAAATTACTCTCATTGTTGGCCCCTGTACATGCTCAAAACTAAAATTTTAATAAAAACTCACATCGCGGCGTTTTTAGCGATAAACAAATCTACATTTAAAAAAAAATTAGTAAAATAGTAGTGCGTTAATTTTGATGGGTAGTGTACATTTATCCCTCCTCTTCACATGCCCCTTACGTCAGTACCAGCTTTGCCATACAATATGCAACAAATTACCCTCAGGTTTGAAAAAGTTCCAATTATTCATATTATTATATTTTAAGATAAAAAATTCTTTCTTTAGGTAGTGTAAAAGTTAAATTAAAACTAATTTTTAGAAAATCCGAGCAGATCGATTCCGAACTTCTCTCGGATAACCGGAAAATCGAAGTTCTACAACCGTTCAGTGCTAAAAAAAAATCGATACCGCCCGTATAAAATTAGGCCAGTGCAACTATTAACCAACGATCATTTTAACCAACGCCCCCACTTCTGTGAGAATATCCTGGCCAGACTGAGGCAAGATATGTTGTTATTCAGAAGGATTTTGTGGTCTCATGAGTCTTGTTTTACCACATCCGGAATGTTTAATAGAAAAATCAAGCACCATTGGGCAACAACAAATCCACATATAAATTGAAGAGCGAAAGAGACGAGAGAGTCAATAAATTTGTGGTGCGGCATCTTGGTAAACCAAATTATTGGTCCGACATTTGTTGAGGGTATATTAACGCGGGAATGATATTTAAATCTATTAAATAACGAAATTGAGCATTTTTTTTTGAGCAGCTTCCTCTAAACACTTATAACCAGATAATTTGGCACCAAAATGGTGCACCACCACACAACATTCGAGAGGTCACAGATTTTTTAAATGCTCGATATAATTAATAATAACACAATTTTTTTTTTGGGGATACCTAAAAGATAAAGTGTATCATAATAGAATGGACAGTGTTGACGAGTTACGACAAAAAATAGTGTATGAAATTAGGGTTTTAAATACAAAATGTCCCACCTTCATTACCCAAGCTATTAGGAAACTGGAAAGAGTGTTTCAAAATTGCTTGGATAATTGAGGGGGTCACGTAAATAGGCTATAAAAATATTAATTGCTAGTTATTGTTTTGTTGTTTGTTCGTTTGTTTGTTATCGTTGCATTTTTGTATATATAATCACATTAAATATATTTTTTTACAAATTACTGTTTTGTCTTTGTTGGTGACATTCCATGGGTAAAGCGATTAAAGTATCTGTGGATTGCGTTCAGGTCCAACAAGGCTCCTTTGTTTGTAATAGATATTTCATCATTTCATGAGTACCGCGTATCTGTGAAATTGTCACATCTGGTAACTTTAAAGTGAAATAAGTCAAAAACTACTGTTCCAAATATAGACAAATTATAAATTTTTGGAAAGGGTAACAAATTGGACATCAAAAAATAAAACGGCTAAATTATTAATATAATAAATTGGACAAATCACAAGTGGTTATCTTAAAATTCCTGCAAACTTTAAAATGATTTTTCTAATAAAATACGTTTTAAAGAATTTCTAAATAATTAATTCTTGGTATTTGTTTTATACCTAATGGAAGACGATTATATATCTATATATATATAGCCCCTCAAAGAAAAATGAACTGCTGATGAGCGCTGACTTAGGAACTCTGTATTGCTCTAAATTGCTTGTGAATAAGGCATGCAATTTCCAGTATCAATAAGAAAGACAAGGTAAAGACTTTTTGTTGATAACACAAAGGTCTGCAATGACCTCTAAACTTGCTCTCTTTTGCAAAATAAAAACCGAATTAACTGATACTGGGAGCAAAATTCTTAGGACGGAATACCATATCTCAAATGGGTTTCCACCAAACTGAACATTTCTAGCTATGTCACTTCCCAGCTCATTCGAAACTATGCAGACTGCATAACAACCAGATGCCAACTTGGCATTAAGTGCCAGAATGTGGTCACTTAATTTTAGGTTGTCATCAATCCAGACACCCAAGAACCTGGTACAGTTTTTGTTAGTAATATGTATATGTGCCTCATCTATGTCAGATTTGAACGTTATTATATTAGTCTTGTTAATATTGAAACTAAGAGAATTAGCCTCACACTGAACCAAGACCACGACTGAATCTTGCGAACATCAGCAGACACACTGGCCATTAAACCATTTACCTCTTTACCTACCCAAAGAAGTGTGGTGTCATCTGCAAAAAAAGTAAAATGTCAATAGTAGCTAGATCATTAATATATAGGAGAAACAATAACGAACCCAATACTGAACCTTGCGGGACGCCTTGCCTGATATTCATAACCTCAGACATCCCATCCCGACTCCTCACTAGGTGTTCCCTGCATTTTAAATAGGATAAAAACCACTCAAACACCACCCCTAAAACCATAAAAAGGCACTTTGACAAGAAGAGTCACATGACTTACATAATCAAACGCCCTTGAAAAGTCGCAGAAGACTGCTGCAGCTAGGTCGCCCTCATTGAGCCCCAGATATAGGCGCTCTAAGAAATGAAACACAGCATCAGTTGTATTTTTACTATTTTGAAACCCAAATTGTGGCTGTTGTAGAACATTGTGACGATTGAGGAAGTTTAGCATTCTTTCCTTTACAAGTTTTTTAATTATCTTTTATAGGGTTGGGATTTTCCTGGATCACCTACAGTGGCATGCCTAAAGGGCCTGTAGGGCCCGCGGCGCGGGGAAGCTGCGGCTGCTAGGGGGTTCCCAAATTAAACAGGGTATTCATATAAAATATTTTTTCCATGGTTTAAAAAAATCACGTATTTCGCTTTTTTGCAACCATCGGATACATTGGAAATAATAAAATAACGTAATATATAAACCTTATGAATAATTTGGAAGTGACAGTACTTAATGCGTTTTTAGATGTAATAGTAAGTAAGCTAGATACAAGATGTATTGCTTTTAAAACAGTTTATTCAACATTTTTAATTCTAAATCCTCAGACGTTGGTTAAATTAAATAATTTTGGAAAAAGCTTAATTATTTGTGGAGAAATATTCAAATGATTTAACTTCTTAACTAGCAACTGAGCTAATTCAGATAAAATCATTATTGTATAACAACATTAACAACCTTAATACAACTCGTGAATTATACTCACAAAAATAAACATCATAGCTAAATATTTATAGAGGAGATGAAAATAAACAATGGCTTTCCATTGGACTTTTACTTTGAAGTTAGCTGCATGTGTTCTTTACTGAGAAAATTACTTAACTTCAAGTGTCTACGACTGCCCCCATACGCTTTTATAGTTTTAGATTCTTTAAATGCGCAGCGGTCACTTATACCCAATTACTTTGAAGTCTTGAACACTAACGTGGTACGAATAAAGTCTACTATAACCATTTATTTAGTTTTGTGCTTTGTTTTCTTAAAATACCACTTTATGTTGTTTTGTTCAGATATGACATAACCAAGTTATAATCCTCTTAATTTTCTATAAAATGTGGATGAATGATGAAAGCTACTTTATTTTTCTAATGCCATTTTAACTTGTTACTTGTAGACGATAACACAATACATACACAACTAATTGAGACTGACACATTCGGACCGAATATAATGGAGTTTAATAGCTGTATACCAAATTACAGTGACTTTATAAGGACGGTGGCGACAATAGAGTAAGCAATTTTTGATTGGTTCTGCCATATTGCTGCTAAAATCGTTTTGTTTACTTTTTGCCTACGTGGGTTCCTTATGAGGTTTGTTGTTTTAGTGTAGTTCTAAGCCATTGGCCATATGGAGAAATGTGTTTAAGCCTAGTTCACCTGCACTAGATTTGTGATAAATTTGTAAATGACTATGAGCGTAAATATCTTAAGTTTAATTAAGAAATCATGGTTCTTGGGATTAGACCGTGTCAAATTGGAATTACTATCAGACGTTTCGCCCTCGATTGCACGAGACATCTTCAGGGATCTCTACAACACAAGATCTGAACACTGAACGAGGTCGAAGAGATTCAGGCGGGCTTTTATACCCGACTTGTGCTCGCCGAACCGTGACCATGTGTTAAGATCGGTTTCCACGTGTGATGTAGACCATAACCCGTATCCCTATTGAAATTTTTTGTATGTTTAAATATTTCAACAGATTCCTTAATTTTTCGTTTATTTCGTTCGGCTTAGTTAAGTTAAATATTACACATTATTATGTTTTGGTTTTATTTAGCTGTAAAAGACAATTTTGTTTCATGTCTTATTGTATGTTTTACTTTATTCAGTACCCCAATTTGAGGTAGAAGCTCTCAAAGATTAGCATAACAGAAACTTTATTTTGTAGGCCTTCTTCAGTACAAACTACATTACTAAATTCACTTGGAAGACAACTGTCATTAATTACTTGCACAAACATTGTTATTTGTTAAAAATCTAAATGATAAAGTAAGTTTGCACTAGATAGTTCCCATAGATTGTTAGAGTAAAGCATTTACAAATCCCTACATTTACAACTGACGCTGACAGATAATTTCATTAATTAACCTTTTAGCTGATCAAATTTTCGTATATTAATGTGTTAAGGTAGATTAATTTAGTTGAATTTTGCGAAAAACTAACGATAATATGTGTGCGCCCATTTAAATCTTTGGAAATTTTGCACCAATATGGCGGGTGGGCTTCTATTGTCGCCACTGTCCTTATAAAGTCACTGTAGACCGAAACTCGTACCAGCGCCCCCTGTCCTTGTAGTAAATAATTACAGTAATTTTTATTTCTAAGTTGCAACCGAAGAATAAAGGAGTAAATTTGGATGTAATGGAGTAGTCGCTGTAAGGTTCAAGAAGGTTCTGATATTTAAAAGATGTAATTTTGTAAACGGATTAGAAGCAGTAACTTTGAAAAATTACATTATGTCACTTAAAGAAATGACGCCCTTCAAGTCAATTTCGCAAGTAGTTGCTTGGCAGTAGTAATCATATAATTACTTTACATAGGAAATTACTGTAAAGTATTGTTCGAAGTAATACTTAAAAACGTGAAACCCAAAGTGTTTATGCATATATAGTAGGATTATTAGTAATAAATACGTAAAAACCCTTAAAGATTAGTAGTGGAAACAGTTATAGCTACTTTAGTGCCAGCTCGGTTCCGACATACGGGTTTTTTCAAAATATTTTTTTTTAATTTTCTGCTGAACTGCTCAATCGTGGCAATCGAAGGTATGTCTATCAGATTAGAAACAGGGTTGGCACCCTTAAATCTTCCAATATGAATATTGTATGCAGGGTGCACCAAAACTAAGAGACGGACGTTAAATGATAATTTGTTAAGTTTGGTCTTTTTTTGTAAATCTTGTTGCGTCAGTCATAGAAAAAGTAAGCTTCGGTACCTCTAATGCCAGTTTTAATAATAATGCATATTTCTACTGAAACGGTTTTTTAAATTTGAAATTTGCTCTAGTTTTTTCACAGATATTACCTTTAATTTAAAACAGTTTTTTTTAAATAAAAAATGATTATTTTTAATGAAATTTAGGGTAAAGTGGAGCAAGATGACGTACGGGGCAAGATAACGAATGTGGTTTTTCTAAAATCCGAAGAAAGGTAGCTGCAAGGTGAAACAGTTAGGATTATTACCTCATGTACCAATTGTAACGTACGCAATAAGAAGGCGCTGGCGTCAGTTAAGTCGGCGCTAGAACAAAACATGTGTTTTGATGGATGCGGTTGTAAAATTCGATGTGTATAAAATAAGGATTTCTGCACAAATTAATGGTAAGTATTTATGTTTTCATTGGTATTCATGTTTAGTGGACTACTTGTAAAGTAAACCTAATATGTAGTTTGCCTTTTAGTTACCTCTTTTTATAAACTTTGTTTTTTATATTTGAAGTTATACCTGGGGCAAGTTGACGGGGGCAAGATGACGAATTCGTCAACTTGCCCCTTAGGTATATGTGAGTATATTTTTAGGTTCTTTAATTCCGTTGTCTCAAAATGATATTTTCTGAAATTCGTAAAATTTTCATATTACATTTTTATATTTTGAATACCCTATATATCTGACCTTGACGCGTCCAAGACAATTTATTTCAGAGGCACCATTTTTTTATTAATATAATATTTTCTGAAAAATCAATAATAAAAGTTTCTTGTTTGTTGCAAACCTTCTGGACCACGCTTAGTTTTATTTTTCGTTGCAGATGGTACGAAATTATAAGAAAGAAACTGACCGTCGATCGTGGTCGGACGACAACCTAATTGTTGCAATTCATGCTGTTAAATACGAAAATCATAGCGTTAATAGTGCCAGTGATATTTTTAACATACCAGAACCTACTCTTCGAAGGTATGTTAAAAAAAGAAGACAAAATGAAGAATTACCAGATACTGGAGGCAGATTCAAAAATACCTTTACCGATGCACAGGAAGAGGAATTAGCTAACTATCTCAAAGATTTTGGCAGTAGAGCTTTTGGCCTTACCTCAATACAGTGCAGGAAACTGGCGTATGAATTCGCGGAAGAAAATAGCATTCAGCAAAAATTTAACAAAACCAAAAAGGCGGCCGGTAAAGATTGGCTAATTAATTTTATGAAGAGACGTAAGACTAGCTTAAGGACACCAGAATCCACATCTTTGGGTCGCTTGATGGGCTTCAACAAAAAAGTTACCAGATTTTTTTGATTTATTAAGGGAACTAAAACTGAAATATAACTCCTTAGTCCTGACCGAGTATGTAATGCTGAGGAATCGGGTCTTTCTACGGTGCCGAATAAACAACCAAAGGTTTTGTCACTCACCGGAAGCAGAAAGGTTGCAAAGGTTGCCAGTGGAGAGCGAAGTAAAAACACAACGGTAGTTTGCGCTATGAACACACAAGGGACGTTTGTTCCGCCCTTCTTCATTTTCTCAAGAGTAAGAATGCGACCTGAACTATTGAACGGATGCCCCCCAAATAGTGATGCTATAGCGCAACAAAGCGGATGGATAAATACCGAGGCCTTTGTGAAGTATCTCCGCCATTTTATAAAATTTACCCATCCGACAAAAGATCACCCAGTTCTATTGATAGAGGATAACCACTCCTCACACTGTTCTTTAGAAGCAATAAACCTTTGCCGAAGTAATGGGATTGTTATGATTGGGCTGCCTCCCCATACAACTCACCTCCAGCCTCTGGATGTGGGATTCTTTGCTCCTCTGAAGACATTTTATAGCCAGGCGTGTGACAATTTTCTTGTAAATAATCCTGGGAAGCCAATTTCAGATAAAGATGTTGGAAAACTATTTGGACAGGCTTATTTAAGAACCGCAACTATTGGAACTGCACTCAATAGTTTCGCAAAGTGTGGTATCGAACCATTTAATCCAGATGTGTTTGACGATGTCGACTTTGCACCAGCTACAGTAAGTGAGCGTGAAAATGTAATCAATAATGGCAGTGCTTTTCATTCCATAAGTCACATAACTGCAGAGGATGAGTGCTCTTCCGACGATGATGAACCCCTAAGCAACATCATAAAGAAGCAAGGTAATAAGCAGGAACGTAGTGCGTATCAGAACTCAGTAGCCAGTTTAGGGCCATCTGGCTTGCAGGCTCCCGATACACCACAGGCTTTAAATTTTGCATCGCCGGCGAACTCAGCAGCTAGAGCATCATCTAGCTTGCAGTCTGTTGATACAATACCACAGGCATCAGGGATCGCGTCCCCGCCAATCTTACCAGTAAGTACAGGGTCATCTAGCTTGCAGGCACCCGATACAGTACCAAAGGCTTCAACTTCATTACAAGTCGCAAAAAGTAAATCGTTACTAGAAATCAAACCATTTCCTAAATACGATCGCCCTCTCAAAAAAAAAAACAAGAGAAAAATACAAAGGGCTTCCATAATAACCGGGACTCCAAATAAAGAAGAGCTGGAGGAAAAAGAACGTCAACAACATTATAAAATTGAGAACAAAAGAAAATGTGGTCCAGTTAAAAAGCAGGTTTTTGGAGAAACCCCTAAAAAAAAAGAAAGCAATTAATTTAGTAAAAGATACAGATATTTTATGTCCGGGTTGCGAAGAACCATATTTTGAGCCTCCAAGTGAGGACTGGATACAGTGTGATTGGTGTGACGCTTGGTGGCACGACTCGTGCACAGGTTATGTAGGTCATGGCCGATTTAAACGTGACATTTGTTTATAATCGTCATCTTGCCCCAATATGCTCGTCATTTTGCCCCATAGGTGGGGCAAGATGACGAAAATACAAAAAAAAGTGTGGCATTTTTTTCTTTATATTTCGAAAATATCTTTTAAAGTTATGATGTTGCATTTGATAGTAAATAAATGTATCTTTCTTATAGTGACAAGTTTGTTTTGATCAAATAGTTTGTTTATTTTTTACAAGTATGTTTCCTTAAGCTCGTCAACTTGCCCCACCTTCCCCTACTCTCTCGCTCTATCTGTATAATGATGAATTTGTTTAATTCTAGAGACAATTCTAATATAGTAGAACCTGGACAAGAACACAAACAAATAAAAGTATGCTTTATTGTCGCAGGAGAATTGTTACAATTTTATGGATAAAGCGAAATTTACCTTAAAACAAACAAAAAAGAAACCAATGAAAAAACGAAATATTAATCGAAAAAAAAATCATATTTTTCGATAGGTCAATGCAAATACATAAATTGTAAATATAACATTCGTTATATTCGTAACATTGCCAGACCCAGATATCTCAACGTAATGCGCTCCCCTGCAGAGAAATCTTAGATTATTATAAGAGCAATATCAAATATGAAAATGCATTTGCTTTTGAAACTGTTGATGATTATGTCATCTCAAATATCATTTTAAAACTCAAAAGTAAAGCATTCGGTCAGGATAACCTAAATATCACTCTAGTTGTGATTTGCTGTCCATTTATAATCCCATTTTTAACATATATTATTAATTGTTGTATCACAAGATCATATTATCCAAAACAGTGGAAAGCTGCTAATATTCTACCTTTTCCTAAAAAACAAAATCCATCTGGGTTCGGACAGCTTAGGTCAATTTCAATATTACCTATCTTCTCTAAAGTTTTAGAAAAAGTTATAGAATTTCAGATTTCATCATACGTTTAAAAAAAATATATATATATATATATATATATATATATATATATATATATATATATATATAATTCCATATAAACAATCCGGATTTAGAAAAGGGTTTGGCTGCTCCACAGCTTTAACTGACATAACGGATGATATTGTTGGGGCACATGATGTGGGAAAAGCAACGATTCTTGTCTAGCTTTCGATATGTTAAATCATAAAACTGTTATTGCTATACTTAAATATATTGGCTTTTAATTAACAGCGTCAGACTTTATTCTCTCATTTTTATCTGACAGAACGCAAAGGGTTGTCATCGATGGTAAATTTTCACAATCATTACCTATCAACGTAGGAGTTCCACAAGGAAGTATTTTAGGGCCTCTTTTCTATAGCATTTTTACTTCAACATTCATAGAAGCATTACAATTTTGTCAATATCATCTTTACGCAGACGATACACAACTTTATATATCATTTAAATCTAGTAACGCGGCGGAAGCTAACTTTCAACTGAACAGTGACATCAACATTTACTTCAAATCAATCTAAGTAAGTCGGTGGCATTACTATTCTGTAATGAAAATATAAGAAATTTTATCTTCAACGAAATTAATCTGAAACTAGATAATGAAGTAATTACCTTTCAAACTTGTGCCAAAAACTTAGGGCTTTTTATGGACAATAAACTGAAATTTACAGAACATATAACATCCTGCCTACGAAAAGGGTTTTCCATGCTTAAACAGCTTTACGCTCATAGGCACTATCTCTCAAAAGAAATAAAAAAGAACCTATGCGACTCTCTAGTTCTGTCTCATTTTAATTTTTGCGATACTATATATGGACGCTTTCTAGATGTAATTAATATGAAGAGAATTCAAAAACTTCAAAATTGTTGTATTCGCTTTATCAGTGGTATAAGAAGAAGAAATCGGGTCTCTCATAAATTGGCCGAACTGGGATGGCTAAATATGTATAATCGACGAGTTCTCCATTTACTCTGTTTTTTTATAAAATCATAAAGTTAAAAACACCACCATACTTACATAAAAAATTAAAATTTCGGACAGATGAGCATAATTTAAATGTTCGTAGACGCGATATCTTAACAATTCCGTCTTATAACAAAGAGTTTTTTAAACAATCATTTTAGTATTGTATTTCCTCTTCTATAAATAAATATAAAATTAGAGATTTTTGTCAAACAGCTGCCTCTTTTAGAGTAAAAATCAGAAAATTATTATTCTCCGTTTAATCTGTGGACTCTCCCATATATTAGCAATATATCTGATAAGACATTAGACCTGCGGCACATTTCCCCTATCTTCCATGCCTTTTTTTTTAAATTTCTAATCATTTTCATTTTTTTTTTCAAGCAACCTTTCATCGTCTCATACACTTATTTAATTGTATTTAGAGTTAACTAGAAATTAGTTATTTTCCAAATACATTAAAGTATTAATATATTGTATGTAAATTCTCTATCTTGGAAATAAAAACTGTTTATTATTATTATTTATTATTATTATTATAAAGCGGTTAATGAATCCAGGTGACCTAACAAAAGGAAATGAACAATACATATGCGAGGTGAATAATTTCGATGATATTGAAATTAAAATTACGCGACCTTAAACTTTATTTTGTTTTCGTTATACAAGCAAAATAAGTGAAATTAAACAAAAAGTGTACTGAACTTATATAGTAGTTAAAGTGTATTAGAAAAAAAAAGAAAATGTATAACTTTAATCCAATATGTAACAAAAATAATTATTGTTAATGGACTATCAGACAGTTCATTCCTTATAAAATATTTTCAAATGCTATGCAGCAACATGACACCCAAAACAATTTAAGTAAACAAGCAAATAAAAACATTTTAATGAGACTTCATTTCAGACAGATTTCATTATAAAAATCATTAACGCAGTAAAAAGGTCTTTCAATGAGTTACACTTTGGTTTTTTTTTCGGAAGAGTGCAAACATAGGGATTGTTTTTAAATGTTCTGGAAGATGATTGTAAAGTTTTATGGCGTTGTAAATAATATTTTTTTATTAATTCTGTGGAAGGAATATGTCATGCTTAGAGGTTCTGGTAGACGGTTTCTAAAATAAATAATGCAGGGAGTGTTAATATTTCATGTTTTTTGAAATAGTATTAGCAGTGCGCTCTATTATTTCGACCAAACAAATAGCGGATTGCTCTTTTTTGAAGCTTAAAACTACTCGGTGGTAAATCAGCCCCAAAAAGGAAGGCCATAGTCGAGATGGGATTAGACACGTCCAGTTCTTTTGAAGCTGATCAAATCGCAAAGCAGGCCGTAGAAAATTTTTTAGTTAAGGTGTCAATATGCTTAGATCATTTTAGTTTATTATTTATATTCAAACCCAGGAATTGACCCGACTCAACGTATTTAATATTGCTGTTAAGTAGCTGAAGTTGTAAAGTCCCCTTTTAAGATAAGACCACCGTTTTATCCACATTGAAGCAAAGCAGATTGGAATCGGTCCAAGCCTGAATCATAACAAGGTCGTTGGAAATATTAGAAGGTAAAGACTTTGTATCAAAATCACTCTATCTATGTTATGCTTGTGTCGTGAGCAGAGAGAGAGATTTTTTCATTAATCTAAGTTCTCCTTCGCATGAGCGGATATTTGCCGCCGAAGCTAAGGCGTGGTGCTAACCAGTGAAAAACAACCATTGCTGTAAATGAGAGAGCCAGACGCAGTGCTTGCCGGGTTTATTATAACATATAATTCTTTAAACGTACTTTTAAGTAACCCTCGTACCATTTTTCCATAGAAGAGTAAGCTATATTAAATCCTCACCGCCACGCCGGCCAGGAGATCGGATATCCGATCAAAGCCAATTTAAATCCGTAATTTCGCATAGAACCGCACGTAATGCTAATTTAGCCTAGTCTGGAGTAGCTGAATAAGAAATCCAGACTAACGCGATATTAAATAATTTAGATATCGATTACAGATTTGTTTATTTTTAGTTGCATGAGTCCTGGGGTGATGCAATCATAACATAATACGTTTTCCTGGAAAGTTAATTAAACATGCATTTTGTTTTTACATTCTCTCCTCGTAATTTAAAATATATTTCAGTACAATTTGCTCTTTGTGCTTTCAATGTACTTAATTTGGGTCAACTTTTGTTTAGTTGAAAGCAGTTATATAAAAAGCAATTTTTTTTCGCTTTCTAGAAGCATCCTCCTAACACAGAAAAATAAAAATTGGCCTGCGGAAACAAGTCATTTCGATTTTCCGAGCTTTAGAATAGCTGAAACCAGTTACATGGGCCCTTTGTTTTGGTTTGTATTCCAAACATTTTTCTGAACAAAAACATATGCAAAAATGTTTCTGTGGAAATACGTCCTTACCATATTCCGAGGAAATTTTATTTCCATTTTCAAGACTTTAGAATAGCTGAAACCAATTACATTGAAACTTACAAACATACAAATACAAATATATTCTTGCGGAACTATGTCATTTCCATTTCCCGAGGAAATTTTCTAAACTTTAAAATAGCTGAAATGTGATATATTCATATTATTTCTCAGTTTCGATAAAGCTTCCTGAATACGGTACCTAACTAAAAAAAATCTCTGCAAAAACCCCCAATTTTTATTTTATTTAAATATTTATTTTTTTCTGAATGAAACGCGATTGATATATTCACAACATATTTTTTTAACTCATATAAAGCCTTCTGAATTCGAAAACTCTTATTTTTTAACTTATTTATTTATTTACTTTTCTTATATAATTGATTAATAATGAAGGTGAATTTATCGTTTAGGTGAAGTTTTATGGCTTTAATGGAGGTTTTATCGACGAACCTGAGCTAATCTAACGCCTAACGGAATAGATCCACCTAGCAGAATAGAATTTGTTTAAAAAATCCTTGTTTCAATATATACTCGGAATTTTGTTGGCGTGTTACCGAGCGCTTTCTTATAGCAAACCTAATCATTCCTAACCTAGTCCGCATTTTTAATAATTATAGTTAAATAATAAATAAATACATAAAATAAAATTCGGTAAATTTCCTTTACCCGGAACTTCCCTCGTTATATTTGTTAGGAATAGCGAAATGTGATCCAATTTAGCTCAGGACATAGTCATAGTATATATGTGTTACATATATTGTCTATTCATTTTTATTGGGCGCCATTTTGTTCCATCATATTGGATTAATATCAATATTTTGCCATTTACTTTCTACCTATGCCAAACTTGAATTTTGGGAATAATTTAAAATAATTTTAATAAGTAGTTTTTACATTAACACATACCTCCATTTTGTTACGCCATGTTGAAATCGTACCAGTTCTGCAAAATTTAAAGTCAAATGAAGATTTTTTTAAGTCGATTTTTAAAAATTTTATTTGGCTGCTATTTCGTTTCGCTAACTTAACTTGAAACCCATATTATCAGTCATTACCTCTTCCGTTGGTTCGCAGGTATTTCCCAGATATTAAGTTTCTAAATGGTTTTCGTTAACAATCTTGTTGTTGTTATGTTAGAGTGATGTATTATTTGGGGTTCTTCTTCTTCTTCTTCTTCTTCTTCTCCAGCCTTTTAATTCATCCACTCCTGGACATAGGCCTTTCCTAATTCTTTCTACTATTTTCTGTCTTGTGCTTTTTGGTGCCAGTCTCTGCCTGCTGTTTTCTTGATATCATCTATCCATCTCATTTGGGGTCTACCTTTACTACGTTTAGCCTCTCTTGGTCTCCATTGTATGATTCGTAGTGGCGATCTTTCATACTTTTGTCTTGTGACGTGCCCAGTCCATTGCCATTTAAGTTCAGCAATCCTCCTAATGGTGTCTATAACCCCTGTTCTTCGTCGGATCTCTCCGTTTCTGTTCTCTCTCTCCCTGCATTATTCTCAGTTTGTTGGAGTTTTTCTGCGTTAGGCATGTTGTTTGCAGTCCATATGTGGTAACTGGTAGGACACAGGCATCGAATACTTTTCTTTTTAAATTGATTGGTATACTGCTCTCTCTCTTCTCATCGCTTAGTTGTTGAAGCATTATTTCTAATTCGTTTATGTCACTTGATATTAGTACGATGTCATCTGCAAATTGGAGGTGGTTAAGATATACTCCGTCAATTTTAATTCCTTTCCCTTCCCGAGGAAGTTTCTTAAAGATGTCTTTAAGTACCAGAGTAAATAGTTTTGGCGATATCGTATTCCTTTGACGAACGCCCCTCTCTACCTTGATTTTGTTCGTTCTTGTTTCCTCGTCTATTTTGATGTGAAGAGAAGCATTCTAGCAGAATGGTAAGAGCATACTGGTTCAATTTACAACATGAACGAAATAAACTAATGAACAAACATCCCTTTCCCACTACACAGGAACCAGAATCACAGGCAGACAGATACCAGAAAGAGTTGTGCAAAAGACTGGAAAATATAGATCAACTGAATGGGTTCGACATCGATAAATTGACCTAACAAATAACAACAAATATTCAGACAAGTGTGAAAAAAGTGTGCTCTACAAGGAAGATTTCAAAGAATAGTAAATTAACACCAGATACCCTCAAACTTCTAGAAAAAAGAAGAAATACCAAGAGAGATGCAGATGAATATGAAGCACTTAATAAAACTACCAAGAAGGAAATACGAAAAGACCTAAGAGCACACAACACAAAGGTCATTAAAAACACCATTGAACAGGATAGCAATATGAGAGTACTTAAATCGAAATTATCAACAGGAAGAACACAACTGAACAAAATAAAGAATAAAAACGGAGTAGTCGTAACCAACAAAGAAGAAATCGCCAATGTAATAGAGAGATTCTATACAAAGCTTTACTCATCAACAACACCGAATATGGGAGTAAGAACTAAAGTGTTGAATTCTGGATCAGAAGAAATCCTAAACATCACACCAGGAGAAATTCAGAAAGCCCTGAAACACATGAAAAATGGCAAGAGACCTGATGAAGATAGAATCACAACTGAAATGTTGAAATTTGGAGAACCAGTGCTAGAAAAAGGTATCTGTGTGTCTTTGAATAAATGCCTAATAGAAGGAAAAGTCCCAGAACGCTGGTTAGATGCGGAAATTATCTTACTGTTCAAGAAAGGAGATTCAGCAAATATCGAAAAGTACAGACCGATCAGTTTATTATCACACTTGTACAAACTTTTGAAAAAAATTATCACTAACCGACTTACATCAAAATTCGACACATACCAACCCGTAGAACAAGCTGGTTTCCGTGGTGCTTCAGCACAATCGAATATTTGCAAACAATAACAACTCTTATAGAAAAAACTACAGGATACAATGTACCAATACATCTAGCCTTTATCGACTTCCAAAAGGCGTTTGATACAGTCGAGATTGGTTACATACTGATGGCCATGGACCGTGCACAAATCGACACTAGATATAGTACACTTATCGAAAATATTTATCATAATGCTTCTCTGTTTGGGGTTTGAATCTAGTAAATAAAAAACAAGAGCCTTTTTTTTAAATTACCATCGTTTTGCAACTTTGTTGTTGCATTCTCACAACACATAGTTTTTATATCCTGCATGAAACCCATTTTATCAGTCTTTACCTACTCCGTTGGTCCGCAGATATGTCCTAACCCGTTATCGTTAACGAAAACCATGTAGAAACTTAATATCTGGGAAACATCTGCGAACCAACGGAGTAGGTAAAGACTGATAATATGGATTTCATACATGATATAAAATCTATATGTGTCCTGAAGATGCAACAATAAATTTGTGAAACGTCGCCAGTATAAAAATAGACTTTTTTTTACTAGATCCTAACCCCAAATAATACACCACTCTAACGTAAAAACAAGAGCAAAGTTAACGAAAACCATTTAGAAACTTAATACCTGAGAAAAACTGCAGACCAACGTACTAGCTAAAGACTGATAATATGGGTTTCGTGCAAGATGTAGAATCTATATATCTTTCCTGAGGTTGCAACAATAAAGTAGCAAAAGGTCGATAATTTAAAAAATGTCTTGTTTTTTTACTGGATTCTGACCCCAAATAATACACCACTCTGACCTAACAACAAGAGGATCGTTATCGAAAACCATTTAGAAACTAAATATCTGGAAAATATCTGCGAACCAACGGAGTAAGTAAAGACTGATAATATGGGTTTCATGCGGGATATAAAATCTATATGTGTATCCTGAGGATGCAACATTAAAGTTGTGAAACGTCAGCGGTTTATTTTTTTTACTGGATCCTAACCCCAAATAATTCACCACCCTAACATAACAAGAGGATTGTTGACGAAAACCATTTAGAAACTTAATATCTGGGAAATATATGCGAACCAACGGAGAAGGTAAAAACTGATAATATGGGTTTCATGCAGGATATATGATCTATGTGTCCTGAGGATGCACCAATAAAGTTGTGAAACTTTTTTTAACGTTGTTCCTCCATTCTGGATTTTTATCAAAATATTACCAGGTCATCCCTATATGACCCTTAATTTTTGATCAATATTTGAGTTCAATCGGGTTAGTTTCTAAGCTAGGCCGCGACAGACAGACCTACAGACAGACGGGCCGACGGAATTGATAAAACATATTTTTTGGCTAAAACGTGAAGATCTGTAAAACCTGAGAGGGTGATTTTTTTCACGACTACAAATATTTTATTTAGTCGCCATTTTGTTCGGCCATCTTGAATTAATAGCACATTTTCACTAGTATCACTATTAGCAATAGCACACAATTTGAAATTAATTCATTAAGCATATTTTTTAGTCTGAAATTTTTAAACAATTTATTAAGCCGTCGTTTTGGTCCGCCATCTTGGATTCGTACCAAAATGTGAACAGTTAATTCCACCATAATACTTGATGTTTTTGCAAATTTTCTTTGACCATATTTGATTTTTACAAAAAATGTTACCAGGTCATCCCTTTGTGACCCTTAATGTTTGATCAAAATTTAATAATAATAATAATAATAAACACGTTTATTATTCCAAAAGAAAATTACAAATTAAATAAAAATAAACAGACATCTTCAATAGGAATAAATGGCTACTTATCAGTTTCCTTCACAAGGGAAGGGGCTGTTGAAGCCTATTAAATGATTATAAAAAAAAAATATTATTAACTTTCATAAAGTTAGTTATGTATAGCTACTTTAGTGCCAGCTGGGTTCCGACATACGGGTTTTTTCAAAAAAAATTTTTTTTTTAATTTTCTGCTGAACTAAGCTCACTCGTGGCAATCAAAGGTATGTCATCAGATTAGAAACAGGGTTGGCACCCTTAAATCTTCCAATATGAATATTGTATACAAGGTGCACCAAAACTAAGAGGCGGACGTTAAATAATGATTTGTTTGGTATTTTTTTATAAATCTTGGATTCGATGTTGCGTCACTCATAGGAAAAGTAAGCTACGGTACCTCTAATGCCAGTTGAAGTTTTTCTAAAAAAAAAAGAGTAGTGCAGGTTGATTATACAAATATATACATAAGAAAGTACGCGTCCAAGTTAATAGCGCTATGCTACTGAGGCACGAGACAGAAAGTGAGAGAGTTATTTTAGATATATGCAAAGTAGAGAGGGGATGGACGAGAAAATAAATACGAGTTTTTTTTAACGAGGTCCGCTGTTATTATAGTTGTTGGCCCAGCAATTTATTTTTCATTGATTTTTTAAAGGATGCAACTGACAGTGACGTACCGGTTATTTTATATTTGTTGATTAAGTTAGCAATTTGATAAGAATAATTTTTTTAAACTGTTCTTTGTTGTGTAAGGGTACTGATAGCAGATACTGTCGGCGTAAATTTAAATTATGCACAACCGTACGGTATTGAAGTTTATCGAGGAGATATGGAGGAGATATTTGAACCCGATTTTTAGCCTGTAAATCAAGGAAAATCTGCGAAATTAAATTGTGACAAAATGAGAGTGTCGGATAACAAGGCCTTGGTTTTTTGATTAAGTACATGTCGATGAGAGTATAAAGGTTTTATTACTGAGAATGCTTTTTGAAAGCATGAAGTTACGTGATCATTAAATTTTAGTTTATTGTCTATGATAAGCCCGAGACTTTTAGACGAGTTTTTAACAGCAACAGGGTTGGTGCCGACTTCGATTTTAATGGTGGATTCAAGACGTAAGCGTTTAGTCTCGTTTCAAAATAATAATGCTGCGGATTTACTTGGATTAATCTTAAGAAGATGCTCATTGGATTTACTGAAAAGATAGTGTAAGTCACGGTTGATTTAATTGTTTGCTATTTCGGCTTGATTGGGGTTAAAAGATAGGTAAATTTGAGTATCGTCTGCATAGAGGCGGTACTTGCAGTGACGAAGTGATTTCATGAAATTAAATGTGTAAATACTGTACAGAAGAGAACCGAAAACGCTGCCTTGGGGAACACCCGCTGTGATATTGAGTAACTCGAATTGTTTGCCATTTAGAATTACCCTCTGGCTTATATCCGAGAGGAAAAACGGCAACATTGCCACCGCCGACTGGCCAAAGCCAATATATTTTAGAATAAAAAGCAATATATTATGATGAATCAAGTCGAAAGCTTTTGTGTAATCTAATAGAATGAGAACAGTTGCCTAACCTTAGTTGACTAAAGTTGGTAGGGTTTTTGACTTTAGCTAGTAGGATGACATGTGCTAACTTCCAATTTTTTTGGAAAATATTGTTGTAAAATACAATAGTTGACAATGTGTGTTATGTATGGAATAATAATAGGACAGCACAAGGAAATTAGAGTAATATTTAGGTTATCTGCACCGAACTACTTAGACTTAATACTGAGAATAATGTTAGCTAATAGTTCTTCTGAAATGGTATTAAAATTAAATGACATGTTTGAAAGGAGATTATTATTAAAAAAATCGATTAAATCTTGTTTGGAACCAGTACGATTTTTTGCTAATTCTGTAAAAAATATGTTCATTTGATTTATGTTTTGAAGTTGTTCGGGAATGTTCTTGTGAGATTTGTTTAGAATATTTAATCTTTTTAATTCTGCCCATTTATCTTTGATACTGCAATTGTGAAATTTATTTTGAAAATTTGAAGTCAATCGGGTAAGTAGTTTTTTAGCTACGCCGGGAACAGACAGACCGACACGCAGATAGAGAGACAGACACACAGACAGACAGACCGACGGAATTAAGAAAACATGTTTTTCGTCATCTCGGGACCCTGAAACGTGAAGATCTGAAAAAATCTCGGAGGGTGATTTTTTCACTTTCCTTTTACGAAGGAAGTTTCCTCAGAGAAATGTTTTATTTACTTGATGCATTTAGGAGGTTTTATAGAAGCCAAAAGAAATATTTTGTGAACATATTACATTTCAGCTATTCTAAAGATTTCAAAATTACAAATTCTAAAGTTTTGCGGGAACATTTTTGTATTTTTATGTTCAGAAAAATGTTTAGAATTCAAAGCAAAAGAAGTTTCTATGTTATTGGTTTCAGTTAATCTAACGTCTGAAAAATAGAAATGAGATATTTCCGCAGAGGCTTCTATAAAGAGAAAAAAAAATTGCTTTTTATTTATATAACTGGATTCAGCTAAACGAAATTTGAATCCTTAATTTCTTTACCGTTGTCAAGGGTAAACGTGATACTGAGGTAGCGAGGTATTAGAAGATTTTATGTTGATTTTATGATATAGATGATTAATTAAGTAACACTATTAACAATTTAGGATGCAACGCTGGACAACTTACCCGTTTACCCGTGACTTTAAATTTTTATCAAAAATTAAGGGTCACATGGGGATGAACTGGTAACATTTTGGTAAAAATCCAATATGACGAAATAAAATGGCGGCCTAATGAAATGTCAAGTGCTTTGTAGAAATGAACTGGTAAAATTTTGGTACCAATTCAAGATGGCGAAACAAAATGGCGGCTTAATCAAATATTTAAAAATTCTGCCTGAAAACACTACTTAACGGATCGATTTCAAATTTTGTGCAATAATTAATTGTTGTTCAGAGATAAACTGGTATAATTGGGGAACAAATGCAAGATGGCGGATCAAAATGGATGCCAAACAAAATATTTATATTAGTAAAAAATCACACTTTTACATATCTTCTTGGTTTAGCATTTTTAAACGCCAAATATTATGTTTTATAAATTTCGTCGGTCAGTCTGTCTCTCTGTCAGTTCGCGGCATATTGAAATCACCTGGTAAAAATCAAGATGATGGCCTAGTGAAACGTTAAAAAATTATTACTGAAAAACTAATTATCAAATTTTACCAAATTTTGATTTAACTTGTACGAATTCAACATGACGGAAGAAAATGAGGACGTGTCACTGTAAAAACTATTTCTTCCCAAAAATCAAGTGTGGCATAGCTAGAAACTTGTAAAATTTTGGTAGGAATTCAAAATGTTGGAGCAAAATGGTGCCCAATAAAAAAATATGTGTTAATAAATGACTATTTACCGAACTAAATTGAGTCATACTTCTCTATAGTAAAGGGAAAGATTCGTACCGAGGGAAGTTCCGGGTAAAGGAAATTTACTGATTTTTTAACTCTATATTTGATGATGAGTAATTATGTTTTTGGTATGAGATCAGCAAACTCAGTGTAAGGGTATTGTATTAGCATTGCAAACATCCTGTGTTCCATCGCCGACAGGGGGTTTTTTTATTTTTTTAACATAACCTATAATTTTTATGTACTTTTAAAAATCGAGCTGTGTTTTGGTTAGTCCTTATTAGGTCTTTCAAAAAAGTATTTGGAACAACATGGATATGAAAGTTTTGATTTTAAAACGTTTAAGCAAATTAGAATTATCGCAGTATGTTTAAAAAGAAGATTTTTTTATGTCCTTATGCAAAAAAATTATTTTTATTAAAAAAATAATATAAGACCAAAATAATGAAGAGTTAAAAACGACAAAACTGGGTTTAAAGTTTGAAGCGAAAAGAACTACTTGCGTGCAAAAAACTGAATATTACTTCCATTTGGGAATTTTGCGCCCCATTGACCAATATTAAATTTTGTTATAATTTAGCTATACCTTTTAA
Source organism: Kuschelorhynchus macadamiae (assembly GCA_030620095.1). NCBI lineage: Eukaryota > Metazoa > Arthropoda > Insecta > Coleoptera > Curculionidae > Kuschelorhynchus > Kuschelorhynchus macadamiae. The sequence goes on from JAUTXW010002781.1 coordinate 241,181, forward strand.
AGTTCTCGAGGGCCTACCAAAAGACTGACCCTATTGAATTTTAATTAAAAAACTTACGTTTTAGGACAATTGAAATAAAAACCCATCGATACCCTTACTTATATCAAAATACAAGAGTTCTAACCACACTACATCACAACTTGTTACGTTCATAAATAGACATAAGCATAAGAAAATGTTAAAAGATGCCACTACTCTTCAAACAACTGAGGCTTCCAATAAATTCATAGTAATCCCATATAATCCCAGATATACGAGAGGTCTAGAAAAAGTATTTAAAAACGTAGGTTTTAGAGTAGCCTACAAAACGGAGAACAGTTGAAAACCCCAAAGACAAAGTCGACTTGAGGGAGAGGAGTGACATCTATGAAATTAGCTGTAATTACTGCGATCTAAAATATGTTGGGCAAACTAAACGCTCCATAAACATTCGTTTTAAAGAACCCATGACACATTTAAGATACGGAAGAACAGAAAATTCAAGCGTTGCCCAACATGCTTTGGAAAACAATCACCGAACAGGAATAAATAATCTTAAGTTGATTAAAATTGTATCTAATAATAGATTATTGGATGCATTTGAGAGTATAGAAATATTTAAATGTGGTAAGAAAGCCCTAAATAAAGATAGAGGGCCTATTCCCTATAGTCCCCTCTATTGTTTACTTGAAAACGGTGTGCAACCAAGTGTGACCACATTTACTTATAAATAGTCTCGGTTAGGATAAGTTGCTTTAGTTTATATCATCTGCTGATGATGCTAAATTGGTTAGCGAAACGCGCGTCAAAAAACAGAACGTAACAAGTTGTGGTGTAGTGTGGTTAGAACTCTTGTATTTTGATCTATCTTCCACCACAGGTTCCAGTGTTAGGACCTTACATACATGGAAGCCGAATTTAATATTCTCACACAAAACCGAAACAGATTCATATACCCCAATCTATTTCCTACAACTTTCCCAATTACTGTTTGTTTCCACGACGTAACAAAATACTGTCTTAAAAAAGATTTGCACATATATTTGTTTTACTCATAAATTGAAAAATTTTAAAGCATCCAGTCGCCTTAAATAAAACGTAGCCATTGCCCCTGTCAGAGGTAAACGGAGTGCTTTAGTTGCAAATCGAAATACTTACGAATTTAACGGATACAGTATCTCCAACTTTGGCTGCTTCCGGTGGCTGTTGAGTGACATCTCCAAAATTCCAGAACCAGCCAGAGGTGTCGAAAATTACAGGTGTAATCAGGGATAAAAGATTTAGCTGGGATAGGTCAGGTGGTGTTGGTCCTGCGTCGAGTTGTGCGCCCTGTAAAAATGTGAGATTTATTAAAAAATGCACTATTAGGCTAAACTCCGTTTTATCATAATACAGGATGTTAGGTGTTTGACTACTAATTTTAATACATGATGATATTGCCACTACGTCCAAGCCGGAGCATGAAAACAGTAAACATAAAATAATTTCGTTAAATAATAAAAACGATAAGGAGCTTACTAATAATACTCCTAAAGTAACCCCAAACTACAATAATAATATAAACAGAAGTAGAAAATTCGAAAAAAACTGCTGAGCACAAGAGGGCTTGGTGTTACCTGGGTAGAGTAAAGGAGCGTGTTGAGTCCACCACAATAGTTAACTACCTAGAAAACAAGTTTCCACGACGTAACTTTACAGCTGAAAAATTAAAATGTCACGAAGATTCGACAAGTGTATCTTTTAAGATAGGAGCTGATTACTCACTACTTAATCAGCTTAACCTTCCAGGACCGGCGTGAAATTTGATGGCAATTAAAAACTTGAACGTAATTATTCTTATTTATTTATATAAAAATATTGAAAATAATGAAACAGCCATGATTTCGTAACCTAAAAACATTTAGGAACATATTTACTCGGCATTATTGAACGTACAAAAAAATGGTAACATCCTAAAAACTTGCTCGTAAAACAAATTCAAAATCATAGTACTAACGTAGGTATATGAATAGAAATACTTATTTAAACATAAAACTAAATAAAACTATTCATTGTGACGTTCCAGATATATAGAAGTCAAATGTTCGAGACACATAAACTATCCACACGTCACGCAGGAAAAACGTGTTGGCCGATATTTTTTTTCCTATCACAGTAACTGCAGCGGCCTTTTGCATTTGGTGGATTAGCCACAGGTACTACGGTTTTATCCATTTGTAGAATTTCTTTAATTCTTGATCTTATAGTTCGCGGTAAACTGGCGCGAAAACGAATATGGTTTTCAGCCAACTCGGAAGACAGCAGCATTTTATAGATTGTACAACACCATTGTATTGACTCCAGCTATGTTTAACATCGAATAAAAAATCACCATTGGCCACCTCCGTGCGTTTCTTGCATAATCATACGCCGCGCACATTTTGTCCAAAGTGTCCACCCCTTCTTTTGAATCGTTGTAGTCTACGATCATTTCAGGATTGCCTGTTTGTCGGTGTCATCATGATGAAGGGTGGATACCAATAGCACATTTTTCTTTTTTTTAGGAATATATGATATGATTACATACCAATGTTATTTAATTATTATAGGCAAACATACTTGATCCTATTGGCCTTGTTGTTGGGTTGGAAATTTCTAGTGGTAGCTCCCGCTTATTTTTTTTATGGTGCCCAAAAATGTTAGTTTGTAATCATTATATAATGTGCGCACTAGCGGGATACTAGTGAACCAGTTATCACAGGTTACGTTTCGCTTTGAATCCCTAATTGGCTATACTAGTCTTTGTACTAAAGCATATACAGAATTGTCAGAGGAAAAGGGTTCATTTGGTTATGTTCCGACATATACTTCCAAGTTCTAGGTATAATAGATTTTAGAGTCAACCAGAGCATACACTTTCAGACCATACTTGTTCGGCTTACTTGGTATATACTGCCGAAACGAACACTTCCTACGAAAAGCCTCCAATTTTTTGTCGATCGTAACATTCTGAAATGGCGTGTATGCAGATTTACATTTTTCAACAAAAGAATCAAAAATATCTCTAATCAATGCCAGTTTATCAATTTGCCTTCTTTGCTCACGGGTATCCAGATTATCAAATCGCAAATGCTGAAGCAAAACCAAAAAACGAAACTTAGACATATTAAGTCGGAATATTTCAACACCGGTTCTATGGTTGTTCTATAATTCACTTATATTAAGACGGCTTGACTTTAGCACCCCTGCCAAATATAGTAGACTTATAAGTGCCTGAATTTCAACAAGGTCGGTTTGCTTTGTGTTTCGCTCACGGGAATAATTTTCTGAATATTTCTGTATGTGTTGGTTGGTACACTCGACGATCGTCCGTAGCATTTGCAAGTCAAAGGAGTGTTTCCAAATTTCCGATGCGCTTTTCAAATTTTTGACTACTGCTTTTGGTCCTAGAAGCCGTGTGATCAAGTTCTCTGCCCGAGTCCTGCTTGAATGGGGTACATGTTTCGACCATTTAGTGGTTTTATCTTTTCCAAAGGAAAATGGACCCATCGGCAATTCTTGCTCTTCAGTTCTAACATCAGAAATTTCTTGCTCCGTATCTGAATGTAGTTCTTGGGTTTCTAATGCATCCTCTTCTTTATCATCTTCATCTTCGTCATTTTCACACTCCTCTTCTCCCTTTTTCTCCTTCAGGCATTGTAACATACGTTTATTTAATCTTTCTTGCTCTTTTTCATATGATTCCATCCGCAAATTTACAAAAAAGACACATGTAAAAATATATAACAATAAAAACGTGCTCTATAACATCATCGTCTCCATTTTATGCAAAGAGATTATAAATGCCAAAAGTTATGGCACATGGCACGGCCATTTAAGATTTCTAAATTTTTATAGAGAATTAGTAATAATAACCACATTACAATTTCAAATCAAATAAGATCGCAAACCACCATACACCAAACCAAATATATAGTACCCACACATTAATTCCAAACACTCACAGACGTCGATTTTATATCAAAATTAATTCCGAAAACGACAAATTTGGCCGCCATAATAATTTAAGCAGCAATGATCGTAAAAACGGCTACACTACACAATAAAACATAAAAAATATTTCACTTACCTTTAAAAATATTTGAAAAATAAAACTTAGTAGACCGGTCAAAAATGGGATTGGAAACTAGCGGCGGTCTCTCACTCCACAATTACTTGTAAAAGAAAAAACAATAAAATAATAGCTTAGGTAGGGCGCCAGTTCTGGAAGGTTTTTATGGCTGATAACTGGCCGAAAGGAGTGCTTATTAAAAAGTTTGTGTTTTTTCGGAGATCAAGTTATAACATTTCAGAAATCATAAATCGTGTGCTACTGATAAGTTTGTTATTGTGAACATAAATGTTCAGTGTCTTACTAACAAAATCTCAATTTTAGAGGTGTTTTTGAAGCAACATAAGTCAGATATAGTGTGCCTAACAGAACACTTGTGCCGTAATGATGCAATTAAATACATGTGTATTTAAGATTTTGACTTAATAACCAGTTACTGCGGACAAAACCATGGTCACAGTGGATCTGCTATTTACCTGAAGAAAAGTAACATTTGTCAGGTAACTCCCATTGACTGCTCTAATTATTCGGTGGAGATGCACTTCGAAATGTGTATATTATATGTATATAAGTAAAAAACCAAAAAATAGTTATGATATGTGCTTATCGACACCCAAATTGGGATATTAATATATTTCTTGCAAAGGGACTTTTGTATTAATATGTTGTCTAATAGTCCGGAGAGTGCTGTGAGTTATTAAAAGACCTTTTTTCATGTTTTGATATGAAAGTAAGCGCCTATGAACCTACTCGTATATCAGTTAATAAATCTAATTTAAATGATTACTTAGTGACAAATAGGTCAGATCATGTCCATGATACAATTGTTATTGGTCCTAGTGTGGGTGACCATTTGGCAATTGTACAGACTATTTGTACAAAACTTTATGAGGGAGATATTAAACTTAATCGAAATTCTAGCGCTAGTTCTACCAATATCATAATGTATAGAAATATGTGCAAATTTAATATAAATATGTTAAGATCTTTTTTGAGAAACGTTTCGTTTTATGATGTTTATAATTCAGATAGCGACGTCAATATTTCATATGATGCTTTTATAAAGACCACAATCTGGGCAATAGAATCTAACTGTCCTTTGAAAGCCCAGAAATGTGATAAAAAAGTTAATACAGATTTTTGTAACAGGTGGATTACACATGCCATTGTAAAAAATAATCAGAAATTAAATTTTTTTTTTGCACTTACCAAACAAACAGGCGAATTAATCAAACTGAATTTTTACAAAACCAAAAAGACAGAACATAGGAAATTTGTAAAGCAAACAAAAAAAAATTTATACTAATAAATTGAATAATGATCAAAACAAATCAAAACTGTCTGGGCTCTAGTAAATAATAGCTTAGGTAGGGCAAAAAATAAAATACACATAAGTATTAGGCGTAATGATTTAAATATAAGTGAACCTAAGGATGTTGCTAACATTTTTGCAAATCAATTTTCAAACATTATTGGGTTAGCATTGACCAAAAAATTTGGTAACACACTTAGAAAGCTTAGAAACCAGAATCATTTCAAATCTGCAGGATTTCAATTCCAGCTCAGATCAAACCAAAGAGACAGAAAATAAAAAACGAGATGGGAAGAAACTAAACAATAAACCAGGGAACTCAACTAAACCTTAAAGAAGCAGGAGACATCAAAATCATTTTTGAGAAGCACCAGATTGGGGTCAAAATCAAGCCCAGCAAGCAAGTAGTAGAGTCCGTGTAGTTTGTCCTAGACCATTTTATCTGATAGGTATTTATTGTGATAAGATTTACTTATTTATTGCTTGCTTTTTTAACAGGCCTATCTTAACATATTTTATATATCCCCTGATTTGAAAATGTATGTTTTTAATTTAGCATTCAGTAAAGAATATAGATGTAGGAAAAATGTTTTAAAAAAATTGTAAAAATGAAATTCTTTTATTTTTTGCATAGTGGTATTTTAATATAGTGCGGGACACGAAAGAAAACCGGGCGGAGTCGATTGGTTTATGAAAGTCGGCAGAAGGGCAGCCAGCTTCAGATCCAGTGAACGAGACCTAGCTTAGTTTTTTGTAGTATAAGATAATTTCATGTCGATTGAATACGTAGTGTCTATTTTAAAAATCTACACAAAAATATTAAATATGCAAATACGTTACTCATTTATGGACAAGGTAGACAGAATGCAAATTTAGCCTTCTTTCAAATGACAGAAATTTGTATTCGTTTTCCAAACAATAGAGAGATATAGGAAGTATAAATATTCGTTATAATAATCGTAACTATCGAGACAAATAGCACCTGAAAACGAGGAACATAGTTTAGCACTAGTGAAGAAAACTCTGTTGTGATGTTGAATTTAGTATGTACTTTAAAGTTTTTTGACTAATATTCCTGTTGTATGAATTACCTCTGCTATAAATTAAAGTGCTTGGTAAATTTACCTAGTGCTATAAATTAAAGTGCTTGGTAAATTGATAGTTATATTAATTTCCAGAAAGTATAAACCTAATTAGGGTTGTGCAGTTAAAATTGAACTAATAAATAATAATCTAAAAAAATATTAAGGTTTAGTTACAATAACACGTTGTTTCTACTTTTTTATACGCGCCAATATTATGCTAACAAATTCCTATTCTTTATATTAAAAAATTAATTGATACATCCCAAATAAACAATCAAATTCACTGAACCTGTCTTAAAGGTTTTTTTATGTTTCTTTGTTAGCAAAACACAGCTAAAGGGATTAGAATAATCTCGTACAAGCGAATACAGCGTTCCCATGTTGTTAAAAATTTAATTTAAACTTCCAAAATTAAACATTTTAAACCGAGACACAGTGAAATGTTCATAGAAGTTTGGTCATTAAGAGAAGTTATCGCTATTTATAAAAATGAAGTGTGTAGATGTAACTTATTGCAACATATTTTTATTTTTTAAAATAAACGTAGAAAATAATTAAAATTAATTACTACATTTATATACATGATTACGAAATAACGTTGTATATATATATATATATATATATATATATATATATATATATATATCAATCATCAAAAAATGTGTCTTTTAGTTTTTCACAAACTTCTCTCACATTTTTTGGCCAATGAACACAGAATCGTTTGGTCTTGATCTTCTTCCTAACACTGAAACCCGTGGTGGCAGATAGATCAAAATACAAGAGTTCTAACCACACTACATCACAACTTGTTGCGTTCTGGACGACGTTTCGCTAACCACGTTACCATCATCAGCAGTTGAGTTTGAGTTTATATCATCTGCTGATGATGCTATCTTGGTTAGCGAAACGCGCGTCCAGAACGTAACCAGTTGTGGTGTAGTGTAGTTAGAACTCTTGTATTTTGATTGATCTTCGCTTTCAGTAGGGTCCTCTCTACCCTCGACATTTGTAAATTCCTGGAACATTTCCTGAATATCTAAGATTGGACTTCTGTAAAGTCGCTTGATAGGTATTGTTCACGATCTGGATTTCATGGCATATTTTTTAAAACAAAAACAAATGATTTATCGTCTTCTTTGTCAAATGCTTCGTCTTTTTCGGTGGTAGTTATAAATCCAGCTTTTTGGAAACATTTTTTTATACTTGTAGACGAAACATTTTTCCATGCAGTACTTATCCACACCATAGCCCTTGCCAAATTTATGCTTCTCTGCGCCTTCTCCATAGTATCCTTGTTTGTAAAAGTCAAAAGTCTTCTTACAAAAAACTCTTATATGTTAATTTAAAGTTTTGTATTATTCTTTGATCCATAGGCTTGCAATAAGAAGTCGTGTTTTGGGGTAGAAAAACAATACGAATATTCATCAGTTCTATTTTTGGGTGCGAAGTAACATTATCTACAAATAAAAGTACTTTCCTACCCACAGGGGCGTGCGGTGAAATTTTAAGAAAGGGAGGCAATTTTTAGAAACTTACCTATTTGTAATGTAATTGGATTCCTCGATCATTTTTTGCAAATTCGTCAATGACGTCATCATAAAAACGTCGATGCTCCGACATATTTTGGAGAAGTTTATTTTCAATGTATGCGAAAATCTCTCCTGCGCCGTTGAATTTCTCACGAAATTTTTTATACGTTTAAGTCTTGAAAAATTGCGTTCTACAGATGAACTTGTGGCAGGTATTGTCAATACTAATTCACACAATTTCGACACTTCGGTGTAGGCATCTTACAGCTCCTTGTCTTTTAAAAATTGCATTAGTTCCTTAGCGTTATTTTTTGCGCTAATGTCATGAGTTTCGTAAATCACTTTTAGTTCAGATCGCAGTAACACTCGGTCGAAGAATTGGCCATAATGAAGAAGAAGAGGTTTAAACGTATCTTCTGGAAAAGTTTTTCCTTTAAATGCATCAAAATTGCAGAGCTTCAGGAATTTAAAATCATTTAATCTGTTAAATCTATAGTTTATTTGTTGCTGAATTTGATCGGTTATTTCATAAAAAAGGCGTGTGTATAATGTTTGAACTCTACATTTAACGTCATCGTTTTCTCCCAAAATAGGTCAAAGTCATCTCATTTTTGGCTTAACATGGACTTAAAATCATCCACTTTTTTAGGCAAAAAGCAATATCATTTGTTTTGTTAGAAACCTTGTCCGAGAATGGAAATATTTCTGAAAATATGTTCAACAAATAATTAAAATTAAAATATCGTTTCAAACAGTCCAAAAACTACCTCGAACTATTTATTGCCTCTGAGTCCCAAGTTTCATTATTTTCTATTGTATTCTCAAATAGTTCAATCAGTGATTCACGATTTTCAGATACTGTTAACACAAGTCTTCCATTATAGTAGGAGCTACTTTGGGCAATCGTTTGTGGACAATGGAGTCCAAAGCTTGTGTACGTTTTGTTGACTTGGAAAAAAAAGCAGCCATGCCACTTAAAGTAACGAAAAATACTTTACACTCTTTAATGTGATTGATGGACTGGGATAAAACCAAATTTAATTTATGAGCAAAATAATGGACAAACACAGCACTTGTAAAATGTCCCAATTGTCGTGCCATCACTGCAGCTCCATCTATGCTTTGAGCAACTAATTTTTTCTCTCCATTAATTTCTTTAGTAACCCTATAAACTACGGTATATATCTGCTGTACGATTTTCGGACACATTCTTAAAACCTAAAAATCGCTCTTGAAAACTTCCGTCTGTTTTAACGTAGCGTATTACTATAGATAATTGGCTAAAATTTGTGATATCTGTTGTTTCGTCCAGAACAATAGCAATCAACCGCGCCTCGCCAATATCCTTCTTAATTCTTTTTAGAATAATTGTTGCAACAGCGGAAATTAAATCATTCTGGATTCGATTCGACGCACACTGGTCGATTTGCCTGGAATCACGGCATAAATGCATAAAATTTATTTATCTCAACAAGACCAAAAATGTCCTAAATTTAAAGTCAATAATACAAATAACAAGTTGGCTGTGAGAAAATTCTTTCCAGCATTTGTCGTTCACTCACAGCACACATCAAAACAGAAATATGTCAGCAGGTAATGCTTTGTGAGATTGTAATCTGAAAAAAGTGTAAAATTTTAATAGTTACTACAAAAACGTTATTACCTGGATCGATACTTATTTTCAGTGGATGTTAAATCTTGATGTATGTAGTTACAAAATATGTATAAGTTTTAGATATAAATAGGATATTAGTGGAAACTTAAGTCATAAATCTTAATGTCTGAAAAATGAAACTTTTTTTAAAGGAACCTATATTATAGAAAGCTTTTTGTTTATGTTCCTCCTCAGATCCCGGTTTCTAATGTATTTTTTTAACTTTTGTGATTACTTATCGTAATTATCCAAAAACAAAATTTTGCAGATATTTGCAGTTTTTTCTATAAAATTTAAAATTAAATTGCGTGTTGGGTCTAAAAATCAAACTTTGCATTAACATGTAGTGTGTAAGTGCGATGTCATGCAAGATTTATCATCAGTTATAGAATGTTTCGCTGTATTTGTTTGTTAAATACAATAAATTGATGTTGAAAACGAAATCAAGCCAAATACCTCTGTACAGGATGTCCAACTAATTTGTCAAAAAGTCCAAAAACGTAGAGAAAAAAAAAATTGTAATGAATATAATTGAATAAAATCCGTATTTTACGCATATGCAAAAATCTAAGAAGTTTTGAACTGGCTGCTATAATTTTTTAAAATAAACAAATTCTTTAATTTAAAAATTCAAATATTACTTTTTTTCAACATTTTATTATCTACCTACTTAATTTTTTTACAGATATGGAGGAACATGTGGTTTTGACTCATAGAGACATATTTAATATACTGCAAAGTTGCCCTAAAAAAAAGTCGAGTCAAGATTTTCGTAGTTACGTGCTCGTCTATTACAAGCTTACAAATCATTAAATTATATCGAAAAGTTTACAAATTAAAATTTGACGTTTTAAAAGTTAATTTTTAAGTAAAAGGGCAGCGGTTCATCGGAGGAAGGAGGCTTTGATAAACAAATATGTTAAGTGGTTAGATCTTACTATTAGGTTTCTAAAAGATATTAGACATAAAAGACGCCCTATGGTCAGTTTTCAGTATAGCAGCGAGCGAACAAAACTTTTAAAAACTGCCCACCTTCGAAATGTAACCAGTACACAAGAATAACGCAAATGAGTTTCCGTTCAGAGGGAAATATTATGGCTTCCAAAATATTAAAAGATATAAGTAACGTGCCACATAAAGCTGAGAAATATTGCACTGCGTTAAATAATAATAAAATATCTCATTCTAAATTAACTAGTGATGAAGCTTTGTCATTGATAATAGAAGCAAAGTTGAGCAAGAGTCAATATAATTTAATCAGAAATCAGGTTAAAGAAAAAAACTGTGACGTGTTTCCTGCATACGATAAAATTCTGGAAGCAAAAAAGCGATGCTATCCTGCAGAAATTACTATATTTATTCTGACACCGAAGTTGAACTTATGCTGCAGTCTCTGCTAAATCATAGAAGTAAAAGACTAATTCATGTTCAAGAATCAGTTCTTCAAGGTCTTAAAGAAATGGATATCGATATGAGCTGAGTGAGGGTTCGATGGATCGTCTGGCCAATCCGAATATATTTGAGAGTGTAGAAAAATTGAACAATAGTCTATTTTTAACATCTTTAGTGCCTATTAAACTGGCATGCATGCTTCATCTGGCAAAATCCAAGATCTTCATCTCCTCGATTTTGTAGGCCACATAAGTTACAATTCGCCCGTGAAACAATACAAATGTCTATGCAGGAAAAGAAAAATATGGATGATCAAATAAATAAATTTGTTCCTTTTAAGTATATTCTTTATAATAAAACAATAACGGTACATTTTGAACTACATCTCACAATGACTGACGGCAAAGTTTGCAATGCTCTAACATCAAATAGTTCAACTCAAAAATGTTATATTTGCGGGGCCAAATCCAGAGACTTCAATAATATTAATGCTGTATTCAAAGGTCGACTGCTGATAATAATTTGAAATATGGACTCTCAACATTACACGCCTGGATACGTTTCTTTGAATGTCTTTTACATTTAGCTTATAAAATGAGCATTTCCAAGTGGCAAGCTAGAGGTGCGGAAGATAAGTTAAAAGTTTAGAATCAAAGAGCTTCTTCCTTCTCAGATGGGGTAATGGTAGACAAACCGAAGCCAGGTTTCGGTAGTTACAATAATGGAAACACAGCGCAGAGATTTTTTGAGGGTGCAGAAATCGTAGCAGAAATAACTAAAATTAATATTAATATAATTACAAAATTTCATGTGGTATTGCAAACTCTGTCGTCAGGATTTGATGTTAATACAGATAAATTTAAAAAAAATTCACTAGAAACAGCAAAACTTTTTGTATCTTTGTATCCCTGGTATGACATAATTAACTCTTACCTTAATCCTTTAGGGTAATTATCCGAGGAGGCACAAGAAGCTCGGAATAAAGGCAAAAAAATATAGGGAAGATTTTTCCCGGAAGACTTCGAGAACTGATAATTTAAAAATTTAAAAGATGTAATAAATCGACTTCTTGTCTCCTCGGATCCTTGCATTTCGAGGTTAAGAAAACTACCACAAAAAAGATTAAGACATCCTTTTTTTTTATTTTGGGTATAGGCATAACTAGACATAAGTAAGTAGGTATTTTGGTTTTATACTTTTAATTCTTATTTTGTGACTACACCCTGTAGATTTGCATCTTGGATCAATTTTGCACAATGGAGACTAATGTTTAGAAATTAAACTTTCCCTTTAGGGATAGACATAACTAGACAGTAGACATATATAAGTATATTTAATTTATGTCTTTAATAATGATCTTGTGACTACACCCTGTATATAAATGTGGATTTTAACAATTTTTTAAAATCACAAATAATATACATAAGCGTAAATAACTATAAATAAAGAGGTAATGATTCACTAGAACAGCTACTTAAAACTAAGGATGGGGATACATTTCAAAATTTAGTCTTTATTTTTTACTTTTTCTAAATGGTCTTTGTAGTCCCAGAGTCCAAGGTACTCCACGAAACATTATTATATCCCGTAAAAAATATTTTAAACTATCATTATTAAATAAGTTCTCATTGTTCTCAGCAATATTTTTAATTTTTCTGTTTTTTGCCACGTTTCCGTAAAAATCGACCAGTGTGCGACGTTCCGCGAAAAAACGCTAAATTGCTCTAAATGATTTTTTAGGCAATCATCATATTTAGCCATTAAACTAAGTAAATCTTGAAAATTTCCTCTATTCGAAGAAACCCTTGTTTCGTCATGACCTCCCAATTCGTGCTGTCCGAGAAAACAAGCAACATAGATAAGTCTTCTTAATATTTGCCTATTTTTATCGACTAGTTCATTGTGTTGGCGGTGACTAATTTCCAACTGTTTATTAAAGGCGTGTTCAATTCTGGTTTTGCCGAAGACTTTTTCTTTTATGACGGCCTGAAAATGTGCTTTGGACATGATGTGTCTTTTTACAGCTTTATGGAAATAGTTTAAATCGGAAAAACCAGTTTTATTCCAGAGACCTTTTTCATATTTTCACACCCTGTTAGTCATTTAAATTGTCCGTATCGTTTTTCCGGATAAAAATTTCTAATACAGTTTTTTTAGCGTTTTTATTATAAACTAAATTAATGGTTTCCTATTTCAAAAATTACATTTTAGAAGATGTTTTGTAATTTTTTTTGTGGAAGCACTGCTTCCCTTGCTTCTATAGACTGCAAGCGCCTGCCTACCCTGCTGTTTCAATTTGATGTCATTTTATACCGGCAAATTTATCATTTTTGACCCCAAAATTTTGTTCAGCATTACCATATAATAACTTTCGTGGACATTAAAAATATCTTTAGAGTCGTAATCCTTAACGATTGATCTCAATTTGGTTTTCCACTCTTTAACACTCACTTTTTCCACGTCGGCAGACTTACTACAAATTATTTTAAAATTGCTTAAAAAATGTTATGTCTCTTGCAGAATTTATTTAACCAGCCAGTTGAAGCCGTAGGATCACTAATTTTCAGAATTGTGAATACCTCGAGAGCTTTTTCCCGTGTTAAGTTCTCAATACTGGTTTGTTTTTATTCCTTACTTTACAAAAACCAATCGTGAACTAATTGATATATTGCAAGCCATTGTTTTCTAGGGAACTTATATTTCTGATGTGCATTGCACTTTTTTTTTTAAATGTCATTCACTTGTGATCTCCCAACCGTATAACATGTTAACTAGGTATTATTTGGAATTCCCAAAATGTTTATTTATTATTAACATAAAATAAGTATGTACCCAAGTACCCAAACACCCTTTATAATTTAATTGATTTACAGTAGGGATTAAACAGCCCCTTGTTCCATTAGAAAGGGTCGAGGGGATTTGATTTATGGCTATCAAGCTCAAAAATTCGATTGTTTTTTGCAAAAGTATACTTTTTGAAATGACCCGTAGTCGTTTTAACCGGTATCGCTGTTGAGAAGTCCGGTATTATGGAAATTCCCATAAGACCAATTTTAAGAAACTAAAAACCGACCGATAATAGAAGTGACCGAAATGGGTTTTACTGTATATCAAAAACCATTTGGAATTTACCAAGGGTATAAGAAGTTTTTGTTCAAAATCATCAACTTACTCACTGAAATATCTGTAGTCAAACCCCTAACATCCTGTATAATTTAATGTTTGCGTATTACCACTATTGTTATTGTCAGTATACTTATTATTAATATTATTATTATTTAAAAAACAGCTGCTTTTAACTAAAGTTTCTAATATGTTTTTATTTGTATTCTATGATATAAATTAAATTTCAAATACATATCTAACGTTTTTTTTTGGAGTAGAAAAAAATTTAATACATCTTTTCGACATGAACTCTAAATGCTTTTTTCTCTAGCCTTTCCCTTACGTGTACCTTTTTTTCACTTAATATAAGAGATTTACCAAACCAGAAATCCATAGTTTCTGTAATAAAAAAAAGTTGTAAAATTATCACGTATTTCCTGGGTTTCTTCCTGTCATTTAAAAATAATGGTTGTTTACGCCTGATCCTTGAGCCGGCCCTTTTGTCTTGTGTGATTTTATATGTCATAAAATTTCCACACTATAGGAACTTTTTATATCCATTTTAGTATTTATATTGGCCATGAAACCCAAGGCGTCTTTTTTAGTATTAAATAAAATTTGTATAGTTCTATAAAGGACGAATTAATAAACACATTTGTCCATAAATTGCAATAAATAGAGAATTAAGGCCGGTTTTTAACATTTTCGCTACAAAACCCAAAATGCATTGAAGATCTTTGAAGATACCTCGTGCAATCGTAGGCGAAACGTTGGAAAGTAATTCCGATTTGACATGGTCTAAACCCAAGAACCATGATTTCTTAATTGGCTCCAACCGGGAAAGCGTTCATTGTATATTACGTTTCTGGGTTTCTAGATGCCGAAAATCATATTTTCTCAATTCTGTCGGTATGTCTGTCTGTCTGTCAGTCTGACTGTCGGTTTGTCGGTCTGTTCGAGCCATATTTAAAAAACCGCTAAACCGATTGACTTTCAATTTTGGAAAAATTGAAGGTTAAATGTGTAATATGAAGACTAATACTTTTAATAAGTTTATTTTAGAAGTTTACAGAATATATGTAATATGACTTGCATGTATAAGATTATCTAGCAAAGGTAAATAGGAGTATAACTTTGTTACATCCTCCCCTTTAAAAAAAAGATGGATAAACTCACAAAAACATAAACTTGTTAGTCAAACAAATAAAATTCTACAAATAAATAAATTGAAATAAAATAACGAAATTTAATTATTTAGGTCAAAATATAATCTTTTAGTTTCGCGGGCTTCTTGACAACAGTCCTGCTACTTTTCCTCCCAGTACCAAATCCTGTCTTTGACCTATTGGTAGTATTTTTTCTCTCTCCCCGTCCGCCTTATTAAATGAGTCTTGATTATTTGCATTATTCTTATTTTCAGTTACCTTTTCAACTTAGAGATTGATACGCAACACAGGGCTATTAAGATATGATCTTATATAAAAACTGTTACATCGAACTTGTCTGCCGTTTTTCTTTTCTACAACATAGGATCTCGGGACTCCTGAAACTTTGTTTGTAGTTTTTCCTGGAACCCAAATTCTTCCTTCTTGCACAACTACATTTTCGTTAGTATTAAAATCTCTCTTCTCTGATGTTTCTCTGTCATAATAATATTTGTATGTTTCTCTTTTTGAACTTAAGCCTTCTCTCACTGCTCCTAAATCATTTCGCTTAGATTGTAACATATTATTTGTGACTGGTAATTTTGATCTTAATTTTCTTCCGTTTAAAAGTTGTGCAGATGTTTTGTTGATACCATCAAGTGAGTTATTAAGGTATTCTAGTAAAGCTAGATGAATATCATCATACTTACGTAACATATTCTTAGCAAGTTGAACTGCTCGTTCAGCCATTCCATTTGATTTTGGAAATTTTAGACTCTAAGTGTCGAATATAAAATCCCATGATCTTGCAAAATCCCAACATTCTTTTCAATTAAATGGCATGTTATCTGTATATACTTTATGAGGTATTCCATGAGACGAAAACTTTTATCACCTCCTGGGAATTTTTATTATTTGCCAATTTAACGACTTCAAGCAATTTTGAGAAATAATCTATAATTGCTAGATATGAGTAACCACCAAACTCAAAAATATCACTTCCTATTTCCTCAAAAGGCAATTTTGGAAGTTCCCTTAGAACTAGCGCTTCTTTGACATTAGTTGACTGACATTTTTCACAGATTTTACACTTTCAAACAATGTCTTCAATATCTTGATTAATTTTTGGCCAATAGAGAATTTGTTTTGCTCTTCGTTGTGTTCTGATAACGCCGTGATGAGGTTCATGTAGTAACCCTAACATATCCATTTGCAGAGACTGAGACTTGGGCACTACAACTCGGTTGTCCACAAATAATAGATCATCCTGCTCATATAAACTACAGTGAAACCTCCCTTAACAGACACCTGCGAACACTGGACACCTCTGCTGAACGGACAATTTTGAAGTTACCGACCGTCAGTATATGTATTCCTGTGTATTAAACCCTCTTGACAACGGATACTCTCAACAACGGACACGACAGTAAAATTTGGAACATTTTTAATAAAAGCAGTAAAATTTCCTCAGAACGGACAGATGTTTAGATAATTTTCGGAAAACCCACATTTATTGCCGGTATTTTTATTGCACATTGTGGGCAATATTTAGATCTATGCTAATAAGTGGCGCGGCGCCTACCTATTGTTAATAGCACTAGTTTAACAATAGGCTGGCTTATGTTGTCTGGCTTGTAGGTAAAATGCGGTGAATTGCATAATAAATAGATCATCTTATTTTTATAAAATGTAGTCTTCATCAATAGAATATCTTAGTTTTGATGTTACTCTGGTGCGATCAATATGTCTTCAGACAAAAGAAAGTTTTTCAGTCTTCAAGAAAATGTTGCGGAAAAAAACAAACTTAGTCTGTAGGAAAATTTCAAATTAGTGATATTTTGAGAAAAAAGAGCGATCTTAATAAGCGATTCGCCGAGACCGGGAACATGAAAGAGAAAGAAATTGCGAAGAATCTAGAAGCTGATTGTTTCAAAGGATCAAATGGATGGTTGGGGAAGTTCTGTCAACGTCATAATATCTCTTTCAAATCCATCTATAATGAAGCAGCGGTTGTAGACTTGATTCAGGTAACTGATTGGCGGACGAAATTATGTGCTATTATCAAAACCTATGCACCGAGAGACATTTATAACGCCGATGAAACGGGACTCTTTTTCCGCTCCTTGCAAAATAAAACGTCTTCTTTAAAAGGCGATACATGTGCTTGCGGGAAAGCATTCAAGGAGAGACTCACTTTCTTTACTTTGCCCTCTATGAATGGAGAAAAAGAAAAATATTGCCACTTGAATGGTACTATAACAAGAAAGCATGGATAACAAGGGATATAATGTCGGATTGGTTGATGAAATTTGACCGAGAAATGCAAAGGCAAAACCGAAATGTACTTTTATTTTTGGATAATGCTGCATCTCACCCAAAACTGGAGTTTTGGTCGAGCACATTGCTAGCCATTTGACCAAGGCGTGATCCACAATTTTAAAAACCACTACAGAAAGTTTTTAATGGAACAAATGGAGAAATACATAAATGTTCTAAGTGCCTTTATATGGAATGTTACCGTATGGAAAAAAGTCGAATCCAAGACCATCAATAACTGCTTCCGCAAAGCTGGATTTGACGAAATTGTCGAGGAAAACGTTGACTACGATAGTGAAGATGATGTGCCATTATCGGAGTTATGTAGAAACATCAATGTATTCTCTTCCGACTTAACTTCATATTCAGAAATTGATGAAAGTTTATTCATTTCTGGTCTTCTCTCTGGCAAAACGATTGACCACTTCCTCGGTATCAATATTTATGTCTCTATGTACACTCAATAGAGCGAGACCTGTCAATCGTTCTTGACCTGTAGAATTCCGTATGAAATCCTTTAATCGCCTTAAGGTTGAAAAAGATCTTTCGGGTGTGGCTGTTGATACCGGTAAAGTTGCAAGAATCTTTAATAAAATGTATATATTTGGAAATATAGACCGGTTGCATTCCGATATCGTTTCAATGGCATTTTTCGGTCGTTCGACTGCTGATCGCTGCTTCCACTTTTGCTGCCACAGCTCTAATTCTGCCGCTAGGGTGTCATAGTCCAAGAATTGGGCATATAAAGAAATGTCATTTAGATCTATTTTGTGATCAACACAGACATTTGGTAATAAGAAATATAGAGAGGACAATGACTTTTTGTGTTTTGCGAATCGTTCAGTCAACTGCTGAATAAAATCATCTAAAAAGGGAATTGCAACGGTAATGCGAAAGTATTCTTTTGGACTACCTACTACAATATTAGAACGATTTTTTTGACGTGCGACTATTCTGGGAATTTTAATGCACTCTTGAGGATCTGCGGATTTCAAAAGTTCTTCGGCTTTTTCAAAAATGTTGCTGAGCACCTGATCTATGTCACCTCTCATACTTTTAATTTGACTTATAACAGTATCAACATGTTCTGTAGCTGTGAAGAGATCAATATTAACTGACTGAAGAATTCTGCATAAAGGTAGTGTATAGGCGAATAAAGTTGATGCGGTTATCATGCTGATGATAAACTCGCTGGTTATTATGGCATTATGTAATTGTGTAGCCTTGGAGGAAGTATCTATATCCTTTACTAACTGTAGTTCTTTCAGTGTTTCAACAATGGGCTTAAAAATTTCTGTGAATCTGATTAGTCCGTCGTGATTTTCCACCCACCGAGTTTCACACATTGTTGTTAACCTCTTCCATTTAGTATCAGGAAAATGGTTCTTAATTTTATTTTGTAGAATTTCAGTGCGCTTTGCAGAAATTTTTATAAAATTTGTGACGGATTTGATGGTTCCTATACAGTTTCTGACACTTTGGACATTACAACTATGAGCCAAAGCTAAATTTAATGAATGTGCACTACAATGCACATATAATGCTGCTGGGTACTTTTCTCGTATTAATGCTTGTACACCTTTAAAACTACCGCTCATGGCTGCAGCGCCGTCATAACCTTGTCCAATTAAATAAGTGCAATCTATTTTCAGTTCTTGTAAACACTTTAACATTACCGTAGCTAAATCACTACCAGTTGTACTGTGAACAGGTACAAACTGGAGAAAATCTTCACGAATAATGTAGATTGAATTTTCATTTTCCTTGTTGTAGTCCATGTACCTTACATAAAGGGATAACTGCTCAATACGAGAAATATCTGTAGTCTCGTCCATCAAAATTGAGAAATATTTAGCATTGTTAATTCTAGAAACTAAGAAAGAATTTGTTCTTGTATCATTTTGCCGCAAATTTGAATAATATTATTTTGAATGATTGGACTTATATACATAGCGTTTAAAGATTGACCTTCAATATGATCAGTTAAATCTTTGTCACCACATGATAGGCGCATACGCAGTAACGCTCGAAAATTTCCATCGTTATGATCAGGCTCTACCGATTCCAAAGTTATTGGACCAGAATCTGCAGTTCCGCGTAAAGCCAATTCTTGACGTCCGCAGAGTATAATAGTCTGAATTATAGGTTTCAATTTTCTTCTGTTTTCAGCTATTTGTTTGGCACGGCTAGAGTCAAGATGCGTTATGATATCCGGGGCCGATTTGCTAAAAGTTGCCATAAAGTTGTCAGCAAAAATACTATTTTTTTTATGATAGTCAGTTCTACTATGATGCACAAATGTTTCGATGGCATCCTTCCAATTATTAAAGGGCTTTACAACCAAGCCCTGAAGCTTTTGGTGACTACCTTTTCCATTAAATTCAGTTGCAAATATTGCGCAATATTTACATACAGCACCTTGATCACCTTCGGCAGTATAACTAAGCCACGGAAAACGCTTTAGCCAACCTATTTGAAACTTCAGGTTTCTTTTTTTTGAGGCAGGAAATTTATATTTGTCATCTGGAATCCATGAAGAGGTCAAGAGTTTGAATTTCAATTCAGAATCTATTTTTTTATTGAAACAGCAACCAATGTCCAAATTATCAATCTTACGTTCACTCCGAGGTTCATTCTTTGTATGTTCTTTTATGGTCGGGACTATCGGGAGACTCGGGAGGGAATTTGGTTCGAATTCTGAAACGAGAGAATTTGTACTGGAACTAGAAGCTTGTTCGGAAAATTCAGTTGAAATTTTTGTTTTTTTGTATAAAAAGTCCGTTAGTGAGCGCTGAACATTTCGTTTTGCCATTTTAATTTGTAATTTTTGGAAACAAAAGTTTGCGATACTACAGGGAAATATAATTATTTGGTTTTGCGTCATTCTAAAGTGGCGACTGGTGCTGGAGGAAACAGCGAGATTAGGAGAAAACTGAAATTAAAAAAATCTACCCAATTTCTAGAAAAGTTAATAAAAATATTTTATTAGAGTTTTGAAAAAAATATATTAATAACGCACTATTAAAAAATATCAATAAGTTTAATAGATATCGCATGAGCAGGCTTGGTTTGCAATAATGCAATTGCAATAAATTGAATGTTTATCTGCGACTGTGCAAATCTTTTTACACCATTTTTTTTTTTTTAAAGGGCTTTTCATTGCACGAAAATGTAAAAAAATACACTATTTTTTTTTATATTTTTATACGAAAAATGGTGTAAAAAAAGAATTCACTTATTGCACAAGTAAATTTTTGTTAAAACCACTTGTCTGGTGGTTTGGAGGATTTTTTTTAAAGACGTATTGTCTATTCGTGAACATTGGTCTATTAAGTTTGCATAAAACTCTCTTTTTCTTATTTATACAGGGTGTAGCAATTATAGCGTGACTTTTTTCCAAAAGTTGTAACATCCTGTTTCTCTTAAAATAAAAAAGATTGCTTAGAATTAGAAAAGATAAAGCTAAAAGGTTATTTAATTTTTTTAAAATGAGTGATAAAACACGCTGTAATTGCAACACCTTTTATTAATAAAAAAAGGTTTAATGCAAACAGTTTAGTTAGCATCACCAGTTATTAAAAAGAATCACTTAAATTTTAAATCAATCAAACAAGTGGTTTAAACTTATTGTTATTTTTTGATGGTACGTTGCGTTAATTTATTCGGAAAGCGTATTTAAAAAAAATTAAAACTACCTTTAACTATTACATATCAATACCATTACCAACGTGTCCCTACAACCAGCCAGAAATGTATTATTTTTCGCTCCTACAACCTACAACCCACAAGCCGCCACCATATAAAATAACAAAATACAAGAATTACAAGAAAGCAAAATTTTACTTACCTAGCCACTAGAAGCTAGAAGTATATGAAGAAGATAAGAAGAACAATAATACAATAAATAATAATAATAGCTGTCCACGTTAGATGCGCCTAAAAAGCACATAAAACTAACCTTTGAATTTCGAATATTCAAAAATCGAATGTGAGGTTAGAGTGTATATTTCTCTTCTCTCTTTACTTTTCAGTTTTACGGCCTATGCTGCCTGGGCTGTGCGGCGATTAATTATCTTCTTTTCTTTTGTTCTTTTTGGATTATTGCATTTAAGATTTTTTTGGACTTAGTACATAATTTCGGGGGGGGGTTTGAACCCCCAAAACCCCCCCTAGATACGGCCCTGAGTGTGTATGTCTTTACCTGGTGTATACTTTACCGTAAGATTATATTTTAAAAGCTTTACCTATATTTTTTCAAATCTTGGCGAATGAATGTCTGTAATATTTTAAAGATTTAATGTTTCAAGGGGCTTATGGTCTAATTGTACTTCAATGTCTCGATCATAAACAAAATTATGAAATTTTTGACAAACCCACAATATTGTCATTTTTCTATTTGGCTAAATCGACTTTCGGGATCTGATAAGGCTCTGGAAGCAAAAACAACACTTTGAAACAAGCAGCTACCCAGTCCGCTCTGGCTACTATCAGTCTGAATAGTAATAGGAAATTTTTCATAAAAATTTGCTAAAAGTGAAGAAGAGGAAAGAACTTGCTTTATTGCATTTAGGGAATTTGTTTACTTTTGGGGCCAGACCCATGTGGTATTATTTTTTAGCATTCCTCTTAAAGGAAAGAATAAGGCAGATCAATTAGGATTGAAACTACGAAGATAATTTATCACGCCCAAAATTTGCTGCAATTCTTTTTTAATATTAGGTATTTTGAGTCCCAAAATGGCTTTAATTTTATCATCGTCAGGTTTCATTCCTTCTTTGCAAAACTTATTACCTAAATATTTTACTGCAGACACACGAAATTAATTCTTTTTACTGTTAAATTTGACATTTAATTGCCTTGCCCGGTGTAGTACAATATTTAAAGACCTATCATGTGACTCTACAGTCTAAATGTACTAAACAAACTGCAATATCACCAAAGTTTTCACAGTTCAGTTTTTGAAAAAATTCTGGAGCATAATTTAGGCCAAAAGGCATCCTGTTAAACTTATAGGTTCCAAGCACAGGTCCAAAAGCGCATAAGTTACTTGAAGGCTCATCAAGTTCTACTTGATAAAACCCTTTTCTAAAATCTAAAACCGTAAAATAACATTGATCTTTTAATTTTTACCTAATTTCATCCAGAGTAGGAATTATACAATATCACGTTCTAATGACTTATTTAAATCCCACGGATCTAAACATAACCGTAAACTTTAATCGTTTTTCGCAACTATAACCAGGTTACTAAGCCATTCGGTAGGTCCATCAAATGTCGAAATTATGCCTCTTTCTACAAGACTATCTAATTGCTTCTTTAATCTGTCTTTAATGACAAAAGGAAGTCGAAGGGGTGGCTTAGCAACTGGTTGGGCATTTGCAGAGTGATTAAACTAATGAGTAAGTAACAAAGAAACATAACCTCAAAAAAGCAACACGACATGTAATAAGTACAAGAAATAATAACTATTTTAATGTGGGTTTTCATAATTCTAAGCTTTTTAATAAAAAAAAATAAAATGGTTTGTTAAGAAATGTTTTTTTTTAAGTTTCGTTTATACAATGACATATGCATTACAGAAAAAAATACTTAGACCACTTTGCCAACATAGATATTGTTAAAAAGATTTTTGTTTTATTTCAAATGATGATGCTGTTCTAAAGCAGGCACAGACATTTACTAGGGTTGGCACGAAACGTTTTAGGGAGCCCGACACACACAAAAAGGCTGTTGGAAAGAAGAAAAGAAATTGCGGCGAAGAGTACATAAGTAGCAGCAGAAAATTACTTCCGGCAAAACAATTTTTCAAATTCTGAATGTAATTGCAAAAATAAATGTTTAGATAAAGTAGCCGAGCATCAACGATGAGGGGCATTTGAGAAATTTTGGCAAATAAGAAATTTTTAAACACAAAATGCTTTTTTATGCGGCGTAGTAAAGCAGTCTTCGCCACAAGACCATCGCCCTAGAACTGGCGCTAGATGTGAAAAATCAGTAACCAACACATTTTTTGCTACATCATCCATTCAAGCGTAGTAAAATAGTTTTTTCTAGACAGGTACAAAATATCAACTGGTCGACTTACTCGAGCCCTTAGACGAGGACGTGCGTTGTCTCTAGGGCAAGACCTTCGTGGCAACACCCTCCACCAAATATAACACCCGCAGGAAGCAATTCGTAGACACATCAACAGTTTTTCTGCTTATCAATCCAACTACACTAGGGTATTCTTAATCCATTTACTGAAAAAACAGATTCTTTTATTAAAAACATTTTGAGAAAAAACTTAAGGCAATCCAATTGGATCCCGATGATATTTTGGTCAGTTTCGATGTAGAATCACTATACACAAATGTGCCTCAACGACTCAATTTCCGTTATATCAGACATACTGGATAATAATAATCTTGATAAGAACTTAATAGACCTAGTGGACGCTTGTCTTACATCTACTTATTTCATTTTTAAACTTTTTATGAACAAACTTCAGGGGCAGCTATGGGATCTCCTCTATCACCTGTGGTAGCGAATATCTTTTGGAAAACCAAAGCACTGGTTCAGATATGTAGATGATACTTATGTTGTTTGGCCTCATGGACAGGATAATCTCCTGATATTTCTGGACCACCTTAATCAGCCACATCATAATATCAAGTTCACGATGGAAATTGAATCTAATGGAACAATTCCCTTTCTAGATGTATGTGTTTAAAGGAAGGAAAATGGTACATTAGGAAATTCTGTGTATAGAAAACCGACGCATATAAATAGATATCTAAATGCAAATTCCCATCACCATCCAGCACAAAGGAAATCGGTTATTAACTCACTAATATTTACAGCTATTTCGATTTCTGATCAAGATTCTTTAACATCGGAAACATCGAAACTGACCGAAGCTCTCAGAGGGAATGGCTATTGCACTGAAGATATTACGCGTTCAATTAAAAGATATAGTAATCCAACTTCGCCAAAGGAGAATGATAAAGAGCCACCATTAGGTAGTGTTGTTCTTCCCTACATACATGGCACTACAGACAAAATAAGACGATTACTTCGGCGGTCCAACATACGTACAATTTTCAATACACATAAGAAGATTAAACAATGCTTGCGATCCCCAAAAGATATTGTATCTTTCCATACAGAAGGAGTAAGTGTATGTGGGAGAAACAGGATGCTCAATATCAACTAGACTTAAGGAACACGAAGGATGTATTAAAAAGAAACAAATTGTTCAATATGCTGTAGCTGAACACCAGCATAACACTGGTCATTTCATAAATGTAATTATAACCTATTTAACCTATAACATATTAATTTCTTAACTTAATAGACCTAGTGGAAGCTTGTCTCATATCTGCTTATTTCATTTTTCAAGGAACTTTTTATGAACAAACTTCAGAGGCAGCTATGGAATCTCCTCTATCACCTGTGGTAGCGAATATCTTTATGGAAGCCTTTGAGGATTCCCAGTACTATCCAGCATAAAAGGAATCGGTTATCAACTCACTAGTATTCAGAGCTATTTCGATTTCTGATTAATACTCTCTGACATCGGAAACATCGAAACTGACCCAAGCTCTCAAAGGGAATGGCTATTGCACTGAAGATATTACGCGTTCAATTAAAAGATATAGTAGGCTAACTCCGCCAAAGGAGAATGATAAAGAGCCACCATTAGGTAGTGTTCCCTACACACATGGCACTACAGACAAAATAGGACGATTACTTCGGCGGTCCAACATACGTACAATCTTCAATATACATAAGAAGATTGGACAATGCTTGCGAGCCCCGAAAGATTTTGTATCTTTCCAAACAGAAAGAGTATATAAAATTACTTGCTCCTGTGGAGAAGTGTATGTGGAAGAAAGAGGACGCTCAATATCAACTAGACTTAAGGAATATGAGCAATGAATTAAAAAGAAACAAACTGTTCAATCTGCTGTAGCTGAACACCAGCATAACACTCTCCATATTATAAATGTAAAGGAAACCGAGAGTTTAGCATCGGTTCCCGGATTTTATAAACGAAAAATTAGAGAATCTATTGAAATATTTAAACATACAAAAAATTTCAATAGAGGTTCGGTGAGCACAAGTCGGGTATAAAAGCTCGCTTGAATCTCTTCGAGTTCATTCAGTGTTAAGATCTCGTGGAGTAAAGATCCCTGAAGATACCTCATGCAATCGAAGGCGAAACGCAGGATAGTAATTCCAATTTGACACGGTCTAAGCCCAAGAAACATGATTTCTTAAGAAAATACCTAGACACTAACCTAAACAAACATATGATGTATATGCTTTACAAAGAAATTTGCGATCAAGAAAATACTACTGATGTATCATATTTCATCGTGATTTTAACCTTCAATTTCACTTACCTTGAAAAGATACTTGTAAAAAATGTGACGCTTTTAAAGCAAAGTCAAATATCACAGCAGTTGAAGCAGAAAAAAATGAAATGAATATTCAGCACGAACTGCATTTGCGAAAAGCTGAAAATGCAAGAAAATCTTTAATCAGATAAAATTGCTTGTGTTTTCGAATAAGGGAAAAATTGACTGCTTTACCTTCGACCTTCAAAAGTCCCTTTCGTTTCCAACATTGACATGTTCAGTTGCTTACTTCAAAACAAAATATGTATGTTTTTAATCTCGGTATTCACGAATTGTCCGAAGAGAAAAATGCTTATATGTACGCTTGGGATGAAGCTGTCGGCTCTCGCGGAGCTCAGGAAGTGAGGTCCTGTGTGCGGAGGCATATTTTTACTTATGCAAAAAATGTAAGTCGTATTGTTGCTTATAGTATAGCACGCGGAGGCCAAAACAGGAACTTAATGCAATGTTTGCTATGGTTAAAACTCCTTATAGAGCCGAAGCTGCATTTGGAAACAATAGACCATAAATCTATGATACCCAATGATAGGGATCGGCGTCAGTGAACACGCAAATGGAGTTAAGTATGTCACTAATGATTGGCACTCTATCATTACAAATTATAAAAGTCGGAAACCATTCCAGTTATGTAAAATGAAGAGAACTGATTTTGTTTCAACACGTTTATTGGAGAAGACAGTTACTCATCGAAATGAATTGTGATAATGAACAAGTGTCTTGGTTCAATATAGTCCAAGAAAGGCATAATGAGTCTATGCCTTTTAAGATAATGGACTTACATCCAGCTATCAAAAAAAGGTCGAGTGGCAGACTTCAAAAATATTCAATTACCTGTTCTTTAAGAATC
Source organism: Kuschelorhynchus macadamiae (assembly GCA_030620095.1). NCBI lineage: Eukaryota > Metazoa > Arthropoda > Insecta > Coleoptera > Curculionidae > Kuschelorhynchus > Kuschelorhynchus macadamiae. The sequence goes on from JAUTXW010002781.1 coordinate 268,037, forward strand.
TTCGTTGCCTGATAATGCCCACAAAAAAAAAAAGGATTTGGAACAAATATATCAGTTTATATCACCAGTACGTCAAAAGTTTTTTAAGAACTTAAAGGTAGCAAACCAGGAGAAAGATGACACAGAACCTTTGGACATTTGGTATTTCACAATTTGGGTAACAGTTATATTTTCTTATTAACATTTGTAAGGCATAAATACATTTTTTTTTAAATATATTTTTTATTTAGATGTAAGTATATATTTATATTATGCACTAATAGTCTCAACCAACTGAAAACCAGATTGGTCAGGATCAAAAAATTCTAAAAAACAAAATAAAATGACAAAAATTGCCTTATATGTTTATGCAAAAATTCAAGTTGGTTGTTATTTGAGTATTTTGACGTTAATTTTGAAGCCACAAATCTCAAAACTACATTTTTTGACTTAGACCATTCTGGTTTTCCACGGCTCAATAGTCATGAAAGTAGTCCCCAACGAATACAGTTTTTATTCTGTTTAACTCTACATCTGATGTTGAAAAAATAATCATAAATTATTCGCCAAAAAAATCCTGACTCAGGTCTTGTTTTATGTTCGACATAAATGTTTTTACGTGTTTTGAAGGATCCCTCTTGATACTCGACATTACCCCTGCAAAAATAAGGCCTTCTTGCCAATAAAAAAATTATTGGTTGCTTTAGGGTACGAAATATTTATTTTCGAGGCTGAGAAAACGTCTTTTAACTTAATTAAGACTTTTTTTTCACTGACACTTCAGAGATCAAATAAATTTTTGCAAATATTAAGGAAATATATGCTCAACATTAAAATGACGTCACTTTAGCATTACACTAATTAATCGGTTACCTACATTTTTAAACCAGTAGACATTTAAATGTATTATATCTTCTTGTGTAAATTTAAATACATATGTGGCGACTGAATGTCTCCCACATTTGTCTGCCAAAGTTAAAATTTGCGCATATCACACTGTATATATTTGTTTTTCTTTTCATTGTTACTGCATAACATACTGTACATATTTATTTTATTTTACATTTACTTTTTTAATCTAGGCTAATTATCCATTGCTATTGAGGTACTTAGTTTTCTGTACATAACTGTGGGAATTTCCATCGGCATTTAGAGTCTAATTTAGTTTTAAGGTTCTTGTATGCTATCCGTTAATTTTTATTTTTACAAGACGATTGTACGATTTTAAAATATGTTGTTGCACGTTCGATAGTAGGAACAATTACCGATAGTTTATTGCATTTAGGGTTTATGATAGGGAAAATACCGAAACGACCCTTCTTAGTAAAGCTTTCTCCAAATTCCCATTTTACTATCTGTAATGAATGTTTTTATTTTGACCATGGGAAAGTTTACGAAGATAGAAAAAAAACCCTTTTGCCAACGAATAGGACCAATCAAAGCGAGGAATTTTGGCACAGGCGGTGGAACTTTATGTTTCTTGAGATTTGTATTAATATTAGAGGAGAACTCTGTTTTTGGACTTGCAAGAAGTTGGATGTGAATTTTGTTGTTCTAGTTCAATAGACTTATTTTATTTCATTTTAACAGTGTTTCAGTAAACTCTCACAGTTCATATAAAAAAGGAATGTATTGGATGTATAGCTAATCAAGCACACACATACGTTCCTAAACATACATGGAATTTGCTGAAGATCTCGAAAAATAATGTTGCAGTCCGACATGATACAATAATTGTCGGTTAAATTGCCTGTATAACCCAAATTTAACCTTAACTGAACAAAGCGTAGCTGTCCGCACAGTTAGTAAAAACAGCATTTTCAAGAAAAAAAATATATACTCTCTGAAACTTATTTTTTATTAATTCTGACAACTTAGCAGCTATATTAAATACAAATTTAAAATCCTAAGTTCACCCCTTTGCGAATGCAGTGGCGTAACAAAAAATATTTATTTTTTTCTGAAAATACATTGAAAAAAAAATGAAAAAATGAATAGCGTGTTAGTATTATTTACATTTTTGGATCCTCTATACAGTAGTTTATGAATATTTTATGAATAAAGTTATATAAGTAAAATTTAAATAAGTAACAATAATTAACTACAAGTTATTAAATATGTTTAGCATTGTACGAACAAATACAGCGTAATAAATTTTGTGGATAGTTTTCAGATTGAATATTAAGATTGTAATTTTTTGCATGTAGTTTATAGGAATGGTGGGATTGTTCTGAAGCCTGGTCAGAAAAAAAACCTAAAGCAATATTTGTCATTTTGATAAAATCAGGAACATGATGAATAACCGCGCGTATCTTGGGACTGTATGTTATTTTTGCTATTTGAAGTTCTTCTTTAAATTCGTTTATATAAATTTCGTAGTTGGCATCCAGACTACAGCCAAAGCAACTTGAAACCACTTTGTTAAAGGCTGTCAATGCCGTCGTATATCTGTTTCCTAAAAAAGAAATGAAATTCATAACAAAAACAAAATAGGTATAACCATATGATATGACGAAATATTATTATCTTATACCTGGGCATATACTATTTAGCAGATCCAACTTCTTAAACAGTTTTCTAGCATTATTTCCGTTGAGTTTTTGATAATGATCGAGTTTAACCCCTGCTCTTTTGATCCATTCGTCAGCAGCTTCAGGAACATCTCGTTTCAAAAAATCGAATATCCTTTGCACAACACCCATAAGTAAATGCAATTCTGGAGGGGGAATATATTTTATGATTGGGGTATGCTCACATCCGGTAATCAATGGAATATTAATACAGTTTTCTAAAAAATAGGACATTCATGAAATAATTAATAGGCTCTTTATTAGCATTGATACCTTACTAAAATCTTTGACTTTGTCAAGTCTCCCACCAGTGTTCTTCCATAAGATATTTTGTTCGGAAATGTTGTGAATCGTTCTTAATTGCCCTTTACCTTCCAAATCTTTATAAAATACATCGCACCATGGACAGGGATGTGAAGAAGAATTCGCCTGAAGTCCCAGCAGCATCATTATTAATTTTAGATCAGCAGCAAACGTGTATTCACAAAGTCCGCAAAGTGAATTCAAATTGATAGTTTTAAATATTAATTCAATATTACTGTAGGACTCGATCATCTTTGGTCCTAATCCAATAATCATAAGTTTGTTGATACCACCACTTTTATGTTTATGGTCTACTTCAGTGTTATCATATGGCAACAAATTCAAGCATACTTTTAGAGAATCACCTCCGCTATCAATTCCAATTTTTACATGAAAAGAGTCCCCAACATTTCTTTCATTCAAAAGATAAGCAGTCAACTGCGGCAAATTGTTGCAATATACGAAAGGAGCAGAAGAAAATTCATTTTTTCCAATCGTTACATCATTCAGCATTTCAAAATAAAAGTATTCGTCAAGTTTATGAGATAATTTCTTAATATTAGGAAGAACATTTGGTTCAACCAGTTTTTTACCTACACTTCGCAAGTGATCGCTTATTTTTCTCATTGAATTAAATGATAAATAGCAATCTTTCTGTATATTTTGAAAAACATTTAGAGTTACCTTTTGCTGATCTGGTGTCCCATTTTGACGCTTGATACCTATTTTCATACCAACACCTTTACCTTTGTTTAGCACCAATGAAGAGCTGCACTGAACTGATTCCTCTTTTTGAATAATTTTACTTGCCACCTGTTGTTCGCATCCACTTGCGAGTCTGACCGTGTTCACCACTCTTGTAGTTGTTGTACAAGTATGTTTTAAATCCTTTTGTAATTTAGAATTACACAAACTACACAACTTGATAGATTTTGGCTTGATAACATCGGCATCATTGTTTATGGCTGGTCTACCCACTTTACGTTTTTGGATAATACATTTTAAAGGCAGGTTTTGTCTGGGGTTAGATCGAGCAACTTCACAGATTGGACAGCTACACTTTTTTTCATTTCGCTTAAGTCTGATTTTGAGAGTTTCATAATCCACCACTTGGGTTAAAGTGTGCTTCTTTATTTTGATGTAGCAACTACCGCATAAAACTAGTGGAGTACACTCGCTAGTCTTGTCGAAATGAGGAAACATATTTTTAATTAATTGTTCTACTTTACCCGATATTTTGAAGTGCTTTATAGCTTTGTTAAAACAACAGTAGCAAACCACTAAACGTGACTCTTCATGAGATCTTCTATCGAGGGGCATTTTTTAAGGTTTTACACACACAAGAACGGTCAAATTTTAGCAATACACTCGAAAAAAAACGCGGAATGGCGAAACGCAATCGCTCTGTCAAAATGATAATTGTTTATAATGATAGTTATGCATGGCCAGTTATGTTTAGGAAACTCAACTGTCATGGCCTAAGCCACCTATGTTTACGCCGCTGTGCTTTAAAAGGGGCAAGCTTAGGATTTTATATTTTTGTTTATCATATCGACAACATAGCTAGTAGTAATAAAAATTATGTTTATATAACTTTATTCATAAAATATTCATAAACTAGTGTATAGAGGATCCAAAAATATAAATAATACTAACACGCTATTCATTTTTTCATTTTTTTTTCAATGTATTTTCAGAAAAAAATAAATATTTTTTGTTACGCCACTGCATTCGCAAAGGGGTGAACTTAGGATTTTAAATTTGTATTTAATATAGCTGCTAAGTTGTCAGAATTAATAAAAAATAAGTTTCAGAGAGTATATATTTTTTTTCTTGAAAATGCTGTTTTTACTAACTGTGTCCGGCTTAGGGCCATTGATTTTAAACATTTGTAAACAGAGCAAGGTGATATAGGCGAAATCAGAAGAGAAGTAGGCAGAATCTGTGAGTCCTGTCTTAACAGAAGGAACCAACTGAAGCGCTAGAGCCAGAATTCTGAAGCAGTCTTATTTATCGAATTGTCTGATCTTTGACCATTTAAAAGGTATCTCTGAACTGATCCCAAAAATGAACACCTACAAAATACTTACCTCTATAAATGACATTCTAAGAAATGATATCGGAGATTCAAAAGACCTCAGTGTGATACAAGTTGCAATATATGCAGCAGCTATACCTGCCATTGCAAAACCTCCCTGCGTGGAAAACTAGACTATCTCACCTCATTTCTGAATGTTTAAAAGGAACTTCTAGCAGAAAAGGTTCTAAGCATATCGAAATTATTTTGAGGGCGACTATGCCTTTTAATAATGTCCACGACTTTGCGCAAAAGGGACAAGACATCGAAGATAAAAAAAAACAATTAAAAGAAAATTCTAAAACGTGAACTCTGTGGAGGCCAGAGATATTTTTGCTGTAGCCTGGAAGATCAAAGCAGAGGAACATGTGGCCCGAATTTTTAATATGACGAACAGCAATTTACTACCTATTAGAAGCAGATCTAATCAACACCCACCGATTAAAATGAAAGGGCAAACTGCATTTTAAGGGTCTAAAAAACTCTGCAGAATGTGCAGATGCCTGAAGCAGAATGCTGCTCAGAAGATTTATCAGCTTATGTGACAGAATCAGAATTACTGCTAAGCTCAGAGCGATAAGCATTTTATCTTGGCATGAATGCCCTGTCACGTCTCCTCAATGAAACATCATATGCATACTATTCGGTTATTGCAGAGAGTTTTAAGCACAACCTCTGCTGTAACCAAGCCTCAAATGCAGTCCTTATTCAATACTACTAGAGTGTTTAGCAATGATATCAAAATAGATCTTAAAAAAGAGAAGTTCTTGTAAGAGCAAAACGTGACAATGGATATTAGGTTTTTAGAGCCAGACTAAACATAGGAATATCTCGAAATAGCCCAGAACCGATCAGAATACCATACAGTTCTAAAAAGAAGTTTAGGAAAAATAGAGCCAGGCTCACTAAACTTTTTAACACCAGCCTCAATCTGGTAACTGCTATTAATATCTAGGCAGTTTCGATCTTATCTTATTCGTTCAGAGTCCTTAGATACACTGACGCTGACCTGATTAGGTTAGACCGATTAATCAGAAGACTATTAAAAAAATTCCAAATGGAAATTTCTGATGTAGACAGAAAGTGCATCAATCTGAGAGAAACAATAGACCACGTCACAGGCGCTTGTGATGCTTTGGCCACCAATGCGTACCTGGAGAAGGACAATCAAGTGACAAAAATTATACATATAAAGCTAGCTCCGAGATATGGTTTACTTGATAGTCCTTCTCCCTTTTATCGCTATAATCCGCAATCAGTTTTAGAATCTCCTATTGGGCAAACATATTATCATTAAGAGAACCTTAAGAGAACCGTTCAATATAGAAGGTCAGATTTAGTCTTGACCAAAAGAACTATAAGAAAAGAAAATATAATAAATTGGAGATCCATTGTAGGAAAGGAGTGTGGTCTATAAATGTAGAAGATGCGGAAACCCTAATGAAACCTTCAAGCAAATTACATGCGATTGTATCTCTCTGGCCGGTATGGACTACTTGAATAGACCAGTGCCATCGCCATTGAAAGTATCTTATCAGATTAAAATAAAATAAGAAACTGACCGAATAGATGATTTACTCAAATGAAAAATAAGCTGTATTAGATTGAGAAAAACCGGGTATCAACTTGAAGGACGTATATGCTTTAACCGAGAGTAAGGTATTGATGCTTTGAGAGTATCGAAAGTTCAAAACAACCGCCTATTTTACTATAAACTAGCAATAGAAGGTATTAATATAGTTTAATAATATTCTCAATGGGAATTATCACAAAATTATAACTAAATATCGTCGTCTTATTTTGATAATAAGTGTTCTTGCACTGAACACTTCGAAATTTACTAATAATAATTTGATTTATTTTTTTGAAGAATTTATCTTCTTGCGGATATACAAAACTAATATATTCTCAAAATAAATGTATAACATTCATATAGATCTTTTTCTTGATATACACCTTCTCAAAGACATGATATGAAAAATGGAATAATGTAAAGTCTTAAACATCGAAAAAGGCAAAGTAATTAATGGTGATGTACCCTACCCAATGGAGAAATAGTTCTAGCGATGAACCAAGGAGAGGCCTACAAATACCTAGGATTCCAACAAGATAGACTGCTCCAAAATAAGCAAGGAAAGACCAAGCTGAAAGATCAGTACGTTCAAAGAGTGTGAACTCTTCTGAAGACAGAACTGGTTGCAGGAAATCTCAGAATTACAGAAAATAACACCTATGCTGTGCCCGTGCTGACCTACAGTTTCGGAGTCTTAAAATGGACTTATACGGAGCTAGAGGCACTACAACGAACTACTCGCCCAATGATGACCAAGCACAAGTCACACCACCCAAGGTCATCAACTCTCCGAATGACCTTACCACGAAGAGAAGGTTGAAGATCCCTTGTTGGCTTGACCAACTCGCGCTCCCGACAGCTGCAAAAATTGAGAGAATTCTTCGCCACCAAGGCACAAACATTAAGCCTCCACCGCATAATGACCTTAAGTAACCACTCGTACCTCTCTACTCAATCTTACAAATGTGAACATCATCCTAAAGTCACTTTCAGACCAAGACAAACAAAAACGGTTGGCTCAAATGGCACTGCACGGCCGACATCACAATGACTTAAATCAGCCACACATAGATAAGGAAGCATCCAACAGGCGGCTTAAGGATGGACAACTATTCCCAGAAACAGAGAGATTTGTAATGGCAATATAGGATCAAGTCATGGCCACACGAAATTACACGAAATTCATCATCAAAGACCAGTCCGTTGAATCCGATAAGTGTCGAAAATGTAGAGAGAGATCAGAAACTATACAAGATTGCACTTGCCAAGCTGAAACATCACACCAGAAGTTTGCCAATAAATACGAGCTCCTGTATACTTTTGTGCCCTATTATAAATACCAACCAAGTTCGGTGAACTCTGAATAAAATAAAATAAACGATGCTCTATAATAGTACAAAATTGTCTAATAATAATAATATTAACAATAAAACTTATTTTTACAGTCCATAATTATTATTAAGGTAACATATTAACATTGTCGTTATAATGCAGAATAATTAAGGCAAACAAGGAGTTGAAAAAGGATAGTTTAGGTTCAGCCCCAGCAATACAATATGGGCTAATAAATCGACTTCTGTCGCTCGCAAAGAAATGCCAAAGTAAAGAAAAACTTCCTGTTCAGCAAAAAAACAATGTGAATAGATTTGTCGAGAGTCTCCATCCAAGCACTCTACAGAATAATCATGATCCCATCAGAGAGATATAAGTTATAGGTGAAGCAACGCTGATACATTTCCGCTCTATGATATGGGGGCGAGATTAAAACGTAAATTGATACTTTGTAAATCTGTTGGGTAGGTTTTCATTTAGTGGGGTGGTGAGTGAGATTTCTTTTTATTTACGAAACAAAGCCAAGAAATGAAGCACCTTTGTTTTTTGCACGTTAAGTCAACTACATGCCTTTAGCTTATGTGATACTGGTCCGAATTTTCGTATTCCATAAATATAATAGGCATCAATTTTGAAGGCACTCTGTTTTTATCTTGTCTTTCAAATCTAGACACGGTCAAAGAATTAAAATGGCACAGCAAACATCAAAGCAAGAGTTAATTGAATTTTTAGGATTTAATCAGAAAAACGAGGATATAAATAAATAAATAAGTAAATAATCGCCTTTATATTACAGAAATGCATATTTACATAGACACTGCAATAATATTCAAAAAAAAAATGGTACCACAATGAGGCCAAGTCTAGCACAAGTCGGCTACTCTACTTAACCTCAAAAGTAATGCAGAAAATGTATAAGTATATAAATAAAAGAAAATCAAATATATAACAAATATAGATAAAATCAATATATCCAAAATAATTCACAAGTAATTGCATAGTTATAATTTAAAATATAAGAAAATTATGGAGAAATTTGAAGTTGTGACACTAAAGACTTTGAAGTGTCAATAAAAAATTTTTAAATTGATTTTTGAACTGAGTTACATTAAGTGAGATAAGGTTATATTGCAAATAGTTATATGTTTTAACGGCATTGTACGTAAATGACCTCTGAAACATGGCTGAACGATGGTGAGGCATAGTTAAATGATGTATTATTACGAGGTATCAATTATTTTTTTGTTGAATAGATGCATCAGGGTTATTTAAAATATTTAATACACAAGTAGCCATATGATGAAGTCTGCGATTGTCCATTTTTAACCATTTAAGTTGTTCAAATGTATGCGATATATGATCAAACTTTCTGAGTCCAAAAATAAACCTGCAACAGGAATTTTGAACCTTCTGGATCCTATTTTTATCCAAAATATCAATACAGTTACCATAAATAAAATCACAGTAATTAAAGTTGGATAAAACTAAGGATTCGCACAGATTTTTGCGTAAGCGTAAATTTAGGATGTGTCTGTTACTGTACAAAAGTTTTAAAGCTAAAAATGATTTTTGCATGAGTTTTTTAACACGTTCTTTAAATCTTAAATTTGAGTCTATGATAATTCCAAGATTCTTTGCTGACTCAACTATAGGTAGTGTCGTACCATCCAGGGCAACATTAAACCCTTCTTTTAAGGTATTTACCTGATTTTTATTTCCGGAAAACATAACTAAAGATTTTGTTGGATTTAATTGTAAGTTTTGCTCGGACGACATTATTTTTAAATCGTTTAAATCATGATCAATTAAATCTGATGCTTGTATTGAATCCTGAATATTAAAAGAATAGTAAAGCTGAGTATCATCAGCATACGCTTGTGTTTGGCAATATTTTGTAGATTTCAGAATGTCAGCTGTATAAATAAGAAATAGTAAAGGGCCCAATATTGATCCTTGAGGCACTCCAGAGAGAATCGAAATTTGTTATTTGCACAATATATCTTTTGAAACCTGTTTTCAAAATAAGAATTAATAAGATTAAGGGATGCCTCATCAAAGCCATAATATTTTAATTTGGAACAAAGAAGTTTTTGGTTGATGGTATCAAAAGCTTTAGAAAATTTGAGAAGTACTAGCACGGTACATTTCTGCTGATCCCAAGCTCTTAAAACGTCATCTACTACTGTAGATAAAGCAACCGAAGTGCTAAAATTTTTTCTAAAACCACATTGAAATTCTGGTAAAATGTTATTAAATAAGACAAAAATATACAGTTGGTTGTATAAAATTGTTTTCAAAAATTTTAGAGAGGGTTGGTAAAATTCTAATAATCCTTAAATCACTGATTTCGGATGGACACGATGTTTTCGGTATTGGTTTACCAATTGCGACCTTCCATTGGTCAGGAAAGTAGCCATTTTCTATGCAGAGATTAATAATATGAACAAGATATATATCAATAAAAGGGTTGCAATACTGCAGCCTAGATGCCTTAATGCTATCTACACCCACAGCATCATTTTTAATATTTTTTAACACTAAATGTACCTCTTCAACTGTTGTCAACTTAAAAGAAAAACTTATATCATTTTTAAAAAGATTATTACTATAGAACTCAATTTTATTATCACAATTTAATACATTCTGCAAAAAAGGTCCAAAATAATCACTAATTAAATTGGGATTCTGCAAATTTTCAAGGATGGTTTTATTGTTTTTATTGGAGACATTTAAATCTTTTAATGCCCTCCAAATTTTACAGTGGTTTTGATCAGCAGACGGTGAATCAAGATATCTTTTTTTTCACGTTTCACTAGCGATAGTGTGAAATTTCTTAACTTTTTATAAGCTTGGGTAGCTTATCATCTGGATCACTCGTTCTTTTAAAAGTCTGTAAAACCCGATCCCTCTGTTTCATGTATAATTTAAGGTTTTCAGTAAGCCATGGTGCTTTAGGCTTTGTTATTCGAACTTCTTTAATTGGGGCATGACGATTAAACAAATCTAAAATAAGGTTATGAAATAAATTAATTTTGTCGTCTATACTATTTACATAAAAAATATTATTCCATTCCAAATGGTTCAAGTCTTGACAAAAATTGTGATAGTTAAAAGATTTATAAGACCGAAACTTGATAATTTTAGGTACAACACGGACTTTATTTATAGTTAAACTCCCAATAAACCATTCTGTGGTCGGATATATTATCCGCAGAGATCGTACCATGGCTTGAAACAAGTTCTTTATCTGAAACAAAAATTGGGTCAAGTAGCGTAGCCGCATTTCCGGATATCCTAGCAGGCTCATTAATAATTTGCGATAGGTTATAACTTTCAAAACAAGACAGCAATGGATTATTTCAATTAAAAAGGTCAATATTAAAATCCCCCATTATAATGACCCCATCAACGGAAGCGGCAACACTGGACAAAATATTATCAAAATCTTCAATACAATTATTAATGTTTGTTTTAGATGGACGGTAAAATACACCAATTGATGTATATTTATTTTTAACTTTGATTTTAAAAATCAAGTACTCCAGTGATTTATTAACTGGAAAATCAAACTGAAAAAACTCAGGGGTATATGTTTCATTGAGGTAGGCCGCCACACCTCCTCCTCGGCTTTGTCGATCCCGCCTATAAAACCGATAACCTGGTACTGAAAATGTATCGGAATCAACACCATTATGCAGCCATGTTTCAGTAGCATTATATCAAAATTTTGACTCTCCAATATGGATGTAGAATTTTAAAGTTAAGTAGCCGTGTCGTATACAGCTTTTAATGAGAATTTTAAAACGTAAGTGTCCTAATTTTTTGGCAGCTTTTTAGAGCGAAAACCAAGTTTCAGTAAAGGCAAACATTTGAAGCTATAGTAGTAAAAACATCGGCTGGTTTTCATCTAAGGCCACGAGTATTTTGATATAAAATCGATAAGTTATGTAAAAGGAAAATTAGTCTGTAGTTCCTACTTTGTATTCTTTAAATTAGATCTAAGTTTATTAACTGCCTCCATATAAGCCGAACATTTCTCTCTCTTCCACACAGCGCGATCAGTGAGTATATATTTATTTAATTTTAAACAAAAGGTGCACTTTCTGTGTTAGATTGACATTGCGATACTTCGTAACATTCATTACATATAAGGCATGAAAAGGATTCTTTCATTTTTGGGAGGAGTGGCCAAATTCATTATATTTAAAACACTGAAATAAATCTAATGCATCATATACTGTACAAGTTGTCCAGTTTTCGTACGCCAGAGCGCTTATTATTAGAGATCAAAAGATGCTGTTTGTTGCTTACTGTCCTATTTTTTTATGAAACTTGAGATGACATTAACAGAATTTTCCTAGTCTTCTCCGTTTGTGAGATACACGCTGTGTTTGAAAATGTTACATTTTCGGACACCTTTCGTATCTCAGCTATCTGATAACTAAGTGGAAAGGTAAAAACTGATTCCTATAGAACTTTTTCCGTAGAATTCAGTGGCGTACTTGGACGTTCTGCAGGTGCGTCATTTTCGAGATTATATTTTTTTATAATGGAACGCCCATATATATTATTCTGTTATCTTATTCCTCCCTTTAAGAGCTTCCAAAAAATATATAATTACCTTTATTTGTTTTGATTCAAAATCTTTCACCTCGGTTCTTCCGTTGTTTTTCAATATACAGATGTCTTGGCATCAATTGGATTCAAAAATTTTCATATTTTTTTTGACAATTTCTTTACCTCGTTGCGCTACTGAAGGAACTTAATTTTCGCTACAGGAGAGACAATAGAATTACGCAGTGCCCACTATCAAACGTAAAAGAATTTAAAAAGAAAGATAGAAAGTATTTTGAATATGCGTTTAGTTGATAATGAAATTGTCATTTGCCGGTGGAATGACAAGAGTGTTTTAACAATTGCTTTAAATGCTTGTTGAGTTCTACCACTTGGCAAGGCAAATAGATTTTCGCAAAAGAGAAGTAGACCAACCGAAAATGTACTAAAGGATATAACGAAAATATGGGTGGCGCGATAGAAATGATCAAAACATCGGGCAATATCGCATTTCAATTCGAGGAAAAAAATGGTATTTCCCACTAGTAAGCCATTGCATTGATATGGCTGTTCAGAACGCGTGGTCCTTGCATAGATCTAATCGAGACAAATTGGATCAACTGGCGTTTAGAAGGGCTATTGCATTGGAATTCTTAGAGACGCACAAAGCCCTAAATCAAAAAAAGGCTTCAAGAAAGCCCATCGGTTACAAAGAACTTTCACGATATGATAGATTAGATCATCTTGTACTGTATCAAGCAAAGCAGACAAAGTGTGCGGTGTGTCATAAGAAGGCGAATTTCTGTTGCCAGAAGTGTGATGTTGCATTACATCTAAAAGACTGCTTTTCTGAATACCATACCTTATAAGTGTTTATGTTTTAATATAAAAAAATTGATTAAATTATATTAGCCGTATTTAGTCCTACAGTTCTTTTAAAAGAACCACTAATTTCTCAAAAACCAGTTATTATTTTTTTTTCTAACTTCCTGTGAAAGTCAAGTGTGAAGTGAAATATGATATTAATTATGCATATTAATAATTAGGATTAAGTTATTAAATGTAGAAAAACGTGTACTAAAAAAATCTAGCCTATTTGTAATTTCTTTAGGAACATAAATTATCATTTCTCTAATACCGTATATTGTTTGTTAACTTATATAAACTCTTAAAATTTATAAAACATACAATGTGTCGGTATTATTGGATTTCTGTCTGAAAAGTGCTAGTAAATAAGAAATTTTTGAAAGAAACAGATTTTTTTTTTAAATAAAAAAAGCAGACGTTTGGTGGGAAAACTGTTTACCGCGCCAGAAAGTACTCAAAAATATTCACAAAATGGACCGTTTAGAAAGAGTCTTGGAATTTATACAGAGGTTACAAATACGAGGTGAAATTTGCACAAAAGAATTGTTTTTTTTTGTTCTTTAACTTTTAAACTTCTTTTTTGCATTTTTTAAATTCGGTATAACTTTTAGGGGAGTAATTTATTTTGAAAATAATTTATGACAGCTCAAAAAAATTGTTTTTTCCTGTAACTTCTGAACTACTTAAAAAGTTTTTTCGCAGTTTCATGTAACTTTTAGGGTCATCATTTATTTGATTTTTTTTTTGACATGTGTCAAAAAAAAATTTTCCCGTAATTTCATTTTGAAATACGGTAGGTACGTTTTATTAAGGCAATTGAACAAAAATTGACATATCGAAAAAAATTATTTTCTCCATAACTTCTGAACTGCTTGAAATTTTTAGATATGGACTTCACAGTTTCTTCTAACTTTTAATGTCGTAATTTATTTTAAAGAAATATTTTTGCAGCTATTCAAAAAAACGTTTGGTATCATCAAGGTTATGATAATAGTAATATAGGATCGAAAACAACTAGACACCTAAGGTCACGCACACGACTAATACACGCATCCAGAGTCTACAGAAAAAGTTTCAAAAACCTAAGTTATATAACTTAGGTTTTTGAAAAATTCTTTTATCTGGCTGATGTCGTTCTGGATATCTACGAAAAATACATATTACTTATTGGCTGTTTGTTAACAGCTGATATTACATAAAAAGTAATTATGGTGTCTGGTTGTAATAACACTAATAACACTGGTTAACAAAATTAAACTTTTTTCTTGCCACACGAACTAAATAAGGTACATTATATAAAACTTTTTACGCTTAATTCAAATATGTTTTCAGATTTTTTCCGTCACACATAGTTTTATAGTGACAAGGCCTTTAATTTTTTTATATATATATATATATATATATATATATATATATATATATATATATTTTTTTTCATAAATAAGCATACAAGAACGTCAGTTGTACAATAAAAAATTGTCCTCAAAATGTAGTTATGTGGCATTTTCGCTTGTATTTGGCTTCAGGTATATCCCTCTTGAGTGTCCAGCAATAGTCTGCCAACATACTGGGACTCCACTTCCCCTGGTAACGCTTTTCCATAGTAGAGATATCCTGATGGAATCTTTCTCCATGCTCGTCACTGACTGCCCCAAGATTTTTCGGAAAAAAATCCAAGTGTGAGTGCAAAAAATGGATTTTTAAACTCATGTTACATCCCATTTTTTGATAGCAATTTAAAAGATCATTTACAATTTCCTGATAGTTTTCTGATTTGTAATTTCCCAAAAAATCGGGGCAAATCTTGGTAAACGATAGCCATGCTTTTTTTTCAAATGCATTGAGTTCTGAAATAAATTTGTCATCCTTAAACAGTTCTCTGATTTGGGGTCCTACAAAATATACCCTCTTTGATTTTTGCTTCGCTGATTTTAGGAAACTTATTTCTTAGGTACGCGAATCCATTACCCTCTCTATCCATACCTTTAACGAAATTTTCATTAAGCCAAGCTTAATATGCAAAGGGGGTAGTAAAATTTTCCTAGAATCTACAAGGGGAGGACTTACAATGTTCTTATTCCCTGGAATCAAAGATGTTCTTTCTGGCCATACTTTCTTTGTGTAATGGTTTTTCTTGCCTCTGCTGTCCCACTCACAAAGGAAACAACAATACTGTGTGTAACCAAGTTGCATTCCAAGTAGAAGCGCTACAACTCTCAAATCACCACATATGGCCCACTTAAAGTCTTTATAATTAATTTTGTCCAACAGAAGCTTCATGTTGTCATATGATTCCTTCATATTGGTAGCATGAGCCAAAGGAACGGACGGAAACCTGTTTCCATTGTGCAGTAGAACCGCCTTCAAGCTGACTTTGGACGAATCGATGAACAATCGCCACTCATCTGTTTTATATTCATGCTCAAGTTCCCGCATTACAGATATAACATCATGACAGAACACTATCCCATCTTCAATGGAAAAGAAGTCACTGAATTGCTGGTGACGACTACGATAAAACGAAACTTTAGTTTCCTTCTGAAGGAGATTCCAATTCTTTAACCTAGAACCTAAAAGTTCGGCTTGCTTCTTAGACAAGTTTAAATCTCGTACAAGATCGTTCAGATCCCCTTGACTTAACAAATGTGGCTTATTTGAAAAATGACCTGGGTCAAATAGCGGATCAGATTGCAAATTTGTTTCTACCCTGTTTACTTCTAAAACATCTTCCGACTCATCATCACTCAGGATCATATGCTCCGGAGGCTGTGGTACAGGTAGCTGATTACTGTGAGGTACTGGTCTTATTGCCGATGGTAAGTTTGGATACTTGACAGTGCGTTTAGATTTTGATGTTATTCCAGTTATATTTGTTAAACAGAAATAACAATCCGAGCTATGATCTTTAGGTTCTCGCCAAACCATAGGAATAGCAAATGCCATATGACGAGTTCCTTTTGCCCAGGCTGTGAGAGTTTTAACACAAGTAACACAACAAATATGGGGGGCCCAAGGTTTATCTTGATCTCCTATTTTACAGCCAAAGTACTGTTCGTAGCATTTTTTAATCAGAGGTTTAAATGAACGTTTTTGGAATTTAAACGTTAACTCACCGCAGATATAGCAGAAACTCTTTGGGTGATTTACACAATTTCTAGGCATTTTGTGAAAACACGGTATTTTGGTATACACCAAAAATAAAACACAACTGAATAGTTCTAAATTCCGGATTGCACACGAGACACGATAAACGCGCTTGGTAAAGTCTAACAAACGACTAAGCCGTTGGACTGATTGACCGTCATAGGTGTATAAAATGGCTACGTGTCGTCGGCAGCAGCGGCGGCATAGACTATATTATTTTACCTGTATAATAAAATGTTCTCTTATCTGAACTTTATTATGCTAAATATATAATAAAAACAGATAGTGTACTGCAAAATTAAGTATTTGTGCACTATATTGAGCTGCTACCTGTATTATAATTTAATATACTACCTGTATTATATTTTATACTGGAACATAAAAACTGTGGGTGATAGAAAAATTCTAAAAATATATTTGGTTTCAGCGCACAAAAAAACAACAAAAACAGGTAATTTTTTTTCTGTGGCAAATTTCTTGTTAACCAGTGTAATCTATATATTTAAAACACTAAGCTAGATTTCATGAGAGACTTTGATGATCTTTCAACACTAGTTTTTGTATTCTTTAATTGCGTATTTTTTCACCAAAACCAATATGTTTTTCTTTAATAAAATTTTTGTACTGTATGGTGAATGCTCCCCGTATTCTTATAATTCCACTGGAAACTCATTGCGTCATATAACGGAAAAGGCAGAAGAAGGTTTGCCGGGCCAGCTAGTAATATTTACAGTAACAATAACATTATTTTTAATTGCAATTATTTCTACTTAAATGTAGTAAAAAATACCCACCTAACAAAATACAGCTCAAAAACTCAAGTTACATCTTCACTAGTTTGGATAAAACAAACATACATAGAGTTTTTTTCATAGTTTTCAAATGTCTAATTACGTGCCTTTATAAACTATTCGTATTTTGATTTTTACCAAATTCAGAATTGCAGAAACTGCACCTTAATATTTTTGACTCTGACAGCATAAATTAGAGCAGCTAAAGGTTAAATTTTTAATATAAGCGTTCACGTTCACGTTCATATTTTTAACTTTGGCAAAATATAACTCTAAAAAAACGTGAACACTGAGCAGTGCTCATAACGTATGGTAAAAGTTATTTCTAATGTAATTGCTAATACTAAGGCAAAAGTTATAACTTTTTACGTAAACCTACCTTTAAACTATTCTTGTCGTGGCTATCATTGATTGA
The DNA here is from genome assembly GCA_030620095.1 of Kuschelorhynchus macadamiae. NCBI lineage: Eukaryota > Metazoa > Arthropoda > Insecta > Coleoptera > Curculionidae > Kuschelorhynchus > Kuschelorhynchus macadamiae. Next base: position 285,642 of record JAUTXW010002781.1, read on the forward strand.
TCTAGATTATTATTACGCGATGATACTAATCTAATTCGTTCAAAAAAAAACTTTTACTTAAATGACTGAAAATGGTCCTACGGCCGAAATCAGAACTAATTATACTTATTATTGATATAACCAATCTAGTATAAAAGGTAATAATTTTAACCATGCGATGAAAACACGAATATGCATATTTCTACGAAAAATGTTGAAATCTTACATTTACAATAAAAACAACTATAGATAAATATATATTTTTTAAAAGCTCTTAAAGAGGGAAATAAGATAACAGAATAATATATATAGGGTGTTCTATAAAAAAAATTTAAATTTTAATGCGAATCCAATATGGCAATTACAAATATACGAAGGAAGTAATAAATGGTCTGGTTCCTAATTTTCTAAAGGTCTTTCCAGATATAGGACTAGGAGTTCTGAATATAGACATTCTTTTATTACCGACTACTGTGGAAAAGTTCTAACTTTTTATTGCTTCGTGTAATATTGTTCCTTTATTATGCCCTTAAAAAGTGTAAGTAATAAACCACTAATCGTTGGGACCGAAATAAGCCATAATGCTTTTATTTAGCTGCCCTCTTCCCACTATAATACACCTTTATATATTTTAGTATGTTATCAACTTGTGAACAGTTTCCTAATAATTTTAAGAATTATCATTTACACGTGTAGTTTATAAAATGTATAATTTCCTGATCAAACAAGCTTATTTTATATAATTAATCCTTGAAATCACATAACTAAAATTTTAACCTTCGTAGTTACAATATTATATAAAACTATATTCAAACATTGGATAATTTTACGAGGTGGAAAAACTTTGCAGGTATTTAATTAAAAGAATAGCAATTTAAATACATGTTTGAAGTATAAGAGCTTCTTTTTGGAAATTTTAGTATGCTTAGTCTGATGATTTAAATTTTCTACATTAAAAATTAAATTAAATGTTGTATTATGAAAAGCTAATATGAAAGATTAGTTGAATTTTGAAATTACTGTTTAAATATAGTATAATTCAATCACTTATGACAAATGTATTAAATTGAGAAGTATTAAATCCCTCAAAGGCGTTCACATTTCCATCGGTCTGTCTGCGTGTCTGTTCAAGGTTTATCGTAAAAATCGCAAAATTTCCTTTACCCGGAATTTCCGTCGTTATTAGGAATAGTGAAATGTGATCTAATGTAGTTCGGTAGTCATTTAGTAACACATACGAGTGTTAGGGATTTGACTACAAATATTTTAACACGTAACGTAGTATGGCGCATTTTGATTAAAAAAAAATCTCCCATTCACTTCCAAAGAACTCCTATCTGCACTTAACTCATGTAAAGATTCCTCTCCTGGACCCGACCAAATCCGAATTCCCTTTGTAAAAAATCACCCTACGGAAGGCATTAACCTTCTCGTCAACCTATTCAATCAAATTTGGAGCAAAGGAAAATTCCCCTCCTCCTGGGGTCACTCCTTTTTAATCCCCATCCATAAAGCAAAAAATCCTAAATCGTTAGTCACAAGCTATAGACCTATTGCTCTCACAAGCCACCTTTCCAAAATTCTTGAAAGAATGGTCAACAATAGACTTACTTGGTTTCTTGAAAAAAAGAGATTTACTAATTAAAGAACAAATGGGCTTTCGCCGCAACAAATCCTCCACCGATCACCTCATAAACCTTGAAATCACTCTTCAGAATAGCTTCATGAAACGCCTCCATACCACCTCCACGTTCCTAGACCTATACTCTGCATTTGACACCATTAATAGATCTTGCATACTTAAATCCCTTATTGATTGGAATATCTCGGGAAACTTGCTCCATTTCATTTCTGCTTTCCTATCCAATAGAACCTTCAGAGTACGGATCAATAACCACCTATCCTCCTCCTTTCCTCAAACTAACGGAGTCCCACAAGGTTCCTCTCTTAGTCCCACCTTATTTATCATCGCAATAAACAACATCAAACACTACATTCCACCCCCTCTCAATCTAAAACTTTTTGCTGATGATAACCTTATCTACCATTCCTCCTCCGACTATAAACATAGTAAAGAACTATTACAGAACTGCCTCAACAATCTTGCCAAATGGAATCCAAAGGCTTGATTTTCTCCCCATTAAAATCCACCAGCGTGCACTTTTGCAGAATTAAAAATTGCCCCAAAACTTCTAATCTTTCTCTCAATCAAATCCAAATTCCTTCCCAACCCAACCACAAATTCCTAGGTCTTAACTTCGACTCCACCCTAAACTAGAAAACCCATATCAATCGATATAAATGCTTTGCTGACCTCAACATTATTAAAATGCTATCCAGAACAAATTGGGGCTCTCACAGATTGACATTACTGAAAATATATAAATCTGTCATTCTTTCCAAAATCGACAACGGCTGCATAGCTTATTCTTCAGCTAAACCTTCCCAACTAAACGCAGTAGAGACTAATGGCTGGGCTGGTACGAAAGGCTCCAAGGGCGTATCTTAAACCAGAGTTATGGATAGGGTCTAGATCCATAAGTCTGGTTTAAGATACGTCCTTGGAGCCTTTCGTATCAGCCCAGCTATTAGTCTCTACTGCGAATCCGAATGCCCCTCCTTACACCATCGTAGAAAACTATTAATTATGAAATGTGCCGACAACCTCCGATTCAGAAACTTCGTCCCACATTACTCCTGTTTTTTCATAACACCCCCCAATCTCAATCACATTCTATCTCACTTTCCCACCCATGGCGCCAATATCAGATATCAAAATCTCCTACACAGGCTTTCAATCCCTAAACTTCCACCTCCCCTTTCTCCCAACATCTTCCCCTTTCCACCCTGGAATTCACCTCCCATTTTCCTCCACACTTCAATTTTACAAATTTATCGGAGCTACATTTCCAATTTCTTTGATGACCACAAAATCATCTATACCGATGGTTCCAAATCCCCTGATAGAGTCGGTTCCTCATTTTATTGTAACCTTGCAGAAAAGTTATACACCTTACATCCTACATCTGGCGTCCTAACATCTGAACGTTTCGCCATCTATATGGCACTTGACTTTGTATTAACCAGTAACTCCCCTAAATGGTTAATCGCCACCGACTCCCTTAGCTCATTAGAATCCATCAAATCCTATTCCCTCTCTCACCCTCTTACCAAAGAAACCCACTACCGACTAGACCGGATATATACAAGAAACAAAAAACTACCTAGCCAAAACCCTCCAACCCTTCCACCTTAACCATTAAAACATCTTCTGGACCAAGGACCTCCAGAATAATTCCATATCCATATCGAAATCATTGATCCAACTAGAATGGGACCTAAATCTCAATGAAAATAAATTACAAGACATCAAACCCACTCATCACCAATCTTCCAAGAAAAGCAACTACTATCACGGCACGATTACGTATTGGCCATACACTCCTTACCCATAAACACCTTATCGAACGAACAGACCCCCCAACTTGCCCACATTGCAACACACCCCTTACAATAAAACACATATTTTTAAACTGCACTAATTATACACAATTATTAACCCACCTCCATCTCACCGGTAATCTTGACCAAATCCTTTCATACTCCAATACTAACCGCATTATTACATTCCTAAAAGACTCTGATTTATTTAACAAAATATAACCTCAATTAAACTAACACTTAGTCGCAACACTATGAGAGACACTAAAAAATCCCATGGGTTGACGTGTCTATAATTAATATCTCTCTCTCTCTCTCTCTTTTGATTAAAAAATGCTTAAATGACATAGGGTCAATTCCTTACCATTTTTTGAGAAAAACGGCCTTAACTTTGTATTTTGTTTTATTAATTTGTAAGCACAGAGTTAACACAATTATGAATTTTATTATTTGAAACAATTAATTATATGATTTTCTACAAAATGCCTAAACATTTCTTAGTATAATATCTACCTATCTACTAACGACCTACATTTTAAAAATAAAAAACGAATAAATTGTTTTATTTTACCATAGAATGCTTATTTCAAAACGGCAACACTGCCCACTATAGACAAACGAGAGGGCTTCAACGAACATAACAATTCGGAAAAATATCAGTTGCAGATGTCTTGTTTTTTAGTTTTTTCACCTTAATTTTTTGTCTTATGAGGTAGTTCCATACCGTTTTAATACGTAGTTGGGATATAGTTTCTTTAAAAATGTATACGAATATTGAATATGCAGACATGTTACTTATTTACGGAGAGTGTAGGCAGAATGCTCATTTGGCGTCCTAAACATACCGGAAAAGATATCCTAACAGGAGGTGTCCTAATGACAGAACATTTGCCGCGGTTTTACAAAAAGTTCGCGATACGGGAAGTGTAAACGTCCGTCAAACTAATCGGGAGCCTAAAGGGCAAATAACACCTGAATACGAGAAACATATTTAAGCCTTAGTGGAGGCAAACCCTGGTTTGAGCACTCGGGAAATCTCTCGAGAAGTTGGATTTTCTAACTGGACCATTCACCGTACCCTTCGTGAAAACCTTCTGTACCCTTATCATGTGCAGCGGGTACAGGCTTTGACTTTAGAGGACTTACCCCGAAGAAGAGAATTATGCCGGTGGTTTCTGCGAAAAAACCAAGACCACAAAAATTTTATTTTAAACATACTGACGACCGATGAATGCTGTTTTACGAGAGATGGATATTTAAATTATCATAACCTCATGCCTGGACTCAAAAAATCCACACACGATTCAGCAAGGCCGATTTCAATACCGGTTTTCAATAAATATTTGGGCAGGAATAATCAACAATCGGTAAATCGGACCTTTTGAGCTACCAGGGCGTTTAACAGTAGAGGCATACCTCCAATTTTTAACTAATGACTTGCCAATCTTTAAGAAGATAATCTTTTAGCTCAGCGAGCCAGTGCCTGGTTTCCTTATGATGGAGCTTCTGCCCACATTCTTAGAAATGTGTTACATAACATCTGGATAATACGTTTGATAATAGGTGGATAGGTCGAAATGCCCTCAGAACCTAGAAAATGGCCTCTGAGATCATCAGACCTAAACCCCCTTGATTTTTATTTTTGGGGCCACATGAAAACATTAGTGTATAATAGGGTTGAAATTGAAAATGAAGATGACCTTAGAAACCGCATTTTTACTGCAGCGGAACAAATTAGACAAAGACCTAACGTTCTTGAATCTATTCAGAAAAATTGGCTTCGCCGTATTATTTCGTGTTTAAATAGTGGTGGTAGTCATTTTCTGCATTTACTTTAAGTTTTTAAAATACTAAGTGTGTGAATTACCTACCTAGTGCTATAAATTAATATGCTTGGTAAGTTTTGGTAAGTTCATATCCTTTATTAATTTTTGTAAACTAATAAACTTAATTAGGGTTGAGCAGCTAAAAAGTTTTAAAATTCACGCGAATATTATGCTAACAAACCACAATTTATTAAAAAATTAGTTCATACAGTCCAAAAAAATAATCAAAATAAAATAATTTAATCGTTTTTAAACCTACTTCTTTGTTGACAAAAGACAGATGATAAGATTGTCATCACATTAATGTCCTAGCAAATGTTGCCATGTTGCCATGTTGTCTTGGAATTAGTTGAAACCTTCTCCAAAATTAAACATTTTAAAATTAAATATCCCGAAATCCCTTTCGAATTTACCGATGGTTTATAAGAACATTTTGTTTAAAATCGTTCATACTATGCTATGTTAAAATATTTGTAGTCAAACCCCTAATACCCTGTACAATATTTTACTAGTATTTTTTACCTATAGCAGCCATGTCAAAATTGAGGCCCAGTGAGCATTTTTCTGCGGCCCAAATCAGTTTTGAAAACAGCCACATAATGCGGCCCGCAAACAAGTTGAAAACCGTTTTTGAAAGCGCGCGCCGCTGCAACAACGATTGGTATAATAAAATGTACAATTGTACATAGTGCCATCTATGTTTAGAAGGATGAACTACACATACTCAACCTAAAACCTAAAGCCAAACGTTATCTGGCGCAAAAACACAGATGACGCTATCTGAACATTCTGGAAAGAACTCGAGAAATCACAATCCGTAGATAAGCTGTGTTCGCTTGAGTTCGGTCGTTCAGTGTTTAGTCAGTTGCGTTAGAGTTTCGAGTTGAGTTGCGCACTTACTGTTATAACACTTAACAGTACTTATTATAATTTATTTCCGATACAGTTTTTAACATGTCTCTTTCAAAACCAAGTGGAAGTAAGAGGAAACTTGTAGATGAGCATCGTATCTTTCAAGAAAAGTGGGAATTAGAGTTTCTTTGCTGTGAAGTGAATGAAAAAATTATGTGTTTGATTTGTAGTCGGTGTCCCAAAATTATATAATATAAAACGTCACTATGATATTCATAAAACTATGTTTGACAAGTATACATGGTTAGAAACGAAAAGTTAATTAAGTTAAAACCAGGGTTGCAAGATCAGCAGCTTATGTTTACACGTCCAAAGCAAGAAAATGAATCTGTCCTTCAAGCGAGCTACATACTATGGGAGTTGATCGCCAAACACTCAAAATCATTTGTTAAAGGTGAATTTATAAAAGAGTGCCTTGTAAAGGCCGCGGAAATTGTAAGTCACGGGAGCGTGAAGGCATTTCAAAATATATCTTGTCCTGGAATACTGTCGCTGAAAGAGTTACTGAGTTGGCTGCCAATATAAGTGATCAGATAAAAACAAAATCAGACTCTTTCATTGCATTTTCTATTGCCTGTGACGAAAGTACGGATGTGTGTGGTGTGGCGCAATTCGCTGTTTTTCTTCGTGCGGTTGATACAGATATCAATGTGTATGAAGAATTACTCGAATTAGTACCATTGCATGATACAAGAACTATGAAGGATATTTTCAATGCTGTTTATGGACTTCTGCAAAAGTACAATTTAGATTTGTCAAAACTGTGTTCCGTTGCAACAGGCGGACCTCCTTCAATGACTGGAGTAAAAAATGGCTTCGTTAAAATATTACAGATAAAGATCAGAGAAACGGGCAGTGACAAACCAGATTTTCATCATGTTCATTATATAATCCACCAAGCTGCTCTAAAGGGATCAAGTTGGAAAGTGTTTTAAAGTCAGTGAAAAAAATTATAAACTTTCTGCATTTTTACGTGATTTAGAAAGTGAGTACACTGGTTTACCATATTATGCAGAGGTGCGATGGCTTTCGTGTTCTATTTTGCGATGTACCTTTTTTACAACATCTTTCATTTATGGTGGATATCACAAAACACTTGTCGGACTTAAATACGAAATTGCAAGGACCACGTCAAGTTATTACAGATATGCACGATCATGTGAAAGCTTTCAGGTGTAAGATGATGTTGTGGGAAAAACAGTTAGCAGAGGATAATCACATTTTCTTACTTGTAAGGCATATCAGGAAAGCACAAGTGTCCCAATATAATACAAAATATATTCAGAGAAAATGAGAAGCATTCTGGCAGTATTTGAGAAGCGTTTTCGGGATTTTAAGACCCAAGAAAACAATTTTTCTCTATTTACTGGTCTTTTCACTATCGATATTGATAAAGTTCCCCCTCACTTGCAAATGGAAGTAATTGAGACTTAGTGTCAGACCCATTTAAAACAAAAATTTGATAGTGTTGGTACATTCGAATTTTATAAGTACTTGCCTGTTCAATACCAAGAAATGAGAAAATTTGCTTGTAAAATCCTGTCAATGTTTGGAAATACCTATAAGTGTGAACAACTATTTTCTTTGATGAAAGGAAACAAATCTCCCGCAAGATCGCGATTGACGGACACACACTTGGACGCAGTTTTAAAAGTTATTTCTGTCGATAAATTCGCGCCACAAATAGACAACTTAATTAAAGATAAAAGATGTCAAATATCTGGCAAAAGAATTTACTGTTTGTAGTTTTTTGTAATGTTCTTTTTATTGGAAATTTAATAAACAGACTTGTCCTATAATAGTACTTTTTCTCAAGATTTTCAGTAGTTTGGCTTCTTTAAGATAAGGTTTTGCGGCCCACCTAGTCGATGGTCTTGATGCTTTTGGCCCACCAGTGACTTTGACTTTGACATGGCTGACCTATAGTATACTTAATTTTTGGCAATAATTTAAAATAAATTGAATAAGTAATTATTGACACACACTGCCATTTTGTTCCATCATGTTAAATTTACCAGTTTATGCCTATATTACATTTATTTTTTCGGCAAAATTTAAAGTTAATTGAATAAGATTTTTGTAGGTTGATTTTTTAAACATAGTATTTGGTGGATATTTTGCTTTGCCATTTTGTTTTCGTACTAATACGTATCTTCAGGCTGATTTTCTTAAATAATTTATTAGACTAAAACGTGAAGACTTGTAAAAACCTGCTGATTTCCTCTAGATTAAAAATATTTTATATGGTCGCCATTTTGTTCCGCCATTTTGAATTCGTACAACAATTCTACCAATTCATGTCTAATACCATAATACATTAATACATTATTTCACAAAGTTCGAAAACGATCCTTTAAGTATTTTTTTCAGGCTGAATAAAAAAAAATATATTTAGCCGGCATTTTGTTTTGCCATCTTGTATTCGTACCAAAAATTTACCAGTTGACGTTCTCATATTTGATTTTTTTACCAAATTTAAGGTAAATTGGCTAAGTAGTTTTTAGTAATAATTTTTTAGGCCGCCATTTTGTTTCGCCGTATTGGAATTTCACCACAAATGTAACATATCATGCCTATATGACCCTTAATTTGTGTCTTTTAGCTATGCTTCGAACAGGTAGGCTGGCAGACCGACAGACCGACATACCGACGGAATTGAGAAAACAAACTTTTCGGCATCTAAGGCCCTGAAACGTTAAGACCTGAAAAAATCTCGGAGGGGGATCGATGGGCTTAACTTTTGAAGTATGTGTTTCTTTTCTATATATGACCTATCTTCAACTACTCGTCAAATGAATTTTAAATTTTGAATTCTCGTATATTTGATTTCCACTTCCTCCTAAACTGAAATAATTTTTCCAGCATAATATTTCTGTGTATTCTGAATAGTATTGAGTAACACCAAAACGTAATCATCTTCTTTAAATCCTTCTTCCAGGTCATGTTGTACATGTTTCTATGTTATCGTCTTCCCCAAATTTTCTGAAGTTTTGCTCTATTTAATTTCCTTTCTTTCTCCATGATTAGCTCTTTATTCTTTTGCTAATGGCACATTTTTATATTCTGAATCATCTTCATCTTCATTCTGCTCATTTGTCTCTTCTCGATATTTGTCTATTTCAAGTTCCTGCCAAGTATTAAAGCTAACATTTGAAGTATCGTCATTTAGTGAAACACTTTGTTCACTGCTATCACTCGCATGTTTTTTTTTTCAGTGTATATTTAATTTCGATGGTCCAGGAAGTGTTGACATCAAAAATAGTTTGAAAAGCTGTCATTTTTTAAACGATCGTAGAAAAAACCATTTTTTATTTCTCTCAGCTTTAAATGTATTTAGAATGTTGCTTTATGCTCATGAGTTTCTTCATGTAGCAGAAGGTAGAAAGAAATTACTAAAACATTTTCGAACAATTAATATTACTTCCTTCCAGGAAATATTGTAATCGTGAAAAAATCACCCTTCGAGATTTTTATAAGATCTTTACGTTTCAGGCTCCCTAGATACCGAAAAACACATTTTTTCAATTCCAGTTTGTCATCTTGATCAAAAATTACGGGCCATATGGGGATGACCTGGTAATATTTTGGTAAAAATCCAATATGGCGAAACAAAAAAGAGTCCTAGATAGATGGATAGAGAGTATGGAGGGGTGACTTGCGCTAACCTATTGCTTAGGTCTCTCAGATGGGTTCATTGTAACCTCGTTCGGAGTTTTACTCGACGGGCCAGCTAACAGCATTGATGTAGTTCAGCAGCGTAGCGTAGACGGATTCTCTGGTACTTACAAGAGCTGGGCAGTAACAAAGAACATGTTTAGCAGTCTCGTCGTCCTCGTTGCACCCCCTACAACTTGGATCCGGGAGGACGCCCAAGGTAAAGGTGTTTGTTTAGCTTACAGTGTCCAGTTAGCATTCCTACCAGTTTTATAAGGTTTCCTCGAAAGAGTCCTAGGAGGTACTCTGTACGAGCGACAGGGCCACGAATTTCCTTCGATTCCACTATGTCCCTTAATCCAGGACACTGTGACCGTATTCCTCGGGAAAACCGTCTCCAGCGTCTGGTGACACTCAAGAATCAGTTTGGATGTTATTTTGTTCTTTTTAGGATTTGCAAGAATTGTTTGCTGTCTGTGAGAATAATACCTTTTTTACCTCTTATTCTTTCTTTTTCTATTTGTACGGCACCTTGCAGAATTCGAAGCAGTTCTGCCTGGAAGACAGTCACCACTTTGCCTAGGGCCATACTAATTTCCAGGTCGAATTCCGGTACATACAATCACAAGCCAGCCCCAGATTGATTCTGCGAGCCGTCAGTGTAGATGTGTATGTCTGCCTCTTTTCCTGGTTCTGTTGAGCCGATGATGTCAATTTCAAAGTTTTCATTAAAAATGAAGCAGGGATAAGGGCATCCGTTCGGTGTTCCACAGGAGGTTGTCGTACAACAGCCTCCAGGAACACTCGGGCATGTCCCGGACCACATTTTTTTTCCAAGCACAGGTCAACGGCATGCAGCCTGACTGCCATTCTCTTCGCCTCTCACAAATAGATCAAGAGGCGGCAAGCACATCAGCACTCGCATTGCCATCGTAGGTGTGGATCGCATTGAGCCTGTAACCGTCAGGCATGCTAATCTCTGTAACTGTGAAATTCTAGTGAAAGGCTACTTCTCCAATTAAACTCAAATATTGCACAAAAATCATGTATGTAGGAGTCAACTGGTAAAACTTTCGTGCGAATCCAAGATGGCGGATCAAAATGGCGGATTAATACATTTTTTTTAAATTCAGCCTGAAAAAGCTACTTTATTGCCCTTATTTCAAATTGTGTGCCATAACTAATTGCGGTATAGAGATGAATTAGTAAAAAGATGGTGGAACAAAATGGCGGCTAGTTTTTTCATATTTTCAGGTTTTATCGTCCTTAGATAAATATTCAAAAAATATTTTTATCATTTCTGTCGGTCGGTTTGTCATCTGGCAATTCGCCGCATAGCTTAAAAACTACTCGTCAGAGTGACTTCAAATTTTAGTTATAAATTAAGAGTCATAACAGGGTGTCCCACGACGCATTGCGGCGATCGATTTCTCAGAAAGTAGGCTTTAGAAAAATTTGAAATTTATTACAAAATTAAAAGAAATTATACACACGAGAATTATTTGAATTTGTTTATTATCTATGGGAAATCTAACAGAGTTTTAACAAGAACATGCCAGATATTTGCTGATAGATATCCAGATAAACAGAAACCGTCACCGAACACCGTTAAACAAATGTTGGAAAACTATAAAAATGTTGAAACCGTGAAGACAAAAATTAATTAAAGAAAGCCTATTCCCATTATAGTCTAGTCTACACAAGAGCACAACTTTTTCAATAAATGTTGAAAATGTCCACCTTGTACTTCCAAACATTTTTCGCATCTCCGAATAAGTCCCTCGTGGGTGGCCGCTCTAATTGAAGCTGGAGATAAACTTTCGAACGCGTCCCTTACCCTTGCCATACAGTGCTCTTTCGTTGTTACTGGATTAAAATAAACGATTCCTTTTATCCTTCCGCATATAAAATAGTCTAAGACTGTCAGATCGGGGGAACGAGGAGGCCACAGGAAAGGGCCATTGTTGGCAATCCACTTGTCGTAAAACGTAGCTTGTAAAAAGTTAGTAACTGCAACGGTTCTATGCGGTCGGGCGCCATCGTGTTGGTAGAAAATTTGACTATGTTCTGCCAAAGGTAAATTACTTAAATATTCGTTGTCCAACTCTTCAAGAATATTGAGATATCTTTCTTCTACAAGAGTTTATAGACATAATTTTACGAAAAGAAATGCTTTGATAATATTCATCGATTTATTGATTTAAGAAGACACAAAATACATCAAAATTCAATTAACTTAATCTGAAGAGTGCTCAATAAAAAAAAGAAGGTTTAGTATTTTATGACTTTCCAAAGTAACCTGTATAAATAGCTTGCAAATATCTAACTAAAGATAACTTTCCTATAAAACTTGGGAAGATATATTTTTTTAGATATGATGTGTTACGGTATGTGGACCAGTATTTGTTAGTACTGTAGTGCGACCCGTATAAATAATTTAATTTAATTTATTTATGTAATAATATTTATTAAACGATTTATCTAATTTTGGATTGACGCTAAATTGATAAAAAAATTACCGTAATATTACCTAAATGGATTATTTTTCATTAAAAAGGTCCTTGTGTTTAGGCAATAATGTATACTTACCTTACCATTCAAATTTTCTTCACAAAATACATTAAATTGCCAGGATTCTTGAAAGTTCCGCGATCTTACTGCATAAGGAATCGAATCACTACAAAAATGGGAATTGTGTCTATTGAAAAGGCCATTTTTAGTAAATTTTGCTTCATCGGTCCAAATTATATTGTTCAAAAATCTAGGGTTATCTTGTACCAGTGTGCAAATCAGTGTCTTTTAGATGTTGAACCAGTGATATTAAATAAGATTGGAAGTTGTGTTTTAACAGAATCCTATGCACTGAGTTCCTCGAAATTCCTGATTGTCTTGCCACGTTTTTTAGGGATGTCATTGGATATGCTGCAAAATATCCCAGAATTGCAATCTCGACATTTTCATTATCAACAATGGGCTTCCTCTTATTAATGTTTGCCTTGACGTTTCCAAAATTTTTATAGTTTTCTGACATTTGTTTAACGCTGTTCGGTGACGGTTTGTGTTTATCTGGATATCTATCAGCAAATATCTGGCATGTTCTTGTTAAAATTCTGTTAGATTCCTCATAGATAACAAACAAATTCAAATAATCCTCGTGTGTGTAATTTAATCGCCCCGGCATGATTATTAGTTTAATAATAATTATTATAGTTACTATAGTAAATAAATAATATTTTTGTAGGTAATTGTCAAAGGACAATAAATATTACGTTTCTATAGTAACCAATTGGTTTTGTTCTCGCCAGGCCTCCCTATCATGGCCAACTAACAAGAAAACTTAGAAGCCGTCTGGCATTATTAGTATAAAAAATGTTAAATCGTCAATAACTCAAAAACTACAAATTTTTGGAATAGACAACTTTATACAAAGTTACCCCTATTTTAAGTGCTAAATAAGATAAAATTATAAAAATTGGGGGTTTCCGTTTGAAAAAAGTAACCTTTAACGATTGTTTAAAGTATATTTATAATGTCAGTTTTTGATCACCCTATATTTATTTATTACAAAAATATCAGCCAGGCGACTAAAGTGTACCCTTTTGGACAAGGAAGCCACCCGCAAATAAATAATAGAGACTTCGATAAGCAGATAATTATAGTTATGTCTAGACCTGCAAACGTCATTTTTTACGTAAAATTCAAAATATTTCAAAAACAGTTAAACTTAGGTATAGGATTTTATACACGAAATATACCTAGAATTTTTCGAGGAATCCAAAAATTCGATAATATACAGGGTGTTCTATTTAAAAAAAGAAAGTTGACGTCTACTTCCGGTATAACCGAAGGTGTCGCCATCTTGAAAATATTTTGCGCGAATTGCCCCCATCGACTTTAGTTAGCTGCCAAAATTTCAAATTTTTCCAAAGCCTACTTTCTGAGAAATCGATCGCAGCAGTTCGTCGTGGGACACCCTGCACAGGAATGACCTGGTAATATTTTAGTAAAAATCCAATGTGTCGGAACAAGATTGCGGCCTACTGAAACGTTAAAAGAATTGTTACTAAAAAAACTAATTATCCAATTACCTCAAACTTTGCACAAAAATCAAGTGTTACATAGGAATGAACTGGTAACATTTTGGTATGGATATAAAATAGCAAAATGGAATGGCAGCCTAATAAAATATTTAAAAAACCGGCCTGAAAAACTACTCATTAGATTAATTTCAAATTTTGAGCAAGCATTAAGTGTGATATAGAGATATACTGGTAGAATTGTGGTACGCATTCAAGATGGCGGATCAGAATAGCTGGAAAATATATTTTTTTAAAAACAACAAAAAAGAAATACTATTCAGTTGCACCGAAGGGCCATAATTTTTTCGGAATTTAACAACATTCTGACTTTGAAGTCGGAATTTAACAAAATTCTGAGTTTAAAGTCAGAATTTAACAAAATTCTGGGTTTAAAGTCAGAATCTAACAAAATTCTGAGTTTAGAGTCGAAATTTAACTAAATTCTTAGTTTAAAGTCAAAAATTAACTAAATTCTGAGTTTAAAGTCGGAATTTAACTAGATTCTGAGTTTAAAGTCAGAATTTAATAAAATTCTGAGTTTAAAGTCGAAATTTAACTAAATTCTGAGTTTAAAGTCAGAAATGAACTAAATTCTGAGTTTAAAATCAGAACTTAACTAAATTCTGAGTTTAAAGTTAGAATTTAACGAAATGCAATTTTGACGTCTCCTGCCAAACCTGAAATTGGTGTCAGGAGATAGATAATTAAATATTAAGACAGATAAGTGAAATCCATTTCATTGCAAGTAAACTCGTTTGAGATTTACCTAGCTGCAAAGGGTCAAAATTGCCATTGTTCAAGCGTCATTTTCTCGAAAACAATTAAATTTAGGCATGAGAAAAGTAACTCAATAAGTGCTTGGATTTTTTAGAAAAATATAAAAACTTAATAAAATATAGGGCATTACATTTATTAAACGGATGATGCCTCCTGTTTGAGGTAGAAGCGCGCAATTAAAAATATTTTATAACAAGAGTATATTATGTTCATCTATGGCCAAAGCCAAATTCTCAAAACATCCTATTCGTTGGTTCTCTAAATATTTCTAATAGGACACTCAACTTGAATCACCCTGAAACAGAGGGGGAGATCTGTCAGTATGTTTCTCGAGACACCCTTAAATCGTCGAAATATATATGAACCGTTTCTTAAGACTTATTTATCGTTTTGTATTACCTTTTTTATTTTGTGAACCTTTTAATGTATATGTTTTCTTGTATTCATTTTAGCTGTTTTTTCAGCAATAGAAATAAATAAAAATATATAAATTGAACTAATTAAACATACGTTTAATTTGTCAGGGATTTATTTAACACTCAAAAATCAAAATAGGAAACTTTTATTTTGTACCCTCCCCCCCCTTTTATCATTTTTTAACTATCTGTAGTTTGGTGGAACAATTCATAGCGCATTTGCCATTTTTCAAACAAGAATATTGAACTTGTTTTTTTGGTTCTAGTCTGTTATACAATCGTACGGACTAAATTCTGACTTTAAACTCAAAATTTTGTTAAATTCCGATTTTAGACTCAGAATTTTGTTAAATTCCGACTTTAAACTCAGAATTTTGTTAAATTCTGACTTTAAACTCAGAATTTTATTAAATTCTGACTTTAAACACAGAATTTTCTTAAATTCCGACTCAGAATTGAAAAATAAAAAAAATTGTTGCCCTTCTACGCTTCCGTACAATTGACTTCAAATTATGCAGAAAAATTAAATATCATATAAGGATAAAATGGTATACATTCAACATGACATAAAAAAATGACGATGTGTGAATGTAAAAAGTACTTATTGATTTTATTTTAAACTATGCCCAAAAATCAAGTGTGGCATAGGTAGAAACTGGTGAAATATTGGTAGGAATCCAATATAAGGGAACAAAATCTTTGAAAAGATAGTATATATATGTGTTACTAAACGACTAAGTACTGAACTGATCTGGGTCACACTTCACTATTCCTAATAAAAGGAAAGATTCAAACAAGGGAAGTTCGGGATAACGAAAATGTGCCGATTTCCTTCATGTATAGCCAGATAGTTTTAGTTAAGTTTTTCCCTGTCCACTAAAATTAATATTTACTTACATACAAACTAAAATAAAAATGCAAATGCTTACCTTGACAAGAGCTTCTGCAAGGTTTTTATAGATGGACTGGTAAATTTGCAACGTGTAGGGTCCATAGATTGTAGCCGCACCCTCATATCTTTGAAGCTGGAATAAAAAGAATCAAATTATAGAATAAAAATTGCTTCTGCTTGTTAAAATTTCTAGGGTTGCAAAAGCAAAAAGTAATAATAAATTAAAGGATGTCGTGGCTAAAATGTTCCTAATTTACTACCTTGGAATTCTAAATAAATATGTTAATAAATTACTCTCTTGAGGATGGAACAAGAGTCAATAGGGAATCAACTAAGTAAAGGAGTAAGTTCGCTAATTAACTCGCAATGACCTTTGAGTTTGTGTTTAAATCTAAAATATAGTAATTAATTGCATATAAAAAATTGATGATGATATTTGTTTATAAATATCACCATAAAAACAACTTATTCTTTGTTTAATTTGGTGCTAAATACATAGAACGAAAGCTTTCACGGCTGTGGTCAATTAAGAAATCATGGTTCTTGGGATTAGACCGTGTCAAAATGGAATCACTTTCCGACGTTTCGCCTTCGATTGCAAGAGGCATCTTCAGGGATCTTCATTTCACGAGATCGGAACACTGAATGAGCTCGAAGAGACCCAGGCCGGCTATTTATAGTCGACCTGTTTACCGAAGCGTGACTCGGTGTAACGGTCGGTTTCCACGTATGATGTAGACTGAAGCCCGTATCTCTATTAAAATTGTTAGGATGCTTATAAATTTCAATAGATTCTCTAATTTTGTGTTTATAGAGTCCCGAAACTGATGCAAGATATTTGGTTTCTTTTACATTTATGACATGCCCAGTAGAATGTTGGTGTTCAGATACACCAGATTGTACAATTTGTTTCTTTCTGATACATCGTTCATGTTGCTTAAGCCTAGTCGATATGGATCGTCCAGTTTCTCCAATATAAACATCACCACAGGAACAGGGAATTGCATATACTCCTTCCGTGTGAAAAGGAATAATGTCCTTTGGCGATCTCAAACATTGTCCAATTTTCTTGTGTGTGTTGAAGATTGTACGTATGTTGGACCGGCGAAGTAACCTTGCAATCTTGTCTGTGATTCCGTGTATAAATGGAAGAACTACATTTCCTATCGGTAATTCCTTATTAGTATCATTTCGTGGAGTAGGATTATTATATTTTCTAATTGATCGTCTAATATCATCAGTGCAATATCCATTCCCTCTTAAAGCTTGAGTCAGTTTCTCTGTTTCCGATTGTAAAGAATTTTGGTCACAAATAACGAGATGATTGCTTTTCTGCTGGATGATGATGGGAATTTGCATTTAAGTACCTGTTCGTATGCGTTGTTTGCTGCGCATTTTGTAGAAAAACTTAAAACAATCCAATTAGATCCCAAAGATATCTTAGTCAGTTTCGATGTAGAATCACTGTATACGAATGTGCCTATAAATGATTCAATTTCCATAATATCAGACTTGTTTCACCATAATAGTATTGACAACTCACTTTTAGATCTAATTGAAGTATGTCTTATATCAACGTACTTTGTCTTTCAAGGAACTTTCTATGAGCAAACCTCAGGAGCAGCCACGGGATCTCCACTGTCACCGGTGGTAGCCAACATCTTCATGGAAGCTTTTGAGGAGGAAGACTTAGAGTCGTCTCCACTAAAACCAAAATCATGGTTCAGATACGTAGACGACACTTTTGTAATATGGCCACATGGTCCAGAAAACCTCCCTGGGTTTCTTGATCATCTAAATCAACAACATGCTAACATAAAATTTACAATGGAAATTGAATCAGAAGGCACGATTCCCTTTCTAGATGTTCTTGTACAAATAAATGCAAATTCCCATCATCATCCAGCACAAAAGCAATCAGTCATTAATTCATTGGTTTACAGAGCTCTCGCGATTTGTGACCAAAATTCTTTACAATCGGAAACAGAGAAACTGACTCAAGCTTTAATGGATATTGCACTGATGATATTAGACGATCAATTAGAAAATATAATAATCCTACTCCAAGAAATGATACTAATAAGGAATTACCGATAGGAAATGTAGTTCTTCCATTTATACACGGAACCACAGACAAGATTGCAAGGTTACTTCGCAGATCCAACATACGTACAATCTTCAACACACACAAGAAAATTGGACAATGTTTGAGATCGCCAAAGGACATTATTCCTTTTCAAACGGAAGGAGTATATGCAATTCCTTGTTCCTGTGGTGATGTTTATATTGGAGAAACTGGACGATCCATATCGACTAGGCTTAAGGAACATGAACGATGTATTAGAAAGAAACAAATTGTACAATCTGCTGTATCTGAACACAAACATTCCACTGGGCATGTCATAAATGTAAAAGAAACCAAAGTTCTTCCATCAGTTTCGGGACTTTATAAACGCAAAATTAGAGAATCTGTTGAAATTTATAACCATCCTAACAATTTTAATTGTAGTATTGTTAATCTACTTAACGGTCGAACATTAAGCCGAAGAATTGTTGAATTCCTGTAAAAATTGAGGTCTTTGGGATTATATTCCGAGTCTGCACAAATAATGAAGCTACAGTTTAATCATAAAAAGACCCATAAAAAATATTCAAAAGTTACTATGACTTCAGTTTGCATATCTGCCTAAAAATTAATCATTATTATTAATATTTGGTTAAACTTAAAATGCCTTCTTCTGTGCAGCTCCTCGTTGATTGTATTAAATACCATCCACCTAGGGATTACCACGAGGAGGTGGCTGTATTCCAAGCCCCACCCGTGCTCTGCTCAATCACCCACCCTCAGGGATACTTCGTTCTACTACAACTTTTTTTCTTTTTTCTTAAATTTTCGAATCAATTTTTTTTATCTGAAAGTCTAGATCTATAATGCCATCTCTAGAAACGGGATCACAAACTTTTCCTGATACAAATGGTACTTCTTTAACGCATCCTACAAGTGCCTGCTTGTGAAAGTGCAATTAAAGTAATCTTATGGATAAACGCACCCTCGTTTAATACTATTTAAAAATCAATATAGTCAAAAGCAGTGTTATCGTGCGGGTCATACGATTTATCAACGACAAACTTTTCAAGTTTGTTTTTCTTTTATTACGTGTAATCATATCCTCCGCATAAAATCGGGAAGATGAATTAGATAGACCTTTGATGTTTTTATATGAAAAAAGAGGATAAACATATAATATAATACCAGCAGTTGCAAAAATCTTTGAGCGATGGCACTTCAAAACCAGATTGTCAAGTCAGTGACAAAATGAGTAATAGAAAACAATTTTCGAGTTTTTTGCATCCACAAGCGAAAAAAATGGTATTAAATCTAATAAAATATTACGAAAAAGAAAGTTCACCGGCCAATATCCAGGAGACAGTAGCAAAAGCTCTGGGAATCGGTATAAGGACTGTGTAGAAAATTGTGCATGAAAAAAAAAGCATAATTTGCTACCGAAGAAGATTAAGAAATGTACACGAAAAAAGCCAAAGACAGAAGACATAAGTGACAATGTGAAAATGGGTGTTCGTAATGCAATTTACGATTTATACACATCAAAAACTAATATAACCCTTCAAGTTTTAAAAGAAGCTTTAAAAAATCGAGGCATATTGGAAATTGGACTAAAATCGTTGTCAAAATTAATAAAAACGTTGGGTTTTCGATGTAAAAGGACTGTAATCGAAGATTTTTATGCGAGTTGCTACATATAGCAAGTCAGCGTATCCAGTTTTTATAGAAATTCAAGAAAAATGTTAATTCAAAATTTAGAAAAGTGGTATTTTTAGACGATACTTGGATATTTTCTAATGGAAGTGGTTCGAAATCTTGGCAGGACGAGTCTGTAAAAAGTGACAAGAGAAAAAAGGGATGTGGGACGGGAAAACGTTTCATCATTTTGCATGCAGGTTTTTTAACAGGATTTCCCCCAGGTGCAAGTTTACTGTTTTCTTCAACATCCAAAAGTATGGACACCATGATAATATGAACTGTGAACTGTTTGAAAAGTGGTTAAAAGAACAGCTGATTCCAAATTTAGATGCTCCATCTTTAATCATTCTGGACAATGAATCTTATCACTCAAGAAACTTAAATAAACAGTCTACTTCATCATGAAAGAAAAGTGGTATTTATAACTGGCTAATAAAACAAGAACAAAATCCTTTACCCAATAGGCTAAAACTAGAACTTCTTTTAATGACAAAATCTATTAAAAAACCAACTATATATGCCGTAGATGAAATACTACGGGAAAATGGACATAAGGTTTTACGACTGCCGCCATACCATTGTCAGTTTAACGCAACAGAATTAATATGGGCTGGGACAAAATCATATTACGAAAAATACGTGAACGATGGTCTCACATTAGATGAAGTGCAAATTGTTTGGCAAGATTCATTAAATTATATTACGACGAAGTATTGGAAGAAATCTGTGGAACATACGGAGAAATTAGTATGGGATTGATGATCATTGCGCCATTTGAGGACGACTCAGAAGATTAGGACTTTTTAAGTGGTGATGATATTTTTTAGTCTATAATATTAAAGAGTTTCTGAAGGATTATACTAGTCTTTGACGTGTATAAATCATAAATTGCATTATGAATATCCATTTTTGCATTGTAACTTAAGTCTTTTGCCTTTATATTTTTTCGTGTACATTTCTTAATCTTCTTGGAAGTAAATTATGTTTTTTTTCATGCACAAGTTTCTGTACATGTCTCATACCGATTCTCAGAGCTTTTGCCACTGGCTGCTGGATATTAGCCAGTGAATTTTAATTTAAAATTTTTTTTATTAGATTTGACACCATTTTTTTGCTTAATTTTTTAGTACATTTGTAATTTTGTAGGCAATAAATAAATAATTATAGAATGCTTGTTCCAATTTTAAAGCGTGTTTAAAATAAGTTAATTTTTTTATTAATTATAAGACAAAATTTGATATATAAAAATCGATAAAATCGCTTTACCAGAAACTCGGGGCTAATATATATATAAATATATATATATATATATATATATATATATATATATATATATATATATATATATATATATATATATATATATATATATATATATATATATATATATATATATATATATATATATATAGCCTGTATTTTTCGCATGCAAAGCTCTTGATTTTAGACTGAAATTTGAAGAAATCGGATAAGTATTTTTTTATCTATGCCGCGAACAGACAGACTGACGGACAGACATACAGACAGACGGAATTGGGAAAACATGTTTTCCGGCATCTAGAGACCCTTAAACGTAAAGATCTGAAAAAATCTCACGAGGGAAGTAATAACTAATTATCTTGTGTTTTTAACAAAAGTCTATAATATAAGTTTTCTTTGCACAGGGCTGACCCGCATTTAAATAAATGACATTGTATAAGTGGTTAGATTTTTAGGTCATAGGGCTCATAATTTTTGGTGATTGATAAAAAAATCTCACTTTCATTAAGTCGCTGTATAAACAGAACATATCCTGATTGTTCCACTGATTCGAACCGCCTTCCGACTTTATTAAGGCCTTTGCCATTTTCTGAATTTTTGTTTTTGCCAACCAAAAAGTTTTAACCAAATATATATTTAGCGAATTTTCTTATTTAGTCCCTCGGTATTTAATGTATAAAATAATATTAAGTGGCTATCTTAGTAATATTGCGTAATATAATAAAAAACTATTTTATTTCTCCCTGTATATTTGTAAATAGCCCATCGAGATTTAATAGCTCGATAAAAGAATCACACATTTTGGTATTCACTGTGTTTTCTGATTTGATTCATAATGTTGGTGACCTTTGGACCCGCACGGTAAGACCGTATTCGACTATAGCAGATATACACATGGTGATTGAAGGCTCACTCATATTGCAGTTTCTCCAAGTAATCAGTTATACAAGAGGTTTTTAATTGACGTCTATAAATAAAAGACGCAATTTTTCATATAAATATGTGTCCGCATGGATGAAAAAAATTTAATTTTTTTAAAGTTTTTTTTCATGGACCTCGAACATTTCTATAGATATATCATTCAAATTTCACATACACTGTTCTGTAAGCGATGTCTACGAAATGTCTATAATACATTTTACAAAAGTATACTGAGTGTTACTTTTTTCTAGATCCCGACCCCTTTTACCCCCTCCCCGAAAATTTTTACGGCGAAGTCACTGGTTGGTTTTATTTAGAAAATCAGAGTCCTCATTTTGTTTTCTAACCTCTAGATTTTACTTGAATCCGATTATTTTGAATCGTTTAGACGTTAATTAGCAAAACGTTAAGGCTATATATATTTAAAATTTAATTTTATCTTATCTGTTTTTATTTTGATTGCTAAAAATGCAGAATGTAATTCTTGGTTCATTTTAGTATACGAACTTCTAGTATAAGGCAAAAAATTACGTCCTTCTAGTTTAACCATCAATTAAAAAACACCCTGTACAATCCAAGTTGAAAGGAATCTCAAAGTTGTGAATGCCTTCGGAATATCGAGATCTTGCAGCAATTATACGTCTGTGAATCTTTGGCTTCAAGAATTTAATTATTTGTTCGAATGGTGTGGGTATTGGGAGATAATTTGTGAGATATTAAACCTAATTGTTTTTAAGTTTCGTTAAACTGTACAAAGTTCCCTACTATTTATTTTACGTTTAAAGTTATTGTATTATGCCAACATCTATTTTAGTTTTGCAACAAACAGGTTTGGGCAATTGTATGTTTAAGTGGAGTGTACTATCGTCATCATAGCTGTAAATAAAATTGGTCGTAGATAAAAATAAATTAATAATATATAGAAAAAATAGGGTAGGTGCCTATAATAAACCTTATGGGACTCCTGCGTTGATTTTAAAAAGTCAGATCAATGACTCCCAACAACACGGAAACACTTCTGATGGAATACAACTAGCAATTAAAGTTTTAGTCGTTTTCCTTTCATCCTGCAAAACGCTCGTCACGATTCTAACAGCCTTCAATATCTAAATTTATATATATATATATATATATATATATATATATATTAAAATATATATCAATTTATATTTACGTTATTACACAAACATATGGGGCAGGAATATATCATATATATATATATATATAAATCAAGCTTTATATGACATATATATATATATATATATATATATATATATATATATAGATCATTTTTTCGACGGGATATATATGTGGTAAGATGTTTTCATTTTTTTTGCCTGGTGCAGCATGTTTTATATATATATATATATATATATATATTTCCTTACCTTTCTGGTATATATATATATATATATATATATATATATATATATAGGTATATATACATATATCTAATAATTTCACTTCACGTATTGAAGTAAAAGTTTAACTGTTTTTTTATTTGTGTTTTATTTTGTTATTATCAATTAAAAGTTCTTAAGTTTTATAAACAATATTTTAGTTCTTTAGTTTGCCTCTAGCTGCTCAGAGTAACGCTAATGCGGAGGCACAAGGGGTGTGAGTTCGATATTTTAGATAAAGATTTTAAAATGGGCGCCAGGTCTAGATGACCAAAAGATAGAAGATAAGAGGTAAGAAAAAAGATAATAATAGAGAAGGTATATATATATATATATATATATATATATATATATATATATATATATATATATATATATATATATATATATATATATATACTAAACTTAATCCATCTAATAAGGAAAACACTA
Organism: Kuschelorhynchus macadamiae; assembly: GCA_030620095.1. Lineage (NCBI taxonomy): Eukaryota > Metazoa > Arthropoda > Insecta > Coleoptera > Curculionidae > Kuschelorhynchus > Kuschelorhynchus macadamiae. The sequence goes on from JAUTXW010002781.1 coordinate 309,394, forward strand.
GAAATGTACTTCAATAATTTATTTTAAATGCTTCCTTTTTTAGAAGATATCTAAAAAATACAATCTGCCCTATATTGGCACAACCAATCTGCTTTATTTTTACAGAAATAGACAAGCATAAATAAAATCTGCTTTACCTTTGCATATGCACTAAAAGGTAAGTCATAAAGTAAAATTAGAGAACTTAGTAGTCCATGTGATGCCCAAAAATGAAATATATACAAAAAAATAATATTACCAGTAATGATCTACATTAGCAGTTACATTAATCAAATATACCTTATAATCAAAAGAGAGCAACAATCAAATAAATGTAATTAAAATGATAAGCCCTGAACAAAGTAAGGTACGATATAAGAACAGCAGTTACCCTTACATATGTCTGAAAGCCATATAATAAGAAAATAACTGTAGGTGTTTTAAAATGATATGTATAAGCCTTAAACAAAATGTAAGGAATCGTAATTAAAATATATGTTAAGTATTTTATTAAGGTTATGAAATTATGTTACTGAAAATTAATTTTAGTATTAAGATAGAGATGAGCGATAAAATTATTAAGGCAAATTAATGAAATGAAAATAAATTAATGATTAATATATATTTAAATTTTGAAATATCTTGCAATTGACAATAAAGTAACCCAAGCCCGCAAATACAATTAACTTGAAATATAGAAATCATTACATAATAACACCAATTTCTATTAGTCGATGAGCCCAGTTACCGTCACATCAAGGCATTCTAGAGAATCTGTATTAAATTTGTGTTGGAGAAGAAAATGTATACAAAGTATATTTATAAAATAATTAAATTTGTTTTAATGAATTTTAGAACAAATAATGCTGTGCAAATGATATCGATTAACTGAAAAGCCCACAAATAAAATTAACTGGATAGAAATATTAATATAAGAACACTAATTTCTATTAGTCAATAAGCAACAGTAATCGGAAAATCAATGCACTTTAGAGAAACTTTATTTATATTTAATTTTAACTTGTATTAAAAAAATTAAATGTATAAAGGTAAGTACGGGATTTTTAAGTAAATAGGTAGGTAAATTTAATAAAGGTATTCGAGAAATGAAGATAATTAATCACACAAAAATATCTTACTATGGACTACTAAATAACAAAAACTGAATTATAAGACATCACCCTTTTTGGCAATCAGTACAATAATCAAGCTCGTTTTTCGACGGCAAGATAAAAATAAGATATTTATGATCTTGTATCTAAAATTAAGCATAAATTCCAAATGTTTAGCTAGCTAAAGAGAAAATTATAACTAACAAGTATAAAATCAATAATTGGCTTTTTATCGATTTTAAACAATTTCTGAAAATTATGCTTGATAGGCCTAAAAATTATCACTCAATTAATAGTGTATTTTTTATACTTAATGTTAAACTATTTTTACCAAAATGAGAAATTTAAATTTAATTTGGAAGATAAATATTTCAATTTTCAAAGGACCTTATAATTATTAAGAAGTAATGTGCTTTAGAAAAATATTATACAGAGTACTTAAAATATAGTAGGGGTAATAAAGATATAATAAATTTAGACACTAAAGATAAGTAGCTTTACAAAATCTGGAAATTTACTTATTTTTTCCGAATCTCAAAATATTTTGCAAAATATAATTTTACAGATATAATATTATTTAAATTTTGAAGAAAATGCGAAAAATGTTGGAATTTCAACGTTTCAAAATCACAACAAAAGCCAAAAATATATTACAAAAGCTACTTAGCTTGCAATTAAAAGTGGATATTCCAGAGAGTCCGCAGTCAGAGCCTGCAAAACGCTTCACAGCAAAGTGGTCAATTACCACGGAGTATTCCCAACTAAAATTCCCAATCCGACACTTATATCTGCAGGCAGAATCCTTCACCGCAAAGTGGACAACAGATTCCAGGAATGGACAGGAGTCTCTACCAAAAAAAAAACTGCTAAGCTGCCTTAGTGCTGCTTTTCTCTGAATCCAAAATTCACATTTTATAGCTTGTTCAAAAAATGGTCATCATAAAAATCCAAGAAAGGGTGAAAAGAAGAGAAAGAATTAAAGAAAGTAAGAACGAATGAAAGAATGAAAGCCTGATGGTCTAGCTTTCTTATCGGTGGGTCCCTTGCTGCTTAAATCTCATTTAAGGTATACAAATTTTGAAATTTAAATCCATCAGATGCTGTATGCAAAAAATCACATTACTTCCAAACGTTTGTCTTACGACAGCTCATTTCAGGAACACAAGATCTGACCTCTACAGATTCAAGTTAAGAAAAGAGGACGCCTTTCTCACTTTAATTGGTTTTATTGACATAAATTCATAAAAAACTGTGACCTCACAAACAGGCTAACCAACCAAACACACACGCATTCCGGGTTGCCGAAATTCGTCGCATCTAGAAATCAGACTGCTCTCGCCAGGGTAGGACTAAATTTGTTTCCATGTTTAATTTAATAAAATTAAAATTTTGTATTATTTAAAGAAACCTTTTCGAATGTCGACTTTTATGAAATATGATAGAGAATTTGATTAAGTTTAACTAATTGTAACGAGAATGTCAAAATGCTTGTTACAGTATAACCTTATAAAATTTAAGCCCTTCAGGCAAATTTTATGGTATAAATTTTTTTATTATATTCAAAAGTTAATAAAGATTTTAATTATTTAAATGTATCTGGCCACATATATCTGATTAGTAATGTAAAACCTAATCTGATTATCACAGTTTCAAAAAGTACAGACTAATCGATTAGATAATACATATTTTATACATATTCATATATACATAGAATCTTTGATAAAAGAATTAAAATTTAAAGCTTTAGTTATCCGGGTCGTCTTTTTTAAGGAAGTTTCAATGCGTAAAGTTAAATTTATCAGAGTTTTTAATTTAATTATTTGATTCCTATTGCCCAGATTGAATCCTAATATCATATGGATGACATTATAAATATTAAAATAAACTACAAAAATGCAAAGTAAACAGATTGGAACTTATTCCAAGTGTTTCATTATTTAAATATTTACAGAGCAAAATTTCTCAGTTAAATGGCGCTGTGGACACTATGATAATTTAATTGAGTGGTTCCCAAAATATAGTTGTTCCGTTCGCATAACAACAGCTAATTTAAGAAACAGTAATTTTCCCCAAAATAGCATAAGTTACAGTATATAAACGCCACACTATGCAAATTAGTAAAAAATAAACCAGTTCAATTTGCACTAATTTGTGGTGAGACATTCCATGAATATCAATAAAAAAGATGACGGGAAAAGCGAACATCAAATATATTCCTTGTGAGGTCTGACCTACGGTTTGGAATGTCTCGTTCAGTGTCCTGGAAAAATAGCCAAAAGACCCTATTTAATGAGTAGTCTGGATAATTCAAACTCATCTTGGTTAAGGAAGGCTTATTCAAATTCATCCGTAGTTGAAAGCCTCGAGAGGATGGGAAAATATTAATCTAATCAGACTGCAGTGGACCTGAAATTCGGATTAAAACTTGGATACATTTTGTTAGAGTTCATTTTCGGCAAAACTTATATATATAAATATATATATATATATATATATATATATATATATATATATATATATATATATATATATATATATATATATATATATATATATATATATATATATATATATATATACTGAAAGTCAGATCGGGATAAGGTTACAGTGATAAAAAATATAGTTAAGAGCACTATTCGCAGGTTTAGATATTACAATTAAGTAGTAAAATTTAATAATAAATTACCCTCGAAATTATCTGAGCAAAAGCTATTCAACTCGTATTAAATTTTTACAGGTGCTTTCCTATATTTTACTATTGGTTCAAAGTTATAAGTAAGTTGGAAAAGTAATTTTTGATACCAATATCTTACTAGTTATTCTAGGTATCACACTTTATTTTGTGCCATTTTTTTACCTCTGAGCAGACCACGAAGACCGAAGGCCTAATACTAGATACCAGGGTCGTGCGGTGAAATTTTAAGAGAGGGAAACAATTTTTAGAAACTTATCTATTTGTAATGTAATTCAATTCTTCGATCATTTTTTGCAAATTCGTCAATGACGTCATCATAAAAACGTCGCGGCTCAGACATATTTTGGAGAAGTTTATTTTCAATGGACAATAGCGATGTATGTGAAAGTCTTTCCTGCCCCGTTGAATTTCTCACGAAATTTTTTATACGTCTAAGTGTTGAAAAATTGCGCTCTACTGATGAACTTGTGGCAGGTATTGCCAATACTAATTCACACAATTTCGCCACTTCGGTGTAGGCATCTTCCAGCTCCTTGTCTTTTAAAAATTGCATTAGTTCCTTAGCGTCATTTTTTGCGCTAATGTCATCAGTTTCGTAAATCACTTTTAGTTGAGATCGCAGTAACACTCGGTCGAAGATCCAGCCATAATAAAGAAGAAGAGATTTAAACGCATCTTCTGGAAAAGTTTTTCCTTTAAATGCATCAAAATTGCAGAGCTCGAGGAATTTAAAATCAATTAAACCGTTAAATCTATGGTATCTGTTGCTGAATTTGATCGATTATTTCATCAAAGAGCCGTCTGTATGATGTTTGAACATCTCCGAGCTTGTCTGTTCGAAGACGCTTGGCTTGTAGCTCTACATTTAACGTTTTTTCCCAAAATAGGTCAAAGTCATCTCTTTTTTGGCTTAACATGGACTTAAAATCATCCACTTTTTTTAAGCAAAAAGCAATATCATTTGTTTTATATATTAAAAACATTGTCCGAGAATAGAAATATTTCTGAAAATATGTTCAACAAATAATTAAAATTAAAATCTCATTTCAGACAGTCCAAAAACCACCTCGAACTATTTATTGCTTCTGAGTTCCACGTTTTTTTTATTATATTCTCAAATAGTTCAATCAGTGATTTACAATTTTCAGATACTGTTAACACAAGTCTTCCATTATAGTTCCACCTAGTAAGAGCTACTTTGGGCAATCGTTTGTGGACAATGGAGTCCAAAACTTGTGTACGTTTTGTTGACTTGGAAAAAGCAGCCATGCCACACTTTACGAAAAATATTCTTTAATGTGATTGATGGACTGGGATAAAACTAAATTTAATTTATGAGCAAAACAATGGACCAACACAGCACTTCGGAAAGTGTCTCGAACTTTAGCTTGCAGATCCCCTAATTGTCGTGCCATCACTGCAGCTCCATCGTAGCTTTGAGCAACTAATTTTTCTCTCCATTAATTTCTTTAGTAACGTTATAAACTACGGTATATAGTGCATGTGCGGTACGATTTTCGGACACATTCTTAAAATCTAAAAATCGCTCTTGAATACTTCCGTCTGTTTTAACGTAGCGTATTACTATAGATAATTGGCTAAAATTAGTGATATCAGTTGTTTCGTCCAGAACAATAGCAATGAACCGCGCCTCGCCAATCTCCTGCTTAATTATTTTTAGAATAATGGTTGCAACAGCGGAAAGTAAATCATTCTGGATTGGATTTGACGTTCCGCGAAAAACGCTAGACTGCTCTAAATGATTTTTTAATTAATCATCATATATAGCCATTAAAGTAAATCTTGAAAATTTCCTTTATTTGAAGAAACTTGTTTCGTCATGACCTCTAAATCCCAATTCGTGCTGGCCGAGAAAACAAACAACATCAATAAGTTTTCTTAATATTTGCTTATTTTTATCGACTAGTTCATTGTGTTGGCGGTTGTGTTTATTAATTGTTCAACTGTTTTGTCGAAGATTATGATGGCCTGCAAATACGTGTTGGACATAATGTGTCTTTTTTGCTTATGGAAATTGTTTAAATCGGAAAAACCAGTTTTATTCCAGAGATCTTTCTCATTTTCAAAAAGTAAACATGGACAACAAAATAATTTACTTATATTTTCACACCCTGTTAGCCATTTAAATTGTTCGTATTGTTTTTCCGGATAAAAAATGTCTAATACAGTTTTTCATTTTTGTGGTTAAATTTTTCATAGGCGGTTTTGCCCTTTCTTTGGAAATTATTTGAAGCTCATCAGCGAAGTTTAATCTAGAAAATCCCTTTATTATTAAGACACATACCACACATTTACACACACTCTTCTTATCAAATTCTCCAACATTTTCAACGTTATTACCGACAGCCGAAGTTGACGGTATTTGCATATCCAAGTCCGTATTATTGTCTTCCATATCACACCAATCACGACGCGACGTGCGTATCACACAACACACGGATAGCCGTTTAAACAAAGAACCTACTCCAACGGTAGCTTCCGCCACCACTTAAAGCACGAGACTGAAATTGCAAAAATTGCAAAAACAACCGGTGGAAAGTTCAATAACCTCTGGCTCGATTCACAGGAAATCAAGCATACAGGACTTAGCTGCAGAGAAGCTAGCGGCCTGCATAGGTTCTATTCGATATTCTATTGTGGCTGGGTCGTAGTCAAGGCCGCATTTATTATGGGCTTGATAATTAAGATAATATTTTAGCATTTTTAATACAAACTAAATTAAGGGTTTCCTATTTCAAAAATTACATTTTAGAAGATGTTTTGTAATTTTTTTGGGGAAGCATTGCTTCCCTGCTTCCATGGACTGCACGCCCCTGCTTTTTTTTTATCCCATGAAGGGAAAAATTTCGAACAATCCTAAAATCGGGTTTTTGAATATTACTTTTGTAAGCCATTGACCGAAGAACTGTCCTAAAATCCCATTTAATGCAAAAGTATTGACAAAAAGTAAAAATATAGCTTATTTAGGGGCAATTTCAAAAAATTTTTTTCTTATCTTTCACCTATATCAAAAAACCGTCAATGCTAAATATAAACGATTTCACAAATAGAATTTTTTGTCTGTATTGTGTAGGTATAGATAAATCAATCAATAAATATTTTTTAATTTTAGTTCTAGAAGAATACCAATCCAAACTTTTTTCTGGAATCAAAAATTAAGAAAACATCTATTTGTTTAATAAATAAACTTACTTTTAAAAAACAAACCACTCTTAAAATTTATAGTTAATTTAACAAAGGACAATAATAGTTAATTCACAAATATCACGGATCACAATTTTATCCTATTTTGGCCCCAGCAAGAATCGTTCATCTTTGTGCACGCACAATGTGCATACCCATAAAACGGCCCTGATCGATAATGAGAAAATAAATACGATGCAAGTGTAGTATAATAATAACACTAAAAGAAGCAAGAACAGTCAACAAGACATACAAAATTAATATTTTATCATAACCTTCTTTTTGGATTACTTGATTCAGTCTGTTGGGCATTGAGTTAATTATATTTACCACAATATTGAGATCAAGTTCTCCCCAGCACTTATGGATTGTTTCCCATAGTTCACAGAATGTTGTGGCCTAAAGTTACATCTACATATTTTTTTCAGTATCAATCCCCAAATGTTCACTATTAGATTCCTATCCGGATTGCGAGAAGCGCAAAGCAATACTTCCACATTATTATTCGGAAACCACTGTCTTATAGTATTGGCAGCAGAGACAGGGCAATTATCATGTTGATAGATAAATGAGTTATTTGGATATAATTGGGCAACTGATGGAAGCATTATGTTTTCCAAAATATATTCAAAATATTCTCCATTAAACCTGCCTTCTATGCGACAACATACGCCTAATCCATCATCCAACCCCAAACATTAACGGAAAATCGTCCAGTTTTGAAGGCTAAGCCACTCGTAAATTTTTCTTGAAATCTGCTGATATCCGGCCGATATACACGAATTTGGCCATTAGAGGTGGATTGAAAAGTCTTTTCATGGGTTAACACGATGCTGTTCCAAAATTATGGCTGAAAGTATACGTAGTTCATATCGTAAGATTTGAATAAAGGAACATCCTCCGATGTTCCGCCGATGGTGTTCCATTAATGTATGTTCTAAAAATTGCAAAAAATTGAGAAAAATCTAATTATACAGATGCTCAACAGTTATGGCCGGATGGTTACATAAGACCTCACCACTGTACAGGGTGTCCAATTTTGGTTGTAGTAAATACAAGGTATCTCCGTTATTTGCAAATATTTAGGGTTGAGGTTTTCGCGACACCGTGCCACTTTTTTGTCAAACTCAAGTTGCCGTAATCAGATTTTCCATAGCCCTCCTCGTTTCGGAGATACAGAGCCAAATTGAAAAAAATGCATTTTGGGACACTCCTCGTATCTCGGTTATCTTTTAACGTATCGAAAAGGCAAAAACTGGCTCTTATAGAGTTTTTTACGTAGAATCCAGTGGCGTGGACAGATTTTTACTCGGGGCCGTCGTTTTTGATACATGACCCAAAGATACGTTTTTTTAAATGGGACATCCTGTATATTTCTACGTAGTCCTATTGGTCTTATTATGAGCTTTTCAAAAATATATAGTTATCTATACTTATTTTAAAAATAGGGCTGCCGTTTAAGTTTTTAAAAATATATTAAGTATATCTATTTTTCGTAATTAGCCATGTTCAAAAGAACTGCTCTAACTGATTTGTATTTTCTGTTAGACATCTCTCACACACTCTTGCAATTTTACCCAGTGCATTTGAAATGACTAGATTGCGTGCTTGTATTTGCAAAAATGCCTGCTCAGTGGTGTTACGCAGGTCTTAAACTGTGTTATGTCGGGTACGAAAAATTAAATTTTTTAGGTGACCCCATAAAAAGAAGTCCAATATGGACAGGTCAGTCGACCTAGGAGGCCATCGGACAGGTCCGTGCGTTCCAATCCAGCGTTCGGGGAAGTTCTCTTCTAAATACCGCTTGTTGGAAATATATTTTGCAATATTTCAAGGTAGCGATTAGCAGTGAGACCTCTTTCAAAAATATGAAATTTTATTTTGGTTCCTAGTACGAAACAAGCGACATTAAAGCCAAATCTTCCTTGTTGCTCGCGTGGAAATATCAATTGTTGATTTTCAGGTGACCACTGTCTCGTATTGTGCCTATTAAATATTCCAGCACTACTTATATACGATTCGTCGGACCATATAACCGCCCTTCCAAAATTTTGGTTAGTATTAATTTTTTGTAAATACCACTGGCAAAAATCAATACGTCGTTCTGCATCTCCAGGATGTAGATTTTGCACAACTCTGACTTTATAAGGTTTATACTTATGTTTCTTTAAAATTGTTTGAACCCGAGACTTGATTACACCCACTTCGTTCTCTATTTTTCTACAGGACGTTACAGGCTTTACATTTACACTTGCTAAGACGTTAATTTCATCAGCCTGACAATTCTCTTTGTTATATGTCTTTGATCTGGGCTTTTTGAAAGAGCCAAAATTTATTAAATTCAATTTCAGCCTATAGGATATTGATTTATTTGGCTGCCTCCTTTCCGGATATCTATATAATAAAAGGTTAAGTTTTAAAAAAGATTGCAATAATAATTATACAAATAAAACATTACCTAATGAAATAAAGCTCAGAAGCAGCGTTTATATTTTCATGACTCTCTATGAAACAGGTCAGCATATCATATTGCCCAAAGTTATCAATGTTAAAAAGTAATAATCAGAGCGACTATTTTAACACGTCTATTAGTATTAACATCAAAACTTCATTTACTTTATGACAAAGCAGTGACAAAGCCATTTTTGACAATCAGTCCGTGGCTTACTATGAAAAATATAGATAGATATTATTACAAACCTAAATTGCAGCCTTATTTTTTTAAAATAAGTATAGATAACCATATATTTTTGAAGCTCCTAATAAGACGAATAGGACTCCGTAAAAATATACAGGGTGTCCCATTTAAAAAAACGTAGTTTTGGGTCATGTAACAAAAACGACGGCCCCGAGTAAAAATCTGTCTACGCCACTGGATTCTACGTAAAAACCTCTATAAGAGCCAGTTTTTACCTTTTCGATACGTTAAAAGATAACCGAGATACGAGGGGCGTCCCAAAATGCAACTTTTTCAATTTGGCCCTGTAGCTCCGAAACGAGGCGGGCTATGGAAAATCTGATTACGACAGCTTGAGTTTGACAAAAAAGTGGCACGGTGTCACGAAAACCTCAACCCTAAATATTTGCAAATAACGGAGATACCTTGCATTTACAATCAAAATTGGACACCCTGTACAACGCCAGATTACCTATAATAATGGGAGTAATCCCGATTTAATGAGTAATCTGGCTAATTCAAACTAATCTTGGTAAAGGAATTTATGGAAAGCCACGGGAGGAAGGGAAAATATTAATCTAATTAGACTGCAGTGGACCTGAAAACCAGATAAAAAATCCGGATTTGTGACAGTCCATTTTCGGCAAAAGCTAATTTATATGAAAGGAGAATAGGTTAATTTAGATAAAATGTTCCTTGAGGGATAATAGGGACTAAATATTACGGCAGTGTTTCATATATTGGGGAAGGTCGGACTGAAATTAAGTCAAAGCTATTTTTATCAGCCACAATGTTATTTTTCTCATAATAAGATATGTCATTCGATTACTTAACTTAGTAAAATATAATTATAAATTGTTTAAGGGACTCGCCTTATCCATTGTTAACTGAAAAAGCGATTTCACACCTCATATAAAATTCGGTACAAACTTTATATACTGCGGTAAAATCCGCCTTCTTCATTTACTTGTTTTCACTTTATTACCACAAAACACACAGTATTCCTATTGCGTTTCCATAAGCCTAGGTTTATCATGGATGTAAATTAAACAGTTTGTATACATTCGCATAATATTTAGTGTATTCCTTTCTTGTGCCTAGGTGACTCTAAGCAGTTTGACCCTATTCCGTTTAAAAATTGTTCTGGGTTGCCTCATAAACCACCTTGAGACCCTAAATTATTGTAAATTGTGGCTGCCTCGGTTACTTTGGCCACCTTTTATGATAACTTTAATGTTACCGCTTGGTATGACTCAGCAGCAGAAAACAATCGTCATCAGTCTATTAACGCAAGCCGTTATCCCTGTCAAACTAGAACCATTTAGCGATGTTCAAAATTGTCTTTGTAAGCAGTATGGACAAGAGTGGCGTAATAATGACGATTTAGTAATTATATATACAAGACGTTAATAAAAGGAATTCAGGTAAAAGAACAAAGTTTTCAAGAAACTGATCAAGATTTTCTTCCAAGTGAAGAACAAAAAGAATGATCTGATCTAAGAATTTGGGTTACACTTTTTTATAATACCGTTATATTAGAATATTATTAACTTTTTGTTAACCTAAGTAACTTAAATACTTTATTAGAAAAACTGTTCACTGCATATATTGTATTTTTATTAAAATACGAATACCCCAGGTTGGACGCAAAACACGCAATGCATCTCACTGCAACTAAACACGCCTTTTCCGATAATTTTTCTTTCTTTTTAATACGAGAGACACTTATCAATTCTAGACTAAAAAGATGATGCATTGTGGTCCCAACAAATGAAGCAATATTTTTTATTTGAATTTATAACTTCCACTAAAACAGTTTTTGACGATTATATCAAAAACAAGTTTTTGAGATTAGATGGGTTTTGCAACTGAACATCTCACTTGACGAAAACTCTAACGCAATCTAAGCTGGAAGAAGGTTGTCACGATTTTAACAGCCAATCAGTATCTAAATTACATACTGATAAAAAATCAAAGAAGAAAAGAAGGCCGGGTGGTAACGGCTCCATAATTAGTACAGATTTGGAATAAAGTAGCGAACAAAGTGGGAGGTCCTTGATGTTTACAGTATCTCAGGCTTATAAATTGAACTTATCTTAAAAGTGCATATCGCGGCTGTTTGAAACATGATCTCGTTTTCGTTAATCGACGATACCTGGCCAGGAAGCAGATTGGGTCTGTATAAACCCTGAGTTTTTTTTTTATTGTGGGATACCTGGAGGCAGATTCCACGACACCGATGATCATCTTAGGCATCAGGCTGTCCACAATAGAGCATCCTGCACTTCTAGAGGCACGAAATCCTCAGTTTTAAAAGGATTGACACCGTTATGCACCAATCGTGCCATGCCGCTTATCACTGCGAAAAGAGAAGGAAATCGTCTTAAGATTGTTTATGCATTGTTAAGTTGCAAACACTTGGTCTGCCACCACACAGGATATTGACGGCAATGGTTGGAAAGCAGCAAACCGAGTGTTTGTAGAGTATATTGGAAGGAGTCCTGGTAGAGGTCTTAACCAAGAAGGGAAGTTCTGGTGTAATAAGGAACAAAAGAAGATTGGAAGTGCTAATCGATAAGATTAGAGAATGTGCAACCATTAAGAATCGGGAGCTAGAAATAGGTTACAAGATGAGAAACAGCTGTTCCGAGAAGACGTGTGTCACTCCCCAAACCTAGTGCGTCACACTAGAAGACTCCTATTCCGGAGAATAAAAGAAAGTTTATCATGATGGTCCATCATCAAGAGAAGGAGGCCTGTGGAAATAGAAGCACATAGAAGTTCTTAAATTCCGGAGGTCTAGAGTTGGAAGTTAATATACGTACAGAATTTTTTTAAAGCTGCATTAGAGACCTAATCACATCACTACAACGTAGACTAACCTACCAACTTTCTAGATAGTGATCCTAAGAAGACTCTAGGAGCATATAATTCTAGGCCACTCCGCCAAACAAGCGCCATATCGCCTAGGAAGGCAGAAAATGGACAGTAAATCAAAAAAGTATAATAGCCGCCACTCATAAACTGCAATTAAGGTTAGCACGCAGCGATATTCGGAGAGAAAGGCCATTTCTTAGGCTTAATGGCTTCCCTTAGGAAGGATCTATGCAAAGGTCAGTTGAACAATACCTTAGCTAAAGCGAAGCAAAAGCAGAGGCGCTACGACCGCTTATAATGAAGATGGCGCCCGTGAACACACCGATACTGATAACGGTATGCCTAAATATTACCAAAATTCAGTATGGGATCGTATGATAACGGCAATATGACCAAGTGATTAACAGGACCTGCGCGAGATAGTGATGAAGGTACAGAAACTTCCCTTGAAGAAGGAGAAGAGAGCGAGCACCTTCGAATATCTGGAGATATTAATTTATCTCGCAAATTGGCCTCTAATTGCCTTCAAATTGGACCTCAGTTTTTAATTAATAACGTTAAATAGCCGAAGCCAAAGTTTCCCAATATGCAGATTTTATTAAACCTTTTGTTAATATTAAAATTCGGATTCGTTTTAGTGCTATACGTTAAAGACAAAACGAATAAAATGTAGCCTTCTATTTGTACAAGAGAACAAGGGATGCCTCATGGGGCAAATACTTGCCTGCTCAAAAAGCTTTAACATTTTTATTCATCCTAAAATTAACCGGAAATTGGGTCAGGAAGCAAAGATTTTTTTATTAGTCCTTAACGTTATGTTTTTTCGGAGGGGTGATTTTAGTATTCATTTATATACTTTTGAGAAAGACAAAATGAGCATCACTTTGAGACAGATTTAATATACCGGTAAATAATCATTAACCAAAAGCTTCCTCGTAATAAATTCTTTTAGTCCAGGATCTGGAAGGTCAAACCTCACAAAAAATTTGGAAGTAGACCATTTTTTTTGTATTGTAGCTTTTAGAGCTCTTTTGAACTAGCCAAAGTTTACATTGCTAGACTACAGCAAGTTAAAAAAATGCAACAAAATGCAAAAATAACTTTACAAATAAAATATTGTAAATGGAGCAATAATGTATATGTAATCTTATACTGTATTCGAATAAAAAACATTAATTATTCCCAATGACCCTTGGACGAAGCATGCAAATTAATATTTATTTATTTATTTATTGTTAAGGAATACAAAACGGGACGATCCCAGAAACAGTATTTACTAGTACTGTACTTATAAATGTTGATAGGGAAAAGAAACAAATATTTAAATCAACTAAACTCAAAAGTGTATTATAAGATTTACAGCAGCGATATAAAGGTGAGTTTAAGTGATAGAATTGCTTGGTTAGATGTGGAAAAAATTTTTATTTCTTGTGCTGGGTGATGGTATATGTATATGTAACAAATTAACTTAAGGCACTGAATCAATCATATTATTTAGAATTGTATATACAAATTTTATATCATACATTTGTCTTCTGTCTTCGAGTGGCAATAGACTCAGGTTTTGTTTATTCATAGCTGTATTATCGATAGAATTTATTATTAACATATTTTATAAATTTTTTCTGAACTCGATCGATTTTACTAATATATATATATCGTACTGAGGATTCCAGATCACCGATCCGAAACAACGCACACTATTTACGTATGACACATACAGCGTCCGAATAGTCTAAAACTTCTAAAAAGGAAAAAATAAGAAAACCGAGAGATTTTTTTGCTTTTGTGACTATGTGTTAATATGATAATCAAATAACAATTTACTATCAAAACATATACCTATATCTTTTACAATAGAGACCCTAGCTAGTGATATGGTATTAATTATATAATTAAAATGTATTTTATTTAAGTTTCTAGGTAATGTTATTATGTGACATTTTTTTAGATTGAGATGTACGAGCAACACATCGGATGAGTTAGTGAGTCTATGAAATATTTTTAGGTCATCAGCTTACATTAAAAATGCGAAAACTTATCAAGCAATATCATTAATATAAATATTAAATAGGAGAGGTCCCAGGTGGGGGCACTCATGAACTGATTTCTGTAGAAGCCGACTTGAACATACCAATTTTAACCGCTTGACTCCTATTACTTATATATGATAAAAAACAGATCAGAATGTTGTGATCAATTTTATTAAATGCCTTACTAAAATCGGTATATCTAGCAAGTACTGTGAGTATATGAACAAGTTGCTCTCGACGGAACGGTTTTTCATAAAGCCGTGTTCTTCGGTGTTAATTATATTTGTACAGTCTGTATATAAGTAGTCACATATAATTAATTCAAAAAGCTTTGCTATGATACATAACTTAGATATAGCTGGCTAATTCTCTACAAGGAATTTGTTGCCGGATTTTAATATAGGAATAATTAAGGCAGATTTCCAAATATGTGGGAAGTAGCCCTCATTAGAGACTTTAATTAAATTAAATTAAAGATGATATGTAATGGTTGAGATATTTCATAAACACAATTTTTTAGAAACACAGTGGGTACATTATCAGCAGCTTTGAATGGAAGTACTTTAATTTTATTAATAATAGTGGAAATAGGTATGTAAAATTAGAAATATTATTTTGGTGGCACTGATTAGACCCTACATAATTTTGACTAACATTACTTAATGGATTGAAAACTGAATTAAAATAAGAGGAGAAAATGTCACATATTTTTTTACCATCTGTTACCATTTTCTTAGAATTAGGATTTTGCAGAATAGTATTAGTACCCACTTTGTTTTTCTTAGATCCAAGAATTTCCATATTTGCCTCGAATCGGCCAAAATAGAATCCTCAACACGACCAATATAATTTTTGTAATCGGTTTCAATTAAATATTTAGAACGCCTCTAAGGAATTTAAAGGTAAGATAATCAAGATCATGATACCTTTATAGTGCCTACACTAAACTAGTGAGGAAATTTTCGTTTAAATCTACCATGTTTAGGGACATGTTTTAACATAGCATTATTAATTATAGAGTATAACAAAAAAAAAGGTATTTCACGGAAGTTGAATGTGAATTCTAGTGTGTTATGGTACCTGTCTTCGTTAACCAAGGATGTATCTTAGATTTGCATATTAGAAATTTGAAAATTATTATTTAGGAGAAGATCAAGAGTATTGCTAGCTGTATTAGGAAAATAATTAAACTGTGCCCACAAAAGGCAAGTGTATCGAACAAAATTTAGCGGAATATATTTTTATTAATGGGGTCTTATGGCCACTTAATGTTGGGAAGATTATAATATATATATTATAATTATAATTTATAATAATAAATGACTCATTTGGATCATTGTTCACAATTTCATCTAGTTTTGAACAAAAGACAGTTAAACAGGCACTATCACAAGGGGCGATGTACACACAACACACATGAAATTTAGACTTATTTTCTAGACTAGGATACACAGTCACAAATCTTCGGCATCTGAAGACGAATCAGCTCTTAGAATACTATGTAGCTTAAAGTCCATAGCTATTAAAACACCACCGCCATCATGTTTGGTGGATAGAATAGAATCAATTCGATCACGTCGATAAACATTATAAATATCAGAAGACAATCTGAAGAAGAATTCTGGGGATTAAGCCAAGTTTCAGTCAAACATAAAATATCGTGATCAGAATTTATATATAAATATTCTAACTTGGTTTTCAATCTACGAACGTTTTGATTCAAAAAGGAAACAGACATACGTAAAAACAATGGTTTAAGTTTTATTGCATAAAACTTACAATCGATTATCGTTCTCAGAAATCGCTTTCATAATAGAAGATTGGTCACGCTTGCGAACAAAAACATTGACTAGAACCCATACATATTTGTAATTTTTTGTTTTCGCAGCGTCTTTAGCATACTTTAACAGAGTTTTACTTAGACTGGTTAAGTGTTCATTGAATAAAGAGCTGGTGCGATATAATTTTCCATCTTTAGTCCAGGAGTCGATGTACCAGCTTGACCCCTCTTAGTTTTGGCAGCAGCCAAGAAATTATCTCTTTTTCTTTTGTATGATAACTTGACGATTACAGGTTTTGATTTATTGGAATTACGAGATTTAGCTCTAAATATGGCATCGACATGCTGAGGTGACATAGGACAATTGAAGTTTTTACCGATTTGTTGTACTAAACCTAAACAAATTTTTCCTTGTTTTTCTGGAACACCTTGAATATCCAGATTATTAGATCTTATCTGTTTAGTACCCATAAAGGGGCGGGTAGCACATATCTATACATACTGCCGTTTTCAACACGAAGGTACAAGTCTTTTATTTAAACCTGTAGAATTGATAAACTTTTATACAAAAAAAAATCAAAATTAAATTTATCAAGATTTAGTTCAACAAAACAGATATATGTTAAACAAGCATCCATCATAATTCATTTAATTAATCTAAATTAGAATTAAAAGACATTAGTTTTTTATAATAAGTACAAACATGTAAAATTGATATGTAAATAAATCACAAAGACAGATAATATTTATTCAAAGAAATTCACTTTAAAAAATACAGGTTCTTGAAGATTGAAATCTTTAAATTTTGATCAGCTTAATCAATAAAATGGAGAAATATTACTCAAACAGGAGCGCAACAAAATTTGACATGAACTGCGGAATGTAACAAAGAACTATGAAATAAGAAAATGAAAAAGACATATTGCAACAAATTAGAAAAACAAATTCCTTTTCGTAGGTGAGATATTAAAAAGCAGACCTCATGAACTTTGAACTTGATTTAACATTTAACATTTTTAGCATTCGTCCAATTCACTTATTGACAGCGCAAAATAGAATTGGGGGAATAGACCGCAACCGGACACTGAACATAACATGACGCGAGTCTTCCGACAGTTCACTGTAGACTGTTAAACGCTATTGAATACTTCTATTTTAATTCGGCACCGTCGAAATACCTCTCTCACCCCGCTCCAAAAGGTGGACGTGTCTAATCTACTTACTGACATAGGCTGATACAACGTGGCAAAATGAAGCAAAGATATAAAAATTGCGGCCATCAAATTGTTTATTTAATTTATTACTCGTGCAGAGTGTTATTAGTATTTAAGTTTATAAATTTTCAAAGTCGTTAGTTTTTATTTCTCGGAAGTATAGAAAGCCGCTCAATGAAAGACTTGAAATGGTGATGTCAAATAGACAGAATGTTTTTATCTAGGCGGTTTATGTCTGACAATCTTTATCAGAATTATAATCCGGCGATATTTGCCTTTAGGAGTAAGGTAAAAAAAAATTGAAATAAATGAAATTTTCTCGGAGTTGCTTTGTCAACTGAAATCAATAGATTGAGGAATGCGACAAGTTAAAACTTGTTTGCTATGATATTATAGCAATGACATTTAACATGATTTTATCCAGATTTGGTAATTTATTTGGATTGGTTTTCGATGTACCAGATGTACATTTAATTATATTAAATATAATAAGTATTTCTGGTGTTTGGGAACAGTGTTTTTTGCGAATGCAAATCATGCCTTGCGGCAAAGTTTATATAAAATAAATAAAACGTCTAATTGTTACTGATTTAATTCCCTGTACTGTTTTTTTAGAAATGTTGTTAGATATTAACCAGATTTTGAAAATTATACCCAAATTTAAAAAGTGTTCTTGCTTTTAACATGATTTGATCCCAAAGCTCCCACTCTATAGGCAGATGCTTTAGCCAACTATAATATGAAGGCCTTATCCTCAAGTTAGCACTATGTTGCAGCTTTCTGCGGCTGAAAACCAAAGAGGGTGTTAAAGGAGAAAGGAAAAACCTTCCCAAGTTATAAATTATAAAATTATGTTTTTAATTTAAAAACCTTGTGCTAAATGCCTTGAAAATAATAGAATAAATTCCCTAATAACCGACTGGGAATTTTTCTCAAGAAAACGCCATTATTTATAAAACTTAAATAAAAGTTTTTTTTTTAATTTCCCTGGTTATGAGATTTGTCATAGAAATTCTGTATACATATGTTTATCATACCATATACAGAAAAAAAATGTTACATCAAAACAACAATTTATATAATGTGAAAGGTTTCCAAGTAATTACAAGGAACAAATAACTGGAAAACTGGTTACTTGGGATACAAAACTAAAAAATGTTATCTTCACATTAAAAAAGTAGTTGTTAATGGGGCTCTGTAACAACATCCTCGAAAAAAATATTGTGGTCTTAACCGATATTATATGATCACTACAATTTTCTCCTTAACACACTTGTTATATGAAAAATTACCACGCCAGTGTAATCGAAAAACCACTGTCGAGACATGGTGGTCGAATGAACTGGATTAGGGGCTCGAAGGGAGCAGTAATGATTGAATTAAAAGGAGGTTAAGTTATTAGGCGCATCCTTATATTTATGCGATATAACAAGAATTACTACTTACCTTTACTGATAGGCCTAGTTTGCCCCTTTGCAGTGTGGCTAAGCCTATCAGGCCGACTGCGTGGATTCTTTGTATAGTTGGCTTTCAAGTAGACTCAGAATCAAAACAACAATTTAAAATAACAAAGGACCCACTCAATTATTACTCTTGATATGGTACAATCTTTACAATAAATTTTATATGTAATGTTATAAAGCTCATTTTTAATTTATCAGACTATATAAAAGAGGCAGTAACGTTGCTTTCTTAGAAATGCCCTGTTAGAATATAAATTTAAACACTAAAAAAACTTAAAAATTCTATACACGGAGTGATCACTCGCTAGTTTACAAGTATACACCCAGGAAACCCTGGTGTGTACGGTTTCATACCTGAGATTATAATTCATAATATAAAATAATTCAATTAAATGCTTTCACGTCAATAAGATAAATAAATCTAGATTTACAATAAATATATGTTATTCATAAACCAAGAAAAATGGTAATATCGTTCATAAACAGAAATGTAACAGAAAATGTATCTGATGTTCCTTGGATATTCCTGGTATTATATCGGCACTAGCTTTTCGTCCAGGGCATTACATGGATAGTAGTTAAATAAATCAGGTCACCACACTACTGGGGTTGCTTAGTGAGGTTACATCGTCATGCCATGACAAGGTCCGACACATGTTCGGTTGCAGGGGGCCGCCTCATGTTAAGGACTCCCAAAGGGCAGCCTCTGTTGTGCCCGCGTCTTGCGTCGAAAGGGCAGCCGCATGTCGATTCCTTACAAGGGGGGAGGGTTGGAATTGGAAACTTAAGCCATTTTATGAAAAGAGCTCTACAAAATCTAATCGATTTCAATTTGAATTCCGAAACGGAGGTATAAAAAAAATGAAAGAAATGTGCAAAAAAAAGGACAAGAAAATGAAGTAGTTTCAAAAGGAAATGTCGAAGAACGAAATGTAAAAAAGAAATGTGCATAGGTCAGTTGTCAAATCAGGGACAACTCGTCAAATACCAATTATCAGTTAACCAAAACAAAATAAAAATTAGGATTTGTTCACACTAGGAACAAAACCTTCGTCGGGTCTGGTACGATTTAATACATCTCGATTTTTTACCTTTTTTTAGTTTTGTTAGGAAGCTTGCCTTAAATTTACTATATTTAAGCAAAAAAAAAAGCGTAGATGATGCATTTTTTTAAATTAAAAAAATCACAAAACTTTCCATAATTAACCAAGAAATTTTACTACTTTTCCAATGCTAAACTGTCAATTATAAAGTTTTTGACAAAATACAGATTCTAAATTATATGCACTGTTGCCAAACATCCTTGGTTTTCTTCAAATATACAACAAATGGTATTCCTAAATTTAAACAAAACGGTTTAACGATAGTTTTATTAACCAACTTGGTGCTAACCTAACGCAGTATGAATCACAGGACCCTAAATCGCTATCGACAATCACGCTACTTTAGAGAGCGCGCATATTTCAGATATTATTTTAGCATGTGCTTTTATGGCTTTAATGATGATTTTATCAACGAACCTGGGCTAACCTAACGCTAACGGAACACATCTACCTAACACTTTTGTTAAAAAAAAACATTGTTTTAATGTAGACCCGAATTTTATCGGTACGCTACCGCGCACTTTCTTTACAGCGACCCTGACCAATCCTAACCTAATCTAAACCGCATTTTTATTAATTATAAGTCAAAAAATACTAAAATTACTAACGATAATAAAAACAAATAAATGTCCAATTTTCCTTCCGACACAATATGTGTAGAACTGGTTGCCTACTTAATATGAAACTGACCCTAAATATTTTTGCTTTAATGATGGTGCCTCCACGCTATAGCGCTTCGGCGCCTAACCTGGTGCTAACCCGGTACCAATCCACCTAATTCCTTTCCACTCTGACTCGCACCAACCCATCTATATACAAAAATATTACTGCCACATCAAAAAATATAAGAAAATTTACTTTGGCAACAGCGCTTACCGGCTGACTAAATTACATGCGGTTAAGTTAGCAGAGTTTAGATAACAAACAGACTTCATTTGTTAGATATTATGTTAGAGAATTATTCATATTCATAATTAAAAAAAAAAAAATTCTAATTTAATAAATATATACTAGAAATAAACAAATCTTTCAAAATATACATATATTAACTTACAACAGCGGTCACATGTATAAAATGTAACGGAATTTCAAATAAAATGTGTTAAAAGTGTCTTAGCGCGACTTGACAAATCAATTCTAATTTGTATTATTTTGTGAAAAATTGTAATGCATCCAAGCTTTTTTTTTGCTTAAATGTAGTAAATTTGAGGTAAGCTTCCTCAAATTTACAAAACTCGAAAAAGGTCAAAAATCGAGATGTATTAAATTGTACCAGAACCCCTTCGTCTATTATAAAATGCAATCTGCGCAATTAATCAACGTTGTTTTTCGAATTACCGTGTATTATTTTTCCAGTACATAATAATCACAATTCGCAGTGCGCCAATGAAACAAGATTAATATCCCGCAAATAGGCAATTTTCATTGATAACCCAAACCACATGGACATTAACATACTCTCGATTAGAGCATTCGCACTCTCAATCGCATGATCGGCCAAACCATAGCAAATATGTAATCGAATAGCACCAGGGGCGTGCAGTCCATGGAAGCAAGGGACGCAGTGCTTCCCCAAAAAAATTACAAAACATCTTCTAAAATGTAATTTTTGAAGTAGGAAACCATTAATTTAGTTTATATTAAAAATGCTAAAATATTATCTTACTTATCAAGCCCATAATAAATGCGGCCTTGACTCCGACCCAGTCACAATAGAATATCGAATAGAACCTATGCGGGCCGCTAGCTTCTCTGCAGCCAATTCCTGAATGCTTGATTTCCTGTGAATCGAGCCAGAGGTTATTGAACTTTCTTCCGGCTGTTTGCAATTTTTGCATATCCGTCGCGTGCTTTAAGTGGTGGCGGAAGCTATCGTTGTTTGTACGGCTATCCGTGTGTTATGTGATATGTACGTCGCGTCGTGCATGATGCGATATGGAAGACAATAATACGGACGTGGATATGCAAATACCGTCAACTTCGGCTGTCGATAATAACGTTGAAAATGTTCTAGAAAGAATTAGTAAGAAGAGTGTGTATGAATGTGTGGTGTGTGTCTTAATAATAAAGGGATTTTCAACATTAAACTTCGCTGATAAGCTTCAAATAATTTCCAAAGGAAGGACAAAACCGCCTATGAAAAATTTAACCACAAAAATGAAAAACTGTATTAGACATTTTTATCCGGAAAACAGTACGAACAATTTAAATGGACAACCGGGTGTGAAAATATAAGTAAATTATTTTGTTGGCCATGTTTACTTTTTGAAAATGAAAAATGTCTCTGGAATAAAACTGGTTTTTCCGATTCAAACAATTTCCGTAAAGCTGTAGAAAGACACATTATGTCCAAAGCGCAGTTACAGACCGTCATAAAAGAAGTCTTCGGCAAAACCAGAATTGAACACGCCATTAATAAACAGTTGGAAATTAGTCACCGCCAACACAATGAACTAGTCGATAAATTGGGATTTAGAGGTCATGACGAAACAAGGGTTTCTTCAAATAGAGGAAATATTTTCGAGATTTACTTAGTTTAATGGCTAAATATGATGATTGCTTAAAAAATCATCTAGAGCAGTCTAGCGTTTTTCGGAACGTGCGTGGAATCAAATCCAGAATGATTTAATTTCCGCTGTTGCAACCATTATTCTAAAAAGAATTAAGCAGGAGATTGGCGAGGCGCGGTTCATTGCTATTGTTCTGGACGAAACAACTAATTTTAGCCAATTATTGATAGTAATACGCTACGTTAAAACAGACGGAAGTATTCAAGAGCGATTTTTAGGTTTTAAGAATGTGTCCGAAAATCGTACAGCAGAAGCATTATATACCGTAGTTTATAACGTTACTAAAGAAATTAATGGAGAGAAAAAATTAGTTGCTCAAAGCTAGGATGGAGCTGCAGTGATGGCAGGACAAATAGGGGGTCTGGAAGCTAAAGTTCGAGACACTTTCCCAGGTGCTGTGTTTGTCCATTGTTTTGCTCATAAATTAAATTTAGTTTTATCCCAGTCCATCAATCACATTAAAGAGTGTAAAGTATTTTTCGTTACTTTAAGTGGCATGGCTGCTTTTTTTTCCAAGTCAACAAAACGTACACGAGCTTTGGACTCCATTGTCCACAAACGATTGCCCAAAGTAGGTCCTACTAGGTGGAGACTTGTGTTAACGTTATCTGAAAATCGTGAATCACTGATTGAACTATTTGAGAATATAATAGAAAATAATGAAAAGTGGGACTCAGAAGCAATAAATAGTTCAAGGGGGTTTTTGGACTGTTTAAAACGAGATTTTAATTTTAATTATTTGTTGAACATATTTTCAGAAATATTTCCATTCTCGGACAATGTTTTTAAAATATTACAAACTAAAACAAATGATATTGCTTTTTGCCTAAAAAAAGAGAAAACTGACCTATTTTGGGAAAAAACGATGACGTTAAATGTAGAGCCACAAGCCAAGCGTCTTCGAACAGACAAGGTGGAATATTTTCAAACATCATACAGACGCCTCTTTTATGAAATAATCGATCAAATTCAGCAACAAATAAACTATAGATTGAACGGTTTAAATGATTTTAAATTCTTCGAGCTCTGCAATTTTGATGCATTTAAAAGAAAAACTTTTCCAGAAGATGCGTTTAAATCTCTTCTTCTTCATTATGGCCAGTTCTTCGACCGAGGGTTACTGCGATTTGAATTAAAAGTGATTTATGAAACTGATGACATTAGCGCAAAAAATAACGCTAAGGAACTAATGCAAGACACTGAGCTGGAAGATGCCTACACCGAAGTGTCGAAATTGTGTGAATTAGTATCGACAATAACTGCCACAAGTTCATCAGTACAACGCAATTTTTCAACACTTAAACGTATAAAAAATTTCGTGAGAAATTCAACGGGGCAGGAAAGAGTTTCGCATACATCGCTGTTGTTCATCAAAAATAAACTTCTCCAAAATATGTCGGAGCATCGAGGTTTTTATGATGACGTGATTGACGAATTTGCAAAAAATGATCGAAGAATTGAATTACATTGCAAATAGGTAAGTTTTTAAAAATTGCTTCCCTTTCTTAAAGTCTCACCGCACGCCCCTGAATAGCACCAAGTTAATAACTTGTGACGTATGGAAATTCTCAATACAAAATATACTAATAAATACTAACGAATCACAAGTAGAACAATCTTCGTCTATCTGAAATCAAAATCTTGGCTTGATATCTGCGCGTATCATACGCAAAAATCGGTAGTCACAATAGGTGAAACATACAATCAGTAGTTTCTTCCAAGAGAGATAATAGACAAAAACGAGATCATTGCTACACTTGTAAGTATTTATTCTAAATTATATTCGTAAACGTATAAAGCAAATGTATGCCCGTAACACACTTTCCACCAATATTTTAATCCAATGAACTTGTTCTGCATCTGCATTGCATCTAACAAAAATCGTCGCCAAACGCCATGATTTTTTCATTTCATTTTTTTCATTTCATTGAAGATATTTTCTGTGGCTACAGGATTTAGACAGACAGTTCGGCAAGACAATAGCAATAAATAGCATATTTAATTTACTTAATTTTTATATTAAATTTATAAGGCGTTTCGTTGAATAGTTTTATATAATCTTATATTAGGTTGTATAAGTTTAATAAAAAGGAAACTTTCTTTCAAAATAAAATACATCAAACTAATAAGATCTTATATTTGCCATTCTCGAGAAATCTTAAAACTGTCTCTCTTAGATTAGCTAGCTCAGCGTCTAGAATGCAAAATGCATCGGAGTCTCACTTGTTGAATGTCAGAATGTAATTTCTAAACCCAAAACAAACTTTCTCGGTTAACGGATGGATAAGATGCGTCAAAAAGATGAAATTTCATATCTCCGCGTAGACATGAATAATCTAAACATCATATGCTTGCTATTCCCTCGGTATTTCAGGATTCTGTTATTATTTGTCTAGCAAGGAAATATAAGCAATTTCCGAACACGAATTGTTTTAATACTTTTATGGTTCCTCTTGTTCGCATTTTCCGATCCCCTGTCAAGAAAAATTACTTACAAGGTAAACTAAGTAGGTTTCTGCTTCATGTTCAATGGCAAATCACTTGTTTAGATATGCAAAGTAGGTTTTGATTTCGATTTTTATGGTAATGAATCTCGTATTTAGATGTGTGCAGTAAACAGAGCTTACCAAAAAGTCCGCACCATATAGGATTTTTTTGTTAAATGATTTAGAGTAAAGTTAACTATTGAGATAGTTTTGCTTGCATAAAAACTAAAAATAAGGCAAAAAAAATTGTCAGGTGACATTTGGTGTACGTCAAATTTGACGTATACGTAAATAATTGTGGGTATTGGGTAGATTATTGTTTTCATAAAAATGAAAAATTAGTAATTACTAATTAGTAGTGATTATTTGATTACGTAGATCTATCTATCGACTACTAATTAGTTAAAATTGAATATAAGTATAATAAAATATTAAAGATTGATTTTAATATTATTAAAGATTGAAGGGTTAAAGGGAGAACTGTTGAACCGTTATGGATCTCTCGGCGAGGACTTGGAAACTCGGCCGCTAGATGGATTTGGTGGTACTCTTCGGTTTTCCAAGATCTATAGGGCTGGGCTGCCGTCGGATA
This sequence comes from Kuschelorhynchus macadamiae, assembly GCA_030620095.1. Taxonomy (NCBI): domain Eukaryota; kingdom Metazoa; phylum Arthropoda; class Insecta; order Coleoptera; family Curculionidae; genus Kuschelorhynchus; species Kuschelorhynchus macadamiae. The sequence goes on from JAUTXW010002781.1 coordinate 335,179, forward strand.
ACTAGATAACTAGTGATCGGTAGAGTCGGTCGGGGTAAAATAGAAGAAGTATGCGCCACCTGTTTTTATGGCCCTTAAAAGAAAGCCCGAGTCCGGATGAATTTAAGAAAAACAGGAAAACTATAAAAACTTTACAATAACACCAATATCCTTAATACTGAAAAATATATATACGAAAACTTATCGTTATAGCCTTGTTTATACATAGATTATAGTCACACTTAGTTCATATAAGGTTTAATAAATGAGATTAAAGACATATTAATAATTACTACCTTCTCTTACGACTATTTCCTGAAGATAAACAAAATAAAGAGAGAGAGAGCTGTCTATAAAATATAAGAAGAGGTCGTAAGACGTGACGTAACCTAACCTAGCATTCTCCCAAATGATTTTGCATGTTGCACTTAATTTTTTATATATTTAATAATAAGTGGTACGAGAGAAAGATCATCAAAATTTAACTATGTTAAGTATCTCAGAAAGAAAGTAGTGTGGGTTTTATACCAATTTAACTTAAATCAAAAAGCTACAAAACTTACATCATTCAAGTTTTAAATACAGTACTTGTCAGTGATTCAATTACTTTCGAAATAGGCCTATTTAACCCAGTTTACAAATAAATGTGCAAATTCATAAAACAACAGTGCGGTGTACTGAGTGCTTTTCGTTAAAAGTTAAAAACTAGACATGATTTAAAGTGTTTCGGTAAAGTTCATTATATATTAATTCTATTATCAAAATGAAATTGGCTCTATTTCGCACATAATAACACTAACAGACAGTCAAGTATGTTCCCAAGACAACACACACAGATCAAACCTAAAGTTGATTAAATTGATACGTAGAAGAGTCTGTCGAGGATCTCACAACAGCATCGAGGATGTACATATGGTTTGCAGACCTAGTTTCATACAGCTTGAAACATGACTCCTGAGAGACTGCAAGCAAGCTTCAGAGTGACTATGCTACTGCTAAATTTCATCAGAACACAAGAACATTGGACCAAAACACCAAATAAGAAAAAGGCCAATGATTTATTGGCCTTTTCAAAGAGTCAAGAACATGTGACTTGGAATGAAAGATGGGTTTCTTCCACTAAAATTCTAATTTTAACTCAGCTAGTATAGCTATAGGACACTTAAACAATAAGTCACCCAAAATAATTAGAATGGACCCATTTTTCGAAGAAAAATCGGCAAAAATGCCCTAAAAACAACCAAAAGTTTCTGAATATGGTCTGCCTTTTTTTTACTCCTTCTGTCACTTTTTCTTTCTCCTGTTGGAGAGAAACCTAGAGATTTTTGATACAACCCTGATGTTGGTACTACTAATTGTCAATGAAGTTGACAGATATTTCAAAATTAATTTAAATTTAGATAAATTTTATTTTTGTTTTGAGATAATTAGGACTTACCAAAATGTTAGTTAAAACTACAATGGTAAGTTTCAAAATGAAGATTTTTGATCATATAAATTTTCTTTACACTGATTTCCTATTTTCCTAATTCCTAACCTTATTGTTTGTTATTGTTTTTTCTAAAGTTTATGTAATGTGCTTTCTCTTAATTTCAGAAAAATATCAGCTTTATTTCTACAAAGGGGCTTGATGCTACTGAAAAACGACAAATACAGTAAGAGCTAATGGGAGCTATCACCAGAATAGAAGGTAAACTTTGATTTCTATTACTTAACTTAGCCTAAAATTGTCAACTCCATAATCATGTAACAAATTTGTACCTAAATTTATTTTAATAATTTGTTTCAGAATGAGAAGAATGTGCCTATGGAGGTCTCCACCACTTGGTTTATTGTTATAAAGTTAACCTAGGATTACTGAGACTGTGATTTTAAATTTTGAATGAAAGGATAAAAAAACATTAAATATGTGTCTTATTTCAACTATGAAGATTATAGGAACTGATAAGCATATTTTATAGATATTATCTTAAATAAAAATATAGCAAAATTGTAAATTTCTGTTAGGAAAATATAACCCGTTACAAATTTCATAATCGATTGTAAATATTAGTAGTTGAGATATATCTCTCGGAATCGCGCATCATTAAATGAAAACGACACTAGTCCCATTTAATCTTATAGACTAGTCCCATTTTATCTTAAAGAATTACCGCAATGTCTTATTTTATGTTCGTTGCAAAAACAGCTTAAGTCATTGACTTATGTAGTTCTAACTCCGAATGTTTTTGTATATATCGAGGGGGGACTGCGACACTATATTATTTGATATTTGCCACGTGTTTGTTTACCGGGAGCTCTTAGTTGAAATCGACATTTTACACGAGAGGTGTCACAGCGAGTTTTTTACGACTTGAAACATGTCTAGTTCTAGCGATAATGAAAGTTCTGTGCCACAAAAGAAGATACAAAAAAGTCCTAACACCTATAAGCGAAATGTGATAGCATTTGCTAGAGTTCAAGGAATACAACATATAGATCGTAAATAAGTTATCCAAACATTTCTATTATGTTCCACTTGATAAGAAAGATGTTTTTCTAGGTGCAAAAACCAATGCTTTCGACCATTTTTGTTGGAGGATATAAACTTTTGCTTAACAAAAATGAACTAAGCCTTAGTAAATCTACGACCATACTTTGTCTTTTCTAAGGAAGCATTATTATTATTCTGGACGAGATATTATATATCCTGACTCGCGATTAGATGTTAAGACCATGTTTTTGCAATTTAAGTTAAAATAATCAATTTTATGCTCAATATTTCAAAGAAAACTTTTCGCTATGGTTTGGTAGACTTCAAGTTGAGACTTGTATTATATGTGAAGAGCTAACTGTTAAAATGAAAAGTGCAAAGTTAGGCGATCATGCTAAAACAGCTGCTGAGGCAGAGTTATCTGTACATAAACGAAGAACACTGCAGTCCGCTATGGACAGTGTAAAAATCTAGATCTCATTAATGATGTCACTGATAAATGCTTATCCAGTCTTGACTATAACACTATATTTACTATCCTTGTGGTCAATATATCTCCAAATTCATCTCATATGGCTGGCATACCACAACTTTTTAAACAAATTATTTACAAATACAATAACAAACATAATAAATGTCTGGTTATTTATACAGATGACTTCAGCTTTCAGCTTTGTTCTGCAGTTCAGCAAAACAACAAACTGTGATACGCTTTTTAAAACAGATTGCGAATCTGAACAGATAAGGATATTTTTATAGTTTGTACCAAACATTTTGACATGCTGGTTACAATTAGTAAAACTTAATCAAATTCTCTATTATATTTCATAAAAGTCGACATTCGAAAAGGTTTCTTTGAATAATATAAAATATTAATTTTGTTCATAATTAAAACATTAAATTGCATTCAACATGGAAACAAATTTAGTCATACCCTGGCCAGAGCAGTCTGATTTCTAGATGCGACGAATTTCGGCAACCCGGCATGCGTGTGTATTTGGTTGGTCGAGTCGTATAATTGAGATTTTAGCCTGTTTGTAAGGTCACAGTTTTTTATGAATCTATATCAATAAAACCAATTGAAGTGAGAAAGGCGTCCTATTTTCTTAACTTGAATCTGTAGAGGTCAGATCTTGTGTTCCTGAAATGAGCTGTCTTAAGACAAACGTTTGGAAGTAATGTGATTTTTTGCATACAGCATGTGCTGGATTTAAATTTCGAGGTTTGTATACCTTAAATGGGATTTAAGCAGCAAGGGACCGACCGATAAGAAGGCTATTAGATAGACTATTCCCGAAATTTTTAGGTTTTGCACGTGGCACCATTACAGGATATTTTTTCTTTTTCAGGCTTTAATTATTTCACTCTTTCCTACTTCCTTTAATTCTTTCTCTACTTTTCACCCCTTCTTGGATTTCATGATGACCATCTTTTGAACAACCCATAAAATGTGAAATTTGGATTCAGAGAAAAGCAGCACTAAGGTAGCTTAGCAGTTTTTTTTTGGCGGAGACTCCTGTCCATTCCTGGAATCTGTGATCCATTTTGCGGTGGAGGATTCTGCCTGCAGATATAAGTGTCGGATTGGGAATTTTAGTTGGGAACACTCCGTGGTAATTGACCACTTTGCTGTGAAGCGTTTTGGAGGCTCTGACTGCGGACTCTCTGGAATATCCACTTTTAATTGCAAGCTAAGTACCTTTTGTAATATATTTTTGCCTTTTGTTGTGATTTTGAAACGTTGAAATTCCAACATTTTTCGCTTTTGTAATATATTTTTTGGATTATATTTAGATTACATATGTAATATATTTTTGCATTTTTCTTCAAAATTTAAATAATATTATACCTGTAAAATTATATTTTCCAAAATATTTTGAAATTCGGAAAAAATAAGTAAATTTCCAGATGTTGCAAAGCTACTTATCTTTAGTGTCTAAATTTATTATATCTTTATTACCTCTACTATATTTTAAGTACTCTGTATAATATTTTTCTAAAGCACATTACTTCTTAAGAGTTAATATTGGTCTCTTTTGAAATTTAATTAGGTACATAATTATTAATTATAAGGTCCTTTGAAAATTAAAATATTTATCTTCTAAATTAAATTTAAATTTGTCATTTTGGTAAAAATAGTTTAACATTAAGTATAAAAAATACACTCTTGACTGAGTGATAATTTTTAGGCCTAATTTGAAGAATTTGTTTAAAATCAGTAAAAAGTCAATTATTGATTTTATACTTGTTAGTTATAATTTTCTCTTTAACTAGCTAAACGTTGGGAATTTATGCTTAAACTTTGATACAAGATCATAGATATCTTTTTTTTATCTTGCCGTCGAAAAACGTGCTTGATTATTACTGATTGCCAAAAAGGTGAATGTCTTATAATTCAGTTTTTGTTATTTAATAGTCCATAGTAAGATATTTTTGGTTGATTAATTATCTTCATTTCTCGAATATCTTTATTAAATTTACCTACTTATTTACTTAAAAATCCAGTACTTACCTTTATGCATTTAATTTTTTTAAATTTTTATAAGTTAAAATTAAATATAAATATAAATAAAGTTTCTCTAAAGTGCATTGATTTTCTGTTTACTGTTGCTTATTGACTAATAAAAATTAGTGTTCTTATATTAATATTTCTATCTAGTTAATTTTATTTGTGAGCTTTTCAGTTAATCGATATCATTTGCACAGCATTGTTTGTTCTAAAATTCATTAAAACAAATTTAATTATTTTATAAATATACTTTGTATACATTTTCTTCTCCAACACAAATTTAATACAGATTCTCTAGAATACCTTGTGTGACGGTAACTGGGCTTATCGACTAATAGAAATTGGTGTTATTATGTAATGATTTCTATTTTTCAAGTTGATTGTGTTTGCGGGCTTATAGTTACTTTATTGTCAATTGCAAGATATTTCAAAATTTAAATATATATTAATCTTAATTTATTTTCATTAATAATTAATTTGCCTTAATAATTTTATCTCTCATCTCTATCTTAATACAAAAGTTAATTTTCAGTAATAAAATTTCTTGATCTTAATAAAATACTTAACATATATTTTAATTACGATACCTTACATTTTGTTTAAGGCTTATACATATCATTTTAAAACTCCTATACTTATTTTCTTATTATATGGCTTTCAGACATATGTAAGGGTAACTGTTGTTCTTATATCGTACCTTACTTTGTTCAGGGCGTATCATTTTTAGTTACAATTATTTGATTGTTGTTCCCTTTTAATTATAAGGTATATTTGATTAATTTAACTACTAATGTAGATCATTACTGGTAATATTATTTTTTCGTATATATTGAATTTTAAATCATCTTATCTTTTAATTAAACTTTTCTAAATTTCATTTTTGAGCAGCACACAGACTACTAAGTTTTCTAATTTTACTTTATGACTTACCTTTTAGCGCATCTGCAAAGGTAAAGCAGATTTTATCTATGCTTGTCTATTTCTGTAAAAATAAAGCAGATTGGTTGTGCCAATATAGGGCAGATTGTATTTTTTAGATATCTTCTAAAAAAAGAAGAGTTTAAAATAAATTATTGAAGTACATTTCTAGTGTTTTCCTTATTAGATGGATTAAGTTTAGTATATATATATATATATATATATATATATATATATATATTTTTTTTTTTTTTCTCATACCTCTTATCTTCTATATCTTTTGGTCATCTAGACCTGGAGCCCATTTTAAATCTTTATCTAAAATATCGAACTCACACTTCTTGTGCCTCCGCATTAGCATTATACTGAGCAGCTAGAGGCAAACGAAAGAAATAAAATATTGTTTATAAGAACTTTTAATTAATAATAACAAAATAAAACACAAATAAAAAACAAACTATTATTTCAAGTCATTGGCTAGAGCGCATTTGATAGCATGATAGATGGAAACCTAAGCATTTTTACAGCTGAGGCTGCCGCCATCTATCATGCTCTCAAATAGGCTCTAGCCACTAACTATAAAAATATCCTTATCTGTTCAGACTCGCAATCTGTTTTAAAAAGCGTATCAAATTTTTATTACAAAAGCTTCCTATACTCAAACAAATATGTAGTGGGAATATTAGACTTTGTGCGGGAAGCAAGTCATTCAAATTGCACGGTCAGGTTTTTATGGACAAAATCACACTCGGGAATATAGGGTGACGAAAAAGCCGACCAAATTGTAAAGACAGCTCATTTAAATAACACTTATTACGAAAACCCACTAATCATCACTGATTATTATCTTATAATTTTGAACAATGTAAAAAATAAATGGAATCAACAATGGCAAAGATACGGCAATGAAAGTAACACCTTTTGCGAAAAAATTCTGCTTTCCTTAATGTAATTTGAACCCTGTTGTAAAATTAAATTGAGACGATGAGCAGCACAATGAGTGTACATTGCTTGTGGGGCATCTGATCTTATTCGTGTTTGTAGACCGCTCAATTCTCCGGCCATAACCGCAGCTCCATCATAACATTATGCTACTAATTTCCGTTCAAAATTTAAAGGTTCCAAGATTCTTACAATTAAGTTATAGAGTGCATTAGCTCTAGAGTCCCCACTTATATCAAAAAAGCCTAAAAAACGTTCTTTTATTTCGGCTAATTTATTTACATACCTAACAGTTACACAACATTGGGCTTTTGCAACTATATCCGTCGTATCATCTACAATTAATGAGAAAAATGTAGCCTCCGATACTTTTTGTTTAATAAAGTCTCTCATATGTTCGATAATACAAAATATTAATTCATTTTGAATAGTTTTCGATTCTCCCGTAAATACACTTTTCTCTTCTAAATGCTTTACAAGTTCGGTGTTACGTTTAATTAAACAATTAAAAACTTCCTTAAAATTCCCTCTGTTAAAAGAAGATTCGGATTCGTCATGCCCCCTAAAAGCCAGTTCTTGTTTTCCCAATAATATAGTCGTATCTATAAGGTATGTCAAAAGCAAGCGGTTTTTCCTAACATCTTCATTGTACAATAATTTAGATAAACGAGCATTTTCGATTAGTGCATCTTTAATTGTAGTCATATTTTGAGACAAACGTACTAAACCTAAGGTATTTTGAATATGGTCTTTAGACCCTTCATGCATTTTAACCGCTCTAGAAAAATTTTTAAAATTAACGTATCCATCAGAAGTCCATACTGTTTTTGTTTTTCCCAGTATTAAGCAAGGCCAACAATATAAACGCTGCTTAAAAAGACTTCCATAAATCCAAGTGTGTGTTTGATACCATGACGTTTGAAATGATCGTTTATATTGTCGACCGTCTTTTTATCACTACTTAAGGTACTTATCTTCGGCATGGGTCTATCTCCGCGAAGAATTTCTTTTTTCTCATCCTCGGGACGCCTGGAAAATGCCGTTGTCAATAGTGACATAACGATATCGTGGACTGGATTCATAGTTCACACGTTTCGTTTATTTTAAATTTTAATCACTAATTCATATAAACTACTCTATCAGTCTATTTACTCAATAATTAAACTAACGCAGCGTCAAAAATACTTTAGATAGAGTAACACTCAAACAACTCACAACAAACACCAAATTATTGCCGAATAATCTCAATATCCACCCACTTCCCGCTCAATCTCAAACCGTTACCGGTAAAAGTCAAATACGAATACCCCACAGGCCCACGCAAATATCAACAAAAACAAAAACGGCTTGCATTTGGCAGCCGGATGCGCGATTGTCATTTACCGATAAATAATAATTATTTTTATTTATATTCAATCTGTGCTAAAATTAAATGGCATCGTCTCAATCATTAAGCGAAGTTTTCATCGCCTCAAATGCAATAAAAAGAGATGGAATGAATCTACATATGCAACACGACCCTTTTCCCTCTTTCTCAGACTTATTAAAAATCCAAATACTATTCAAGTGTCCGAGGCGCAATACGCATCGCCGCGTATAGGTAAAGTCGAATAAAAAAGAAATGATATTGGAGTTATTGGACATTGTACTGTTGGTTAGTAAAGTGTTTATTTATGATTTACGCATATTTGATGAAATTTTCATAGTGTTTGAGACAATTTTCAGAGAATAATGTATCAACTTGGAAAGAATTAATTTTGAAAATAAAAATGTATATTTATAGGAAAGCGAGTGAGGCGGTGCCTCAGTTGCCTCATCTGACGAGCCGCCGCTGACATTTTGTACTTGTTTATAAATTTATAATATAATTTGGTGATGGACTCCAAAGAAAAATCGTTATTCATAGCAATCTGCATTATAATATCACGCTCCTTATTAAACGCTTCCCTTGACAATGGTAAATTACACAACCGATAGAAAAAGGAGTTGAACGCGGCGAATTTATGTGTGTAAGGAGAGTTTGAAGCATACTGAATAACATTATCCGTGGACGATGTTTTTCGGTAAACCTCAAACTCTATCCTACTGTGTTTCCTCCATAGTAAAAGGTCAAGAAACGGTAGTTTTCCTTCATCTTCCATTTCCAATGTAAACTCAATTTTAGGATGCAAGGAAGAGTTTTTACGATTGGTTAACTCGTTGTATCCTTAAATTGAGTTTACAATGGAAATGGAAGATGAAGGAAAACTACCGTTTCTTGAACTTTTACTATCGAAGAAACACAGTAGGTTAGGGTTTGAGGTTTACTGAAAAACATCGTCCACGGATAATGTTATTCAGTATGCTTCAAACTCTCCTTCCACACATAAATTCGCCGCGTTCAACTCCTTTTTCTATCGGTTGTGTAATTTACCATTGTCAAGGGAAGCATTTAGTAAGGAACGTGATATTATAATGCAGATTGCTATGAATAACAGTTTTCCTTTGGAATCCATCACCAAATTATATTATAAATTTATAAACAAGTACAAAATTTCCTATACTGTCATACATTCAAATCTTAGCGATGAGACAAATTTTTTCAAGTGTATTACTTTTTTCGGAAGTATTTCTCTCCAATTGGCTAAATTTTTTAAAAATATTAAAAATGTCAATATTTCATTCAAAACAGTAAATACTCTCAACAGACATTTAGTAAGAACAAAGGACACAACCGATAAATTGTCCAGATCTGGGGTTTATGCACTAAATTGTAGCGAATGTTCCACGACCTATGTGGGACAAACAGGTCGAAAAATTTTCACAAGGGTGAGAGAACATTTAAGCATTGTCAACAAATTCAGAAATACGGATGTAACTGAGACTGTTTCAGCTTTTGCCAATCATTTGTTGGAGTCAGGTCATGAATTTTCCATTTCTGACGTTGATGTTTTACATGAATGTCCGAAGGGGAAAAAGCTTGACCTTCTAGAAAAAATGGAAATAACCAAAGCTATAAAAAGTCCCATTCTCACTTGCGTTAACGATGTTTTTAATTTTGAACCAACCATAATATTTAACAATTTAATGTAATAATAATTGTAGGCAACCTTCATTTCATTCATTAATTCATAGAGTGGTTGCTTCGGCGTCTCAGTCGGGCGGTCTGGGTTCGATCCCAACTAGAGACATGAATCTTTTTTAATATTTTATTTTGTTTATTCACGTGAGACTTAACCTCACTTTAATGTCAAAGTCAATCAAATTTTGTTGTGCTTTAGTGTGTTTTATTCTATTTGTAAGTTATTGTTTTAGGATTTGTGAGTGTGATTATTTTCTAAGGTTCTCTCTGTTGTTTGTAGGTCTGATGATGCTCGAAAGGGCAAAACACGTGTCGTGTTTGTTGTAAATTGTAAAATTATAATTTAATGGGACCAAGTTTTCTATGTTTGTCACCTTTTCAAAATTGGTATAAAAGAAGATCCACTATGTATTTGTGGTGAATATGGTGATTTAAACCATCTTCTTTTTAACTGTAAATTACACCAACAACATTCTGATACGCTTGTTAATTTTCTGCTGTTAATGGCTTCCCGAAATGTTATCCTCAAATAATATTAAAGTAATGACTGCAATATAGAGATTTTTAAAGAACAGTAACCTGATTATTTAACGTAATCTAAAAGTAATATAAACAATAATAATAATCTCAAGAGTCCCTATGCACCTAATTTTGTAATGTCCGAGGTCTACCTAGTTTGACGGACCCCTAGGCGAGGAGCATGTAATCCTTTGTGAATATCCTTTTTTTATTTTCGTTTGGAAATGGTGACAATATCTTACTATTTCTCGTCGCCAAAGTACATAGTTTGTAAGGCCAAAACTCAAAAAAAAAAATAAACGAAGAGCGAAGAAGATCATAACAAGATATCAGAAATACGACAACTATGCGAAACTCGAGCTGACGTTGCAACACTTACTTTTGATTTTGTGCAAAACTTGCCGCTTCCAATCCAAGAAATATTCTATTTCCGGCAGCTTGGGGACAACTGTTTCGGCAAAAAAAAACCTGAAGACGAGGGAGACTGTATTTATGTATTTCATGAAAATGTAGCAAACAAACGAAGTAATGAAATCTGTTCAATGTTGCTGCACTATATCGACAAATTTTTAGAAGCAAATATCCAGGAGTTATTTTTGTTTTCCGATAACTGCCCTAGAGAGAATAAAAATCACAATGTTATACGATTTTGAACGTTTTCATAGGATTAAGCATTACTTTCCAGTTCGAGGACATTCTTTTTTGCCGAATGATCAAGACTTTGGTGCTTTATCTCTTATGCTAGCCAAAATTGTAAGGTATTTATTCTTTAGAAATATCAGATTTATGAATTCAGTAAGTGGTGACCTTTTTTATAATAGAACCTGCTTACTAATGAATCGTTTGGAAAGACAGTTCCTAAGAAACAAAAACTAAGGGTATTTACACCGTCCACATACATATCCTTTGAATACAATCAAAATAGAAAATAAACTGTTGTAGCCCATCAATTTATTGAAGATTTAAACTCTCATACGTTTAGTTTATTAAGAAATACGTCATCAAATGTTACCTTACCACCAACAGAATATACGTATCCAAATAACCATGTTCCAGTAAACCCAAAAAAATAGAAAATATTCGACAATTTCAGTCTAGCATTCTTGACGAGTATAAGTCATATGATGGAATCTTGCGATGGCCAACAAAGATTATGGAAGAGGGAGAAGACTTAGAAGATGATAATGAATATGATTACATTCCATAGTGCAAAAACATAATACTCTAACTTCATCAATAAAAGTTTTTTTATTTCTATTGATTTTGTTTAATTTGTTGTACCTTATTTGTAAGAACGAATTGCTGGTTACTTTCATTCCTTACATAAACTAAATCAATATCTCAAAAATATTTTTTTAAAAAACTATTCAGTTAAAAAATGTCTAGGTATATTATTTAGGCTAAAGAGATGTTTTCACTTTAATTTAAAATAGTTCAGGTAATTAATTAACCCCTATTATTTAATTATCTAGTTTTTGTCTCCTGTAAAATTGTGTTTTAGCTACTTCAGTTCAGAAGTTCAAAATTGTAACTAGATATTTTTGGGAGCATTTTAATTGTATGTATTTGAAGTAAATCTTGTTTTTTTTGTAACTGTAAAAACAAGCATAGGTATTTTTAAAATTCTGCTTTAACCCTCAAAATCCTTAAGGCTGGCCTCAACAACAAAACTTTATAAGAATAGAACTAGAATTTCGTTTGGACCTCGTTCTTTATTGCATTCATGGTGCCCAATATATTCTGAAATACGTTTATTGGATATAGGTACAATTTATAATTTATTTGATTCATATATGATTTATGGGTGAAATTTCTTTTACATTCTACATTCCAGACTTCTACTTTTGATCATTCATCTACAATGATAATCGAAAACGCCTCTGTATACTTATTAAATTATCTATATTGACTAGATTAATATAAATTGATTTTTATGAGTTTTAACAAATATTTAGCTTTATCTTTGATAAAATACAAGAGTAAATTAGATACCTAAAATCATTTTTGAAGTACTTAAATCTATTTAATATTGAAGCACCTACTTTCGAAAAAGACTTAAAATTAAAAGTATTTAAATATTAAAAAACTTATTTTAAACTACGTAAGTATTAAAAATACTGAAGTACATCTCCAAGCAGACCGGGATTTTGCAGTAATTTTTTTTTAGTAATAAGTAATAATTATCTAAAATTTGAAATTTTAAGTACCAGTAATAGTAATTTTCTAAAAAACTATTGAACACATTGTTCCAAATAACGATAATTCAAAAGTACTTACGCAAATTACTTACAATATCAAAAGTACTGATCAGTACTTTAATTACATTTTTGAGAGAAATATATTTTTTTATTTTTTATTAAATATGAAACTATTACTAATAATAAAATGAATACAATCTTTTTTAGTGCCTTAAAGTTTTTCTTCAATGGTTGATCATTTGAAATTAATAATTATAGTTTTTCTCTTTAAGTTTTAACCCCCAATTGTGTAGAAATCGAGGTAGAAATATATTTTTATTTTTTAAAATATGTGTACCCATTTTCCTTTCATCATGTACATGTAACAGTCTATTGTATATATAAATTTTGATTAAAGAAAACAAGCATGTTAGTCTCTCCTTCAATCTCCTGTTGTTATTATAAAGTCGATATCCTAAAACAACTTACAAGACCACACCACTAACTTTGTGGGATTACTTAATAATTTAGACCGAGGTCTGTTCATTCTAAATGGAATATTTTATAGTTAAGCGAGATCCTGATGTGTATCGCCGAGAGCTAAAACTAAGGCTTATTTAAAATACTCGCTCAATTTCCCTTGTATTTTAGATCAAATACATTAAGTATGTAAAGAAAAAACTAGTATATTTTGGGAAGCTGATCACCTTCGTTTGAGAGATGTACACAATCTTACCTTCACCTTTTTTATTTTCCTCATAAAAAGAAAGTATTGTTATCGGGAAAAATTCACCGCCCAAGATTTTTTCAGATCTTAACGTTCCATGGTCGCTAGATGCCGAAAAACATATTTTCTCAATTTCGTCGGCCTGTCGGGCTTTCTATCCGTCTGTCACTCTAGCCGCGGCATAACTAAAAAACTACTTTATAGATTGACTTCAAATTTTTGTCGAAAATTTAGGCTCATATCGTAATGACGTAGTATTATTTTGGAAAAAAATCCAATATGGCGACACAAAATGACGGGCTAAATATAGCCTGAAAAAACTGCTGAATAGATTGCTCTTAAATTTTGAGCAAGAATTAGACGCTGAATCACGACATATCTCTCTCTCTCTCTCCCTCTCCTTCTCCGTCACCCTCTCTCCCTCTCTCTAGCCCTCTCCCTCTCTTTATATCTCTCCTTTGTCATATATATATATATATATATATATATATATATATATATATATATATATTATAACATTTTCAAATTTATGTATAATTATTTAGTTTATAGTAACAGTGAGGCAATTACTAAATTTGGCTAGTTATATAGTTACTGATTTTTACACAGTATATATAACAATCCTGTCGAATAACTCTACGAGTTGGATTTTTCCAAATTTACATATCATACACTTTATCAAACAAAGTTAATAGAATCTTTATTAATAGGGTGTTACTATTGAAAGTGACATATTTTGAATATATAATCAGTTTTAGTTGATAAGATACTGGCCTTCTTTATTAATGAAAATAACAATTTCATTTACAATAAAATATTCTGTTTTTTTGGTTTCTTCTTTCAGTCCGTTTCACTCCCATGATTTATGATAAAGATATTTACTCTCTTCTTTCTTGTAAATATCAATTTAAGACTTTGAAAACACTTGAACTATTAGAAAGTTTCAGTTGACATAACTTTTTGTTTTCATCTCTCCAAGCTGCCTTTCTTTATGTTTGCTTGGTATGGAATGTTAAACAGACATTTTGCTGATGGTTTTTCATTATTTTAAGCCCATTAGTAATCTGAAACAAAATTGAACATTATAACTTTGCAGTTAAATATAACCTTTAAAATATCAAGACTTTTATGTAAATTTCATTATATATATATATATATATATTCATAATTCATTGGATTACATTTTGTAAAGTATCTTCAACTTTTCTAAATTAAGACAAAAGAAATTTGTTTTTGCTTTGTTTATAAATATTCGGAATTTGCCTACTTTTCTCTTCTGTCACTTCTAGTCATAATTTTGGTTCTGCTCAGGAGCAATTCGCCAGCTGTATTCGGGGACACCGAATGTTATAGGGTCTTACTCCCTTCTACTAGTAGCGCCAGCAGTTACTCCACTGTAATTATTATTTTATTTATATGGCATTAGGTTGGCATAAGTTAGGAAGAATGATGGAGGGGAATGTCAAACTTCTTTGAATTTTCTGGAACTGATTTTCTCGTCCCTTTCTATTGGCTCTCCTTAGAGGTGCAACATGTGTCCGGCTTTATAAAAGTGCCAATTTTTTTAAAGTACTGAGAGTATGCCATAAGTAAATTATTTTAAAGTGCAGTGCTGTTGAAAGCCTAGCCTATTTATGGACATCATCTGGCCATAAATTTTGGTCCTGTTTTGTTTGGTTCCACATTTGATCAACCACGTGGTAAGTCGATTTCCATATTAGTTTCCTACTGTGACCTAATTCGCAATTATCTTTCATAAACAGAATGGCGTCCTGAATTTTGTTTTTGGCTGTCGGTCCTCGAGAAGCCTTTCTAGATGTCTGGAAATTCCCTTTATTGGTGACCATTGACGACGCAGGAGCCCTCTAGATGACTAAAGTTACGGCAATGTCTTTGATTAGTTGTGTTGTAAATAACTTGTTTTTGCACATTCCATGTCGATTTTATTTAAAGACAAACAATTGTTTGTAGGGTTTCAGGTTAAGAATTCAAGATATGGTTTTGGGATATAGTTACAAGTTTATGGTGTAATTTTTGGGGTACATAAACCAAGAGTTCTACAATGGTTTTGGAGTTACTTCCTGTAAGAGTACAAGGAATTAATTCTTAATTTTTATATTTATACATTTTTGATAAGGTAGCAGAAAGGAAGTAAGTAACCTATTTTTTGTAAAACAGCCTTGGCGAAACACTTTATATTTTTATAACTTTTTTCCTTGCGGCAGTGTGGTAAGAGGAAATTCATGAATTTTTGATTCCTTCTGCGCTATTTAATTTAATTTTCATATTTACATATTTGCGACATGACATTTCGCCAGATGTTCATAGGTTGATGATATAATGGTAATAACGTTCTCACACATTTCATATATTTGATATATTTTATATATTTTACATTTTCTTGATTTATTTTTTTTATATCTTCATGTTAATTGAAGTTTTGAATGTAAGCTAAATTTCAAATGTCTAAAATTATTTTATAAAACAAATTTAAAAAAAAAAACAAAAGATCAAGATGATTATTAAAATTTGACAGTCTGCACTTTATATAGTGTTTTATTGAAAAGCCCTCCAAATATTTATTTTGTCTGCATTTAAATATCAATATATAGGTTTTTTCCTAATTGAGTCACAGTCAATTAGGTGGCGCCCATTTTAATTTCGAAAGGTGTACCTGAGAACCTGCAACCTACAGCTCTCCGAAAAGATGACTGGCTGCCGTTTGCATGTATTGGTAAGTTCATAGGGACCTTACCCCATATATATATATATATATATATATATATATATATATATATATATATATATATATATATATATATATATATATATATATATATATATATATATATATATATATATATATATATATATATATATATATATATATATATATATGTTATGACGTTGGTGTACGTGGAATGAAAACATACTATCATTTAATGCTCCCAACGAAAGCCAGGAGTCACAATGTAATTCAATGCCGGTCGTGGTATTAGCCAGCGGAGTAGTTGTTTTTGTGATTCCATTTTGTGCCTTTGCCCTACACGGGGCTCGCTAGTCTATGGCGGCCTGATGAGCTCTAATAAGAGCAAAATCGCGATCGTCGTTTGACTAAAATGGATCATTGTGTCTGCTGTGATGCAGAACATGTTCCAAACAAGGATCATTTTCTTGTTATGACGTTGGTGTACGTGGAATGAAAACATACTATCATATATATATATATATATATATATATATATATATATATATATATATATATATATATATATATATATATGAGAGTTCAGTTTCGAGTTTAAATACTGGCAAGTTTGGGCAATGGGATCTCATAAACAACGTTGCTTTTTCTTAATTTAGGTGTTTTGTTTTTTCAGACCCTGAAATTTTGATTAAGCAAATTAAAACCTTTGTGTGCGACACTTATATTATGGTTTGCAAATAATAAGTGTTTTAACTGTTTGGACAATCTTCGTACATACGCTAATGTTAAAAAGTTATTTTAGTTTTGCTTTTTGAATTTATATTTGTTTTATGGTAAAATTTGTGGATCCTCTGCTTAAATCCTTTGCTTATTAAATGTTTGGGATAACGATTGTCTAGGAGTGCATGTTTCGCTTTATTTATTGAATTTTCCCTATGCACAACATCTGACAATTGAATTGCACTGTCAGCTAATGTAATGATAACCGATTTTCTTTTGGGAGAGAGAATGCTGAAATTTATAGTTTATATACCCTGATGATCAGGTTTTTTAGTATATCATTTTGTTCTGATTGTATTATTTGTTCTATTTAAAGTGACGTCTAAGAAGTTTATTAAAATTTTTTGTTCGATTTCGATGGTAAATTGAAATTTTCTATGGTAATTATTAATATGTAATCTGCTTCAATTTGAGCGATAAAAAAATTGTACTTTGAATTTCAGTTGGGAAATTATATTTTCCTGCACGTCTTTCAAAACTAGTTCGGCAATTGTACTTGATATACTAGAACCCATGGCACAACCATCAATTGGTTGATAGAAATTACTATTGTATAGAAAATACGTTGAATTTAGAGTTAGTTCAACTGCTGCTAAGAATTCATTTAATATTTTTTTAAGTTTTTTAAGGAATTTATTTTAGGATAAAATAAGAAAAAAACATTTATTTTGAAAAAGGCATAGGACTGCCAAACGTCAAATTTTAATTAAACATGACAGCTAATTAAAT
The DNA here is from genome assembly GCA_030620095.1 of Kuschelorhynchus macadamiae. Taxonomy (NCBI): domain Eukaryota; kingdom Metazoa; phylum Arthropoda; class Insecta; order Coleoptera; family Curculionidae; genus Kuschelorhynchus; species Kuschelorhynchus macadamiae. Next base: position 352,700 of record JAUTXW010002781.1, read on the forward strand.
ATCGTTTTATTTGTATGAACACATAACCCAAGAAAAGAAATACTTTCATTTGGAATGCAATAGTGGCAAAACATCAAAAACAAAAAAAAATCCCTATTAAAAATAGCAATTTACGGATAGGATTTTATTGCAGTAATTTTTGAGTAAAGTATCGTTATAGGTTGAAAAAATGTTTTGGTTTGGTCTTTTAATTATGTATTCAATCGGTTTCCTATAAAAATTACTAAAAGAAGGTGAAATGATAATAAGATATAAGATTTTGAACTTTCATTCATGATCAGCGCCCCAAAATCTGCTAATATATTGCAGCGTATCATACCCCTTGTTTTTTTTACGCTCAGCTAACGGCAGCTTTTCATCTGGAGAGCACTATGGGTTCGGGGGCAAATGAAAAATAATTTTATTTAATTAACTTTGATGTTAGATATTAAAATTTAATTATTAAATTTCTGTGTGTTCTTTTAAAATCAAAAGTAAATCTAAAAAAAAAATACATTACATCATCCAAATAGACTACTAAAAGGGCGCCACGCTGTTTTTTTTTATATATTTAATAAAGGAAAACCGCGAAACCAAAATAAATAAACTTTAGCCTAAGCTAAAAAAAACTGAAATAAAAATTAGGTGAGTGTGGGCAGGATAAATGAAAATATGAGGTCAATTTCCTATACTTACGACGACACTATATATTATATAGCAAATGTACAATTTAAATAGATAATTCTAAATAACAAAAAAAAGGAATTTAATATGCCAAGATTTTCATAAAGAAAATTAAATAAGCCCCATAGTCGACTATAGTTCACATATCTCATTAATAATTTTAACACCTTTAATTATTGTTACATAAATGAGAGTTAGAAAGAATAACTAACTGGTTCACTTTTAAATAGCATAAATCGTTTAAACTTTAAATCAAATGTAAAAATGTATAATATTAAATAATGCTTGTAAAAAAAAATAAATAAAAATGGATAATTAATAAAATAATTTAATCTGGCCTTTATAAATCCTTCCAGGGATGTCAGGACTTCAAGGGCTGCATCAAAACATCAAAAGAGGATCACTTCAAAATCACAGGAACAGTTACAGTGTCTGGAACTAACAGCCTTCGAACAGAACTGGATCAAATAAAGAAGTCTAGGCGGGACAACAGATTACGTTTCTTTTAAGACCATAATTCATAACTCATGGTACGGTACGGTATGCCAAAACTTAGGAGGCGACTCCCATGTGGATTCTAAAAGGAGAGGGAAACCATGGATGAGTACTCCAAAAAAAAAACGAAAACTGGGAAATACATAACATTTTTCAAAACGAAGAAAAAGGTATGTGAAATTATTATAAGCAGCTTACCTTAACTAAATCCCAAAGTTACTATACAAAAAAACTCCAAAACGTTTGATTCCGACATGGCCAAAGATTGCTGGATAAAAATCCAGGTTTTCTCCAAAACACAAACTTTACTTTGGCTCTCAGATAAAGCAGATAGTTAATCCATGCGAAGAAACGAAAATTCAAATCACCACTACTGGGTATATTCGGGATGATTCCCGATTTTTCTTCGGATCAACACATGGAGGTGTTGTAAGTACCTCGACTACCAACCGGAATGACGATACCAAGGGATGAAGTCCGTTGGCCAACCAAAAAGGTCGAACACGGAAATAGTCAGTAAAGTGACTCGTGAAAGGAAGCGGAAAATTCAAATTCACCATGAAATGTAAGAAAATTCATTAACTTGATTCGGAAAAACTGCAACTGAAAACCGAAAGTAGAAACGCGTCGACGCCGTGAATCCATGACTTGAGAGTATCAAAAGGATATGTTTATATTAAATATAAAATTTATATAATTGAATATTGAAATGATTGGCAAATATTGTGATTTTATCTGGATGGCAACGTAAAAATAAATATGAAGTAAATTACTTGTTTTGATTTATGTACAAATTATAAAGAAAACGACATTTCCACCCTAAAATTAAATATTACGTTATAAATCCCACTTATAGACAACCCAAATTACTTCCAATATATATATCGGCGTGAATTAAACTGTTCACCAAATGAAACAATTTAGCTCATGAAAAATATCATGCTACAATATGTCCCCGATTGCAACTTCATATTTTGCTTTGCTAAGCAAAATTCGTTTTGTTCATAAGCGTTAGCAATATCTTAACAGGAAATTCAGACGTTGCCATTTTATATGTGCTGTGAAAGTGGAAAATTCATATGATGAATAAATCTCGAATATATCTAGACATACGCGTTTTATTCCCGGGTTGAAAGCTAAATATAATAAGAATATTGCAATATGTATAACATTTTTCCTACGAGAGTCGATTTAATGCAAACTAAACAAAGATTTTTCTCTATTTTAATCTATCATTTTAGTTTATGGCTAGAATTTAAAAATTCTTAGACTTTTTATGTGTTAAAATTTCTGAATCGTTGTATTATAACCAGTTATATAAAAATTTCTTTACTCGAGTTTGTTTATTCGAGATAATAATAATAATTATATTAATAAATCGTCTTTATGATTTGAAAACTGTTACAAACAAAGGCGAAGTTTGATTTAAATAGATATTCCTAAACACTTAACCTATGATGAACGATGTACATTATAAAGTAAAGGTATCAATAAGATAATTATAAAAACTGTATAAGAAAAAAAGACACACACATACATATATACATACATACATACACACACATATACATACATACAGAGTTTCCCAAAAGAACGGGAACGGTCAAATATCTCGGTAACAGATTAACGCAACGTTAGAGCTCGTAACTTTATTTTTTTTAATGCAATATTATGATTGTATTTCACTTATAATTTTCACCAAATCAAAGTGTTTTCAATAATGGAATATCCAATTTTTCGTCTAGAAATTTTGAAACATATGGCAAGTCCACATTTTCATTCAAAAGAACCGGAACGGTCAAATACCTCGATAACGGATGAATATATCGTTATGAAATTTGCCATAGGGAGGTTATCAGTATTGCCGGATCTAAAAATAATATTTACAGCATTGCCTGGTTTTATAGTTTTTCCGATAGAGCTCTTATATTTATTTTTTTTTAATTCAATATTATGATTATTTTTCGCTTATAATCTTGACCAAATCAAAGTGTTTTTAATACTAAACAAATTTTTCTTCTGGAAATTTTAAAAGATTTAGTAAGTCCGCATTTTCACTCAAAACGACCGGAACGGCCAAATATCTCCATAACGGATTAACATATTGTTATAGAATTTGCCACAGGGAGGTTATCAATAGTGCCGTATCTAAAAATAATACTTACAACGTTGCCAGTTTTATAGTTGTTCCGACAGAGCTCTCAACTTTATTTTTTTAAATGTAATACAATGATTGTATTTCGCTTATAATGTTGACTAAACTAAAGTGTTTTCAATCCTAGAACACCAAATTTTTCTTCTGGAAAATTTAAAAGATAATATCATATTATGGAAGACCGCATTTTCATGCAAAAGAACCGGAATGCTGAAATATCTCGGTAACGGATTAACGTATGGTTATGAAATTTGGTATTAGGGTATTATAAATAGTGACGGATCTAAAAATATTATTCACAACGTAGTCAGTTTTATAGTTTTTCGATAAGAGCTCTATTGGAAAAACAATTAAACCGGCAACGCTGTAAATATTATTTTTAGATCCGGCACCATAACACCAATTCCAAATTTCATAACGTTACGTGAATCTGTTACCGAGATATTTGACCGTTCCGGTTCTTTTGGGAAACCCTGTATATATACACACATATATATATATATATATATATATATATATATATATATATATATATGTATATATATTTGTATTTATATATATATTATTTATATATATATATATATATATATATATATATATATATATATATATATATATATATATATATATATATATATATATATAAAAACTCCTGGACAAAATTATCGCACCACTGCTTATTTTTAAAAGAAAATTTAAATAAACATAAATATGAATTTTAAACGTTATTTATTTGTGTAAATACGATAAATAGAACTGGACCATAACAATTTTTAAACTTTATTTTGGTGTTCAAGGTCAAATTTCTTTGAATTACTGAAATTCTTTATTTTGCATTTTTCCTTACATGTACCTAAGGCACAAAGTTTCAGTTGTACTTCGTACTGTTTAAGGTGATTTTTAAAAAAATTGTTTGTGAAACATAAACCATTCTTTTATTAAATATGGAGAGAGCGTCACGGCATCTAACTGAAAATGAAGCGGTCCAAGCAATAACTTTAGTTGGAGAAGGTAGAAGTTACCGTTATGTGGCTGGCGTTTTAGGAGTGCATCACACAACGGTTTTAAGAGCTGTGCAGCGATTTCGGGAGACCGAAGCTTACACAAGAAGACCGGGACAAGGCCGACATAGAGCTACTTCTCAAAGAGATGACAATTTTTTGCGTCTCAATGTTCTAAGAGATAGAACATCTACCAGCCGTAGCATAAACGATTTAATTAGGGAAGTACGCCATGTCAATATTTCCGATCGTACAGTTAGAAGACGCCTTCATGAAGCGAATTTAGATAACAGAAGGCCAGCAACTGGACCTCTCCTCACCAGACAACACCGTGTTAGCCGTTTAAGGTTTGCAAGACAATACTCGGGATGGGATGTAAATGACTGGAGGCGCGTCTTGTTTACCGACGAGACGAGAATTGGATTGCGATCACCAGACGGTCGTTCTAGAGTCTGGAGAAGAGCCGGAGAACGATTTGCCCAAGCGTGCATATCTCCAAGAGAGCCATTTGCTGGAGGAAGCTTTATGTTTTGGGGAGGCATTGCCTACGATGCCTGTACGGAGTTAGTATCTATACCTAGACCTGCCCTTAATGCACGAAGGTATGTGTTGGAGATCCTTGAAGAACATGTAGTTCCATTTGCGCCATTCATTGGACCGAATTTCTTATTAATGCACGATAATGCTCGGCCTCACGTGGCATTTGATGTCATTCAATATCTAAATGACGTGGAAATTACCTCTTTAGACTGGCCCCCACGCAGCCATGTTAAAAAGACGTATTCGACAAAGAAATCCTCCTCCCCGAACATTGGCGGAACTAGAGCAGGCTGCGCGTGAGGAGTGGGAAAACATTCCACAGGAAAGTATTCAACATCTAATAAGAGGAATGCCGCGAAGACTTCAAGCGGTGATTGCAGCTAGAGGTGGCAACACACGATATTAATTTTGCATTATGTTTGTTCTTGGGGTTATTGTTTTATTTTTATTTAAAAGTTAAAATTATAAAAAATCGATTTTTTTTCCTAAAAATAAATTTTGTTAGTTATTTTTTGGTATATCTTGTTTTTTTTTAAATCAAATATGATTGTTTTTGCTAATAAAAAATACACAGTTAAAAATGGTAATTATAATATTTTTTTTATTTCTTAAAAAAAAATTGCTCCCTAAAAGCCAAGTGGTGCGATAATTTTGTCCAGGAGTGTATATAGTGTGTATCAGCCAAATGGAATAAATTCGATAATAAATAAATGGGGGCGTGTTCGGAAAAACGCTTGGACCCGTCGATTGGTATTTTTAGTTGCTCATTTTCTCCAATAAAAACTTTTTATACAGGGTGTGTCCTGTAACAGTGGTCAATGCCAACTTTCTTATTTCAAATGCAACACCCCGGATATTATTTAATTTTTGGATTCTTTAGGAGATTCTAAACATATTTTATGTTCAATGTCCTATACCTATCTTCAACTATTTCGGCAATATTAAGTGTTTTCAAATTTATTTTTATTTTATTTATTTCGAATTTATTATTATTCATGAAAGTGGCTCTGGTTACTGAACTATTTATTTGATTACAAAAATTCGCTACAACACACTCAATACTTATTTACCATTTAGGTCTTCATATTAAGAATGTAAGCAAAAACCATTTTAGCGTTCCTTTTTATTGATATGGAACAAAAAGAGCCAGTTTTGTTTACTTTTAAGTTTTGTTTACTTTTGTGTAAAATGCCTGGCCTTTCTCCTTGCAAGACAGTAGTTGTCAGTGTCAGTGTCATAGTCTTTTGAATTTCGTTAACTGCATAATACCTAATATCAGAAAAATGGTTCATTTAACAGAAATGCATAAAATAACAATTCTACAAATGATTGGTTATGGAGATAACACACGAACACAAGTGGAAGTTGCTCGCTTATTTCATGAAAAATTTCCAAATTTGCCGCCTATATCCCAAGGGACAATTAGTAAAATAGAAAAGCAGTTTCGCGAGCTTGGACATGTGAGGCAGATAAAAAAAGCAGCTGCCAATTCAATAAATGATGATACTAAATTGGATATTATGCTTGAGTTTGAGGAAAACCCACATATTTCTAGTCGACAAGCCGCCGCAATGTTCGATATTAGCCATTCGTCGATTATTCGAACATTAAAAGAAAATAAAATGCATCCCTATAAAGTGATACCAACTCAAGAGCTCATGGAAGACGATTATGATAGGAGAACTTATTTTTGTGAACAAATGATGGCTATGTTAGATAACAATGTTATTCAATTAGAACATGTTTTGTTTTCGGATGAGTGCACCTTTACACTTCACGGTCATGTAAATCGTCAAAATTGCCGCTATTGGTCTAGGGAAAATCCTCACTGGATCAGCGAAGAACATACTCAATATCCTGAAAAGGTTAATGTTTGGGCAGGAATTGTTAGGGATCTAACATCATAGGCCCCTTTTTCATTGACGGCAATTTGAATAGCGATAATTATTTAGCACTGCTCCCAAATAATGTCGTGCCAACTTTGACAAATTTGTATCCGGATCCAGCAAACCCACAAGTTCCAGCGAATATGATATGGTTTCAGCAAGATGGAACACCGCCCCATTACCAAATTAATGTCCGGCAGTACCTCAACGGAATATTTCCAAATCGGTGCATAGGGAGACGAGGATCGATAGAATGGCCAGCGCGATCCCCTGATCTGACGCCATTAGACTTTTTCTTATGGGAAAATATTAAAAATGTTGTATACAAAACTAAACCCCTCGACTTAGCTGACTTAAGAAGACGAATAACGCTTGCGATTAGATCGGTCACGCCTGAGATGCTAAATAACGTTAGAAGAAATTTCTATTTAAGATTAGGAATTTGCCAAGACGTTCGCGGCGAGCATATTCAACAGTTCCTAAATTAACTTTTTACTTTTGTTTATACATTATGAAGAAATAAATAACTTTATTTTTTTAATCTTAATTTTTGCAATAAATTTGAAAACACTTAATATTGCCGAAATAGTTGAAGATAGGTATAGGACATTGAACATAAAATATGTTTAGAATCTCTTAAAGAATCCAAAAATTAAATAATATCCGGGGTGTTGCATTTGAAATAAGAAAGTTGGCATTGACCACTGTTACAGGACACACCCTGTATAGAAAGTTTTTATTGGAGAAAATGAGCAACTAAAAATACCAATCGACGGGTCCAAGCGTTTTTCCGAACACGCCCCCAGTTATTTATTATCGAATTTATTCCATTTGGCTGATACACACTGTATATATATATATATATATATATATATATATATATATATATATATATATATTTATATATATATATATATATATATATATATATATATATATATATATAATTCGTTTTTTTTTATTTAACCATGTATACATATTTTGTTAATTATTTTCTTGGGTATAGGTTAACTCATTACAAAATAAAACTATAATTTACATCGACGTTTCGCTCATTCTATTGACCTTTCTCAAGATGGATATTTATTTTCATGGAAATTCATGTCGATTTTATGAATGTCCAAATACTAAGCGACGCCAGGCATTTTGAACTTTTTGAATTTTTCTTTGATCTACTCTGTCCAAAAAGGATCCGTAAACGGCATCTCCATAATCGAAACGTGACAATATCAAAGAGTCAGTCAAAGGCTTTTTTAGAGGCTGGGAAAAGGCAAGCCCATTCGAAAACAAAATTTTTATGACGCCAAATGATTTTTGTAGTAAGTGCTTCCATTCATATCAGATTTAAAATTTAAATGAAATATTATACCTACATTTTTTATATGGACAACCCTTTGAATTTCATCGTTATTAAATTTTAAAGTGAAATTGTTTGAAATATATTCACGATATTTTTTATTTCCAAAAAAATATTAAATGTTACTTATATGGATTTAATGTAAGGTGATTTTTCATTGAGATGATATGTAAGGTATTCAAGTCCCGTTTCAAATCACTTTCAGCCTATTTGAAAATCTTGATATTGACTTCCACATAGATTTGAGTATCGTCAGCATATGCTTGCTTTTTAGGTAAGTCTCATGATAAAAGTATATCACTTGTATATAAAGTGAAAAGAACGGGACCCAGTATCGAACAGACACAGAATTATCCAGACAGACCCTTTGACACCGACCCACAAGATACGATTCAATTAACTCAGTTGTTTCGTTAGAAATTCCATATTATTTCATTTTGCTCCACATAAGTCTGTGACTGATGGTGTCAAATGCCTTAGAGAAATCTAGCACCATATATATATATATATATATATATATATATATATATATATATATATATATATATATATATATATATATATATATATATATATAAATATATATATATATATATATATATATATATATATATATATATATATATATATATAAATATATAATATATATATATATATATATATATATATATATATATATATATATATATATATATATATATATATATATATATATATATATATATATATATATATATATATATATATATATATATATATATATATATATATATATATATATATATATATATATATATATATATATATATATATATATATATATATATATATATATATATATATATATATATATATATATATATATATATATATATATATATATATATATATATATATATATATATATATATATATATATATATATATATATATATATATATATATATATATATATATATATATATATATATATATATATTGAATCTAATGGAACAATTTCCTTTCTAGAGGTATGTGTTCAAAGGAAGGAAAATGGTACATTAGGACATTCTGTGTATAGAAAACCGACACATATAAATAGATACTTAAATGCAAATTCTCATCACCATCCAGCACAAAAGAAATCGGTTATTAACTCATGAATATTCACAGCTATTTCGATTTCTGATACTTTAACATCGGAAACATCGAAACTGACCGAAGCTCTCTGAAGATATTACCTGTTCAATTAAAAGATATAGTAATCCAACTTCGCCAAAGGAGAATGATAAGGAGCCATCATCAGGTAGTGTTATCCTTTCCTACATACATGGTACTACAGCCAAAATAGGACGGTTACTTCGGCGGTCCAACATACGTATAATCTTCAATACACATAAGAAGATTGGACAATGCTTACGATCCCCGAAAGATATTGTACCTTTCCAAACAGAAGGAGTATATAAAATTCCTTGCTCCTGTGGAGAAGTGTATATAGGAGAAACAGGACGCTAAATATCAACTAGACTTAAGGAACATGAACGGTGTATTAAAAAGAAACAAATTGTTCAATCTGCTGTAGCTGAACACCAGCATAACACTTTATAAATGTAAAGGAAATCAAGGTTCTAGCATCGGTTCCAGGTTTTTGTAAACGAAAAATTAGAGAATCTATTGAAATATTTAAACATACAAACAATTTCAATAGAGATAGGGGTAACGGTCTACATCACACGTGGAATTCAATCTTAACACAGGGTCACGATTCGGCGAGCATAAGTCGGGTATAAAAGCCCGCCTGAATCTCTTCGAGCTCATTCAGTGTTCAGATCTTGTGGAGTAAAGATCCCTGAAGATGCCTCGTGCAATCGAAAGCGAAACGTCGGATAGTAACTTCAATTTGACACGGTCTAATCCCAAGAACCATTTCGTAATTGACCAAAGCCGTGAAAACTTCCGTTCTATGTTAAGTAAGTTAACATTTTTTTTTGAAAAAAAGTGAGTTTCCCTAGGAATTTTTAATTTTAATCTATCTACTATATACAGCATATGCTACCATTTAAAACTGAAAAAACCTAAAATCTTTGGGTGTATAAAATCAACTGTCCGGACTATTTTGGCAACATTTAGAGATGTTAATTGCAATATTTACGTCTTTTCAGGGAATTATAAATTTTATAATGTTTGTAACAACCGGGCAGCCTTTAAGTGTTGACCTGGTTTTATATAGATTTTCTGCTCTAAATTACCTTTACTTTTACCTATTTATATTTTTCAATCACTTTCCTTTTACTGTATATAGTTTGCATACAATTATTACTAAATAGGTAAAGGCATATAAAAAGGATGTTATGTTATGTGTGTGGAGAAATTCGTTAGGGGGAAAGTTCCGGTTAAAAATCAATTTACCGATTTTTTAAAACCTTATCTACATAGTCTATAAAAAATATAGTGTCATTTGTAATTTTCCTCTATGGTTTTATTCCAGGAAAGGGAATTTTATTATGCCGCCATTTTGTTTTCTTATATAGAATTCGCAATAGAATTGTACTGGTTTATCCCATAATTTGTATTTGAGTTTTGTACAAAATTTCGAAAATTGGATTAAGTGTTTTTACCATTTCATTAGTTTTGTGTCAGATTTGATTGATCACTTGATTTTGTATACAATTTAAGGGCTGTTCTGTCTGCTGAAACTTCGAAGAGCATCAAGGAAATTTTTAATTTAAAATGAAGTGTTTTCAATACAAATGACGATTTTGAGTTACGATTTTCGACCTTTGGTTGTCCAATTCCTAGCGCGTGCAGCCTGATAAGGACAGCGTCAGGACTCCTGTCATCTGTAGAAGGTATTATATAAGACCCTGTCAGTTTTTGAAAAATTTATTCGACTACTGTGGAAGATTTCTTTTTCTCTATGTGCAACTAAAATGTTCCAGAGCTAGGAACAAAGAAAAAATTTCCAACGGTTTTGAAAATGTTTCTTCGTTTCCGACATATAAGGTTTTTTAGAAAAATTTATTTTTTTTTAAATGGTCTGATGAACAAAGCCCGCTTATGGCAATCAGATTCAGTATAGTCTATCAGACTATGAACAGGATTGGTACCCTTAAGTATTCAACCATAAATATTGCATACAGGGTGCACCAAAAACTCTACCTATTCTAAACTTTAACAATGTTGAATTTCTGCTCCGCAAGGTAGGTAGTATTTTAGACCTTTGTTACCCACTTTATTATTGGGACCAGTGGAGGCTATTCAGGTGAAGTAGGTGAAGTGCTACTTCACCAGGAAAAATAAACAAGCAAACATCTAATTATATTTATTATATATCTCTTAAAATTTAAGTTTTTACATTCATTTAATCACCTAATTGGTAAGAAATAAACTGTACATCTCGAATGAATATTTTACTTGACCGTTGGCGGCATGTCTTTTTAAAACTTTCAATCGAACTTTATTATAACAACTATAACAGTGGCGCAAACCGCTTCGACTTTGCTGGAGATGCTATGTTTAGTTTACGATTTTTCTACTACGTTACCATGACAACGCGTACGTGATGACGTCGACCGCATGGAAGATTAACCAGCGTCATACAACGCTCTCGGTGAATTGCTAACGCAGTACACTACACCCACGTGTCGTTCAGTTTGGGGTGGTTGTTTATTTTCGCGGATTTCGCTGCAATCGGTTAGTTCCTTTGCAGTTTACTTGACTGCTTTGTGTTATATTTATTTATGGTGTTGCTACAACTTTATTTGGTGTCGGGTTTATTAATTTACATTATTGATGAATCCGATCACGGATGTGGTTTGCATTTTGTTGAAAACTCCATTTAATCGATGGAAGGAACAAGATCACAGTTTTAATCGTCATCCTGGTTTTCGGCGTACAAATGGTTATGTAGCAGTCAAATATTACAAACATTGTTTTGCTGGTCTTGTTTACTAGTTTCCAATAAATATTCAGTGCGGAATAAGGAAGGATTTGCAGGTATGTTAAATATATGGTCTTTACATAAACATGAAGACTCGGCGGAGTATTTAAAATGTGAATTAATGCTAAAAACATTTGTAAAAAATCAAAGCACTATAGCTGACACTTTAAAAGAAAATGCCAAACTATATAAAATACATTTTAACGAAAACGTCCGATTAAATAGACTATTTATGTGCTTGGTAATTGACGCAGTTATGTACAGGGTGTTCCAGCGAGGACTGAACAGGGATCTATTTTCGACCTTCCTTGTATTTTGGAAAAATTCAAAATAGCCAATCGATGTATTTTTTCTTGTAGAATCCAAAAATGTCATCGAAAAAATATTTGAACCAGAAACAAAAGAGTTACGCTATGCATCAGGTGTTTTTTAAATGGAATGTATCGTTTTTTATACGATTTTTGGAAAGAGTGATTTTTTTTATGTCCGTTCTGATTAAAAGATTTGATTTTGCGATAGCTGTTTATATTACATTTTAATGTTTTACAAACTAAAATTTTAGCTTCACCTGTTTAAAATATACGATAGGTTGGTATAGGTGATCAAGGTAAAATGACGTTTGAATGCTTTGTCAATAAAAATTGACATTATTTTAATTATTGTCGAAGTCTTCACCTAAAAAATATATATTTGACTCTGATCGAAATGAAATACTCTTTGGACGAGAGACTACAGATTGTTATGCTATTTTACAAGTGTCAAGAAATAGCCCCGACCTCTCAGTTTTGGATACATTTCTTTGGGGCCATTTGAAGAACGTCGTATACAGACAACGAAACGAAAATATTCAAGAGATCATGGGAAAAATTGTCGATGAAATAAACCGCCTTAACCAGGAAAATCATATTGTAACAGCAAGTTTAGAAAGGCTACAAAGGGGTTATCGATGTTGTTTCGAGAAAAACGGCGGTCACATTGAAAACTTATGATATTAGTAGTCTTATTTTATTATTTAATAATTATTTTTTATTGAATTTCTTTTTCTATCATGTAAAGTTTTATTTTCCTCAAATAGGTTTTTTATCCTTAGAATTGTATTGATGGATATATTTCTATGAAAATTTGCAATAAATCTTCTTCTTGCTTCTCTTGCATTTTCTTGGCACTTGTAAAATAGCATAACAATCTGTAGTCTCTCGTCCAAAGAGTATTTCATTTCGATCAGAGTCAAATATATATTTTTTAGGTGAAGACTTCGACAATAATTAAAATAATGTCAATTTTTATTGACAAAGCATTCAAACGTCATTTTACCTTGATCACCTATACCAACCTATCGTATATTTTAAACAGGTGAAGCTAAAATTTTAGTTTGTAAAACATTAAAATGTAATATAAACAGCTATCGCAAAATCAAATCTTTTAATCAGAACAGACATAAAAAAAATCAATCTTTCCAAAAATCGTATAAAAAACGATACATTACATTTAAAAAACACCTGATGCATAGCGTAACTCTTTTGTTTCTGGTTCAAATATTTTTTCGATGACATTTTTGGATTCTACAAGAAAAAATACATTGATTGGCTATTTTGAATTTTCCCAAAATACAAGGAAGGTCGAAAATAGGTCCCTGTTCAGTCCTCGCTGGAACACCCTGTACCTTACAAAACAAGAGTTAGTCTTTCGCGGCCATGATGAGAGCAGCGAGTCAATAAATAGGGGGAATGTTTAAAAGCTTTTAGGTTTATTAATATCTAGAAGTTCCCAAGAACTAAAAGATCATCAAAAGAAAACGAAAAATGTTTTTACTGGTGACTCGAAAACTATTCAAAACGAAATAATTAATTATTAATTGAATGCATTTCTGATTATTTAAATGATCACGTAAAAAATGATATAATAAACGCACAGTTTTTTTCTGTGCAAGTGGATGACCCCACTGATATTACCCAAACCTCCCAGTGCTCCATAATTTTAAGATAAGTTAATTCAGAAGGTTCAGTAGTCGGGAGATTCTTAGGATTTTATAATGTCAGCTCCGATAGAACGTCGGAGAATTTATATTCTCTATTGGATCAAATTTTGGACCTATTTGACTATAAACATAAATAAATAAATGTTACGACGGCGCAAGTGTGATGTATGGTCATCTAAATGGCCCTCAAAAAAAAAAAGAAAAAGCGCCGCAGGCTGTATTTGTCCTGCTGTATCAAAGTCTAAAAATATTTTAAATGTCGAATTTTTTTGCAAGCTTTAGTGGTATTCCCTCATTTTTTCATCACTTAGCCAAACGAACGTAGGCTCTTACATTTGCATCTACGAGGCTTGTACCAACAATTACAGAAACTCGTTGGTCTTCAAATTCAAAGTTAGTAAATGTGATTGTTCAAGTTGCGTTCTTCAAAAAAAATCGTTTAACATTCATTTTTGCATATCCAATATAAAAAGCTGTCGTGAGGCGCTCACCTGAAGAATTTAGGGCTAAGTATAGAACCCTTTTGTACGAAATATTGAACCATATTTTAATGGAAGCTTTCAAGACTCTGAAAAACTTACATTTTTATGTTTGGCAGATTCTGCTAAATTTTCCGAATATAGTAGATAAAATAAAGATATTTTAACCAAAGCATATAAAGTGTTTTTCCTTATTTTGACAATACGGTCGACCAGTGCTTCAGTGGAAAGAAGTTTTTCTTGCCTCAAATGTGTAAAAACTTATTTAAGAAATACAATATCTCAAAAAAGACTTACTTCTCTAGACAATATTTCAATTCAATGTCTGGAGGAGATTAGAGCAACTCATCCATTTTATAAGGATGTTATAAATAAATTTGCTGCTATGAAAGACAGGAGAATTGATTTAGTATACAAAATTTAGGGAAGCCGTAAAAAATATTCTACCCCTTCTACATATAAAAAAAATTCGGGAAAAAAATTATTGGGATATTTTCTTGCTTCATTTGCACTTCACTTACTTTTTCACCCGTGAGCCACCACTGATTGGGACATTAACAGTAACAACAGTAAACAGTTTAAGCAAGTCTGTATAAACAAAAATGTCGTGTGAAACTGTATTTTATTGGGAAAAAGAGAATTATATGAATGAGAAAAGGCGATTTTCACTTTTTATTAAACATCTTTTTTAAATTAAGGGCAATATCTGAAAGAACTAAAGCAAATTTGAAAAGTAAAAAATATGTTTCGGTAAAAATGTCCATTATTATTAAAACTGGCATTAGAAGCAACATCGAATTGAAGATTGATAGAACCCTGTATACAACATTCATGTTGGAAAACTTAGGGTTGCCAACCTTGTTCATAATCTGATAGATATAGCTTTGATTGCTACAAGTGGGCTTTGTTCAGCAGATTATTTTAAAAAATCAATTTTTCGAAAAAACCTCGTATGTCGGAAACGAAGAAACCATTTCAAAACCGCTAAAAATTGTTTTTTCGTATCTAGCTCTAGATTATTTTTGTTGCACAAAGAGAAAGAGAAATGTTCTATCATAAGAATTCTGGTCAAAGAAATTTTTAAAAACATGACAGGGTCTTGTATGACCCCTTGTATAGGCGGTTGCTATGGTGCACTGAGGCTGCCCTTATTGGGCTGCTTACTATGGATATTGATCAAACAAAAGCCGACAACTCCAACTCAAAATCTTCATCTATATTGAAAACATTGAATTTCCAGTAAAAATTTTTTTTGCTGCACTTCGAAGTTCCAGCAGTTTAGTTTCTTAATAATTTTTTAAACATTTTGTGAAGCTGTCGTTTTGTTCCTCCACATTAACCCTTGATTTTTAACCAAAATTTAATGTCAATTGGACAAGAGTTTTTTGAGCTATGCGACAGACCGACGGAAATAGTGTTATTAGATTTACAATAAATAAATCTTTTGAATTGAAGTTCATCCATGTTTACTGGCTCATAAATCTTTGTGTTTGTTAGAAATGAGTATGTTAAAATTCGGTCCAATAAAAACACAAGTTTATTTTTCTTTCTGGCATTCAAAAACACGTAGTAATGTTTCCAAAACTATTATATTTATGTTAGAGATAGAATGCGAGACTGGTCGAAATAGTAAAACGTTCGCTCACAAACGGGGAATTTTTATTTGAAATGCTTATACGTTTGTACTTTTATTCCATGAATGCATTCTGACACATTTTGCTTCTTTACTGTCATGACTATATGCGAAATATTTTCATGCCAAATTAAACACAATATTATCCAAAATGATAAAGAAACATATTTCACCATGTAATAAAGATTTAAGAATAAGAAAGTTTATTCAAAAATTAAATTAAAATTGAATTTTAAGCTCCGTTTTATTTTCCCACTCTTTAGACCCTTAATGTTCAAAATACTAATTTTGCTCAATTAGCAGTGATTTATTACTAACATATCGCAATTTGCATAAAATAACTTCTAGAAATGTTTATTTTTACGAGCTAAGATTATTCTTTGCTTTAGGTATTTTTTAAAATGTTTCTTTTTATACACTTTATATAGAGAGCCATTAAACGATCTAGTAAATCAAATTTATTTTATTTATTTAATATTTAGAATCCGGTAAATGTGGATTTTGCCAATTATTTTTAATAGCTCAATACAACTTCAAGGAGAATTGTGGTGCTCCCTAGGGAGCAAGTGTAGCTTTGAGATCTAAAATAGTTTTATTGACAATTCTACTCTAAATCTGTCTGTTATTTATGCTGAAAAAATGTCTCGACAGTAATGATATTAATTAATATGATCATTAACAATATTATGATGATAAATGTATAAACAAGTTTTAGTAAACTAATTAAAAACTTCAACTGTCAAGTGAACAGATTATGATCGATCATTTATACGTTAAACCATATTGAAAGTTGCAATAACTCTTGCTATGCATATAAAATTCATTTTTCAGATATATTAATTTTGCTTATATTCCGCAAAAGTTATTTCCGGCTTTGATGGATTAAAACAAATAAAGTAACCGAATTTGGCTTTTGCCAATAAGTTTTTAATGACATGATTTTCTAATAAAAACTTTGTGACAGTAGAGAATAAACAATTAGAAATTATGACATAAACATTCACCATACGTTAATGTATGATTCACGTTTTATAATTAGACGTGGAAATATGTGTCTGAAATTTTAATTATTCTTGCAATAATTTTTACTTTACCAAAAAGTCAATTAATCCATTTTAGCAATTTATTATACGAATTACCTTATCGATTTAAATTAGAAAATACTTAACTGAAAATATAAAGTGAATTTTGTAAAGTGATTGAGAAGTTTTAAATTCAACAAGAAATATTTTCTCCAAAAGTTATTTGTGAAGTATTTACCATAAAGTATTGCTATCAGATTAACAATGAGTAAAATGTTTAAACTGAACTATGATCTTATAAAAATTATAATATTAGAGCTCACAAAATATGTGCGTTTGTTTAAATGTTAGGCCTTAATAATGTTTAAATAAATACCTGCAAATATTTAAGTAGAAAATATTTATTTGTTAATCAATGTCTTAGAAGGTTGAAAAATGTATTTGCTCCCAAAAAAATTTTGCTCATTCTTTGCTTAAAACATTTTACTGTTACCTAAAATAATAACCACCGTTTGAATTTCCGATTTAAAATGAAATCGCTTTTCCTTTATAAGTTGTTTTAAATATCGATTCTGCAGACATCTTAAAAGTTCTAAAGCTTCCGCCAAATCACATTAAGAGTGTACAATGCGGCTCTTTATTTTTATTGTCTGAATCAGTGCAGATAAAAATGTTCACTTTGGACATTTCAGATTCAGTGCTACAAGATTTAACACCATTTTAAAGAAAAAGTTAACTGGAAAGTGGAGTCGACTGATCAAATTAGCGGTCATCCCTATAAAAATTAAAATAAAAAATGAGGAATAAAATATTTAAATGTTAGTACATTTTCTCTCTTATTTATAAATGCTTGATGTAATAAATTTGATGATTTTATTGTTCTCATATTCTAGGGATTAATTAAAATTTAAAAGGCTTCACAAAACTTGTGAAATCGACCAAATAAAGGTTTTCTTTAAAATGACGGTCAACCGTTATCTTGAAGTTTAGAAAAAAAACAAACATAGGAAAGAGAGATTAATTTTCCTACTAACGCGTGTCGAATTTACAATTTTTTATCTCGACTGGTTAATAAAAATGCAGAACATTAAAGAGACTGTACAATTAGATTACCTCCAAATTATTTTCAGTCACTAAAAATACCATGAATATTACCTGAACGAACGTTGCACAGCAATGAAACTATGTGCTGCTTACAGGCAGCAAAAAGGACTTTTACAGTAAAAGTTCACCTTTTGGGACAATCAATCGTCACTCAAAAGCCGCTTTAAACGCCATTCGGAAAATAAAGCATTTTTATGTGTTAAAGTGCGGGACACGAAAGAAACCCGGTCGGAGTCAATCGGTTTAGGAAGGTTGGCTAAGAAATCTCTTTAAACCAGTGGTGTCCCGTCGTTCTTTAAATAATATGGCACTCCTTGTTGACTATACGCACTTCAGATAATTAAAAAATGTAACTATGCTTAATGAACCTTTATCTATATTTGTACATATGCACGCCACTGGTAGAAATTTCAAAAATTGATTGTTAATAAAAACAGTCCTTTTATGCGTAAATTACGTGTATCAAATTTCACACAGTTGTTTATCTATAATAGCATCAGAATTAGGACTTAAAAAAAATGTTTTTTTAAAACCATGTATCTCCAAAGTCAAGACTTATAAGTTCATATTAAACTTTTTTCTGAAAAACGTCCAAGAATCATCCCCTTTAACATTAGCACGCAATTAGGAAACGCCCTGTATAGTACTTCATAATGACGCCCCCTGTACAAAGTAATATGACAAACGTAGACAAACGGTCACTTTTGGCTTACCCGAATAGCCCGTCGAACTGCATAAATTAAAATTTTGATAAATCTTGTTCAGTGGAATCAGTGCTGGCTCCCCTACTATAACTACATTGATGTGTTAATTTTGGAAAAATAGTTCTGTAGTTTTTCAAATATTGATTGCAATATTAGATATTTTTTGACACCCGGTACTGAACAGAAAATTAATTATTTTGAAGCAGTTTATTGACAGCTACTTTATGAACAATTTGACAAAATATATGAAAAAAAAACTAAGCCATTTTTGAGGCTGACGGCTCTGATTCTAATGGGTCGATTCCTTCTAATTCGTTGTCTTCCTCTGAAAATGATCAAGTTTCGTCGTCACTACTTGAAGATCCCAGTGTGAGAACTAAATCATCAATAACCGTTTCAATTTTGTCATCTACTTCCCAGTATTTATCTTCAATAGAACGAACATGTTTAACATACGATGTCCAATTTTGAGTTATTGAGTTAATCGCTTCTAAAGTTATTTTATTTAAATCTTTAATTGAAAGTTCACCGGTGTTGCGCTCTCGAATATATTTTTTTACTCTTGTCCATGCAAGTTCAATAGGGTTGAGGTCGCACAAGTATGGAGGCAGCCTTAAAGGTGTATGACCGAGGTTACGTAAAAGACCGTCAATTTTATACTTTATTTCTCTATGCTTGTTGGCTGATAAAGACCGTCAATTTTATACTTTTTTTCTCTAGGCTTGTTGGCTGATAATAAAGCGACTACTAGACTAGATTCCCTGAACAACACTTGTAACACTTTCACTTTGCCAGCATTTGTTCACTGTCATATCATTATCTACCCAGGTTTCGTATAGATACACAATATTGCGTCCTTCTTGCCTATATTGCCTTACAGTTGATAGATATTTCACCCGCCAGTGAAAAACATTTGGTCTCTCAATGAACAATTTTCGTTTATTTTGGCACTTGCGCCAAACAAAACCAGGTGATCGTAAAAACCGATTTAAGGTTTTATACCCGTACGGAAAATCTATTTTGTTCTTTACAGCACGAAGTAGCGGGTTGCAGGTCGGAACCTTCTTCAAAATTATATAAAAATCCTCTATTGTTCGTCGAATTACTTGAAAATCACCATCGTCAATTTTATCTTTGTATGATAATCGAGGTATTTTTTTACCATGAGATTTTAAAGGTGAAGTAGAACATTAGCGATCATTATGTTGTCTTTCAATTTTTCTTACACTACTTTCTGAAACACCAGTGTAAAATGCAGCGCGTTCTGTTCGATTTTGAATTGGAATAGTCAAACTATTATTTTCAGCTTCTCTAGTACAAGCCTCTATAACGCTCGCAATAACTTCACGTGCACCGCTTCGAATTGTTTTTCATCTTTTGCTCGCCATCGTTATTTCGAAATAATAATTCAAATTCAACGCAACGCATTTATATAGAAATGAAAACAAATGCTCGAAATGTATAGGCGCCACTGGAAATAGGTAGAGCCTTCTAGCGGCAAGTGCATGGAGACTCTAGGCACATCCCAATTACAAGTGGACCAGTGCGAAATTTACTAAATCCTCGATTAATTTTCTGTACCGCTTAGCTGGCGAACTTTATTGGTGAAGCGGCAAACTATTACAACAAATAAAATAACATAAAATTTATTTGCGTGCACAAATTTTACTTTTCCGCTTGCTTAAGACTATGAATCTTTATTTTAAGGACCGCCCGGTTTTCTTTCGTGTCCCGCACTTTACTGATATAATAAATGTGTGGCGACTTTTTTGAGAGCAATGATTCATTCAAGCCCCGAGATTACACACTTTTCATATAACAGCGTAGTCTTTTGTGCTATAAAAATCACAGCGTACCATTTGGTTTTTTTTTGAGAAAATCAGCATTATTTGGAGAATTTCGAAACAACGCCATCTAGTGACCACGAACAAAGTCATTACGGTGCAGTTTATGGCTCTGCGAATAGAGCAAAGAAAGCACTGTTTTTCGACACCAAGCTGAATAAAATCGGTTCATCCAAAACAGAGATATCTATATTTGAAAGTAAAAATGACCTTCCCCCACCACTCTATTTTTGAAAACAGACAAAAATGGTCTGGAGCAAAAAAGTGGGTAATTGGTGGAAGAATATAACGCTTATATTTTCAATATACCTCAATTATGGAAATTTAAGAGAAAATTGGCATTTACACTGCATCTCCCCCTTACGGCCAACTTTCAAATTTGAACATAATTTACAGCGAGTTCCCTTGCCCGATTTACCTATAAATATTATTTTCCTTAAGTTTTGTCATTAACGGTTTCCGAGCTATAGCCGACGTCCTCTATTATTGGACCACCCTGTACATCTAACCGGATGAATAGACCCGATATTTACTTTCCCGCACTAGTACTGAAAAGTGCTACAAAAAGAAAATGCGTGCGAAACGTGGCTATTTATGAAAACACGTGGAAACATCTTTTATTATACTGACATATCACATTGATTACGGCGACATAAAAAATAGTGTCATTTTACAATGTCTGCCATTTTTAGTCCATACGGTTTATCAGTAAAGCACCCTATATCTTTTGTTTCCTACCTACAAGTGATATATTTTCGTTCCGACACTACCCTCTTAAATAAAGGACTTAATCCAACCAAAATTGAATATTGAAAGGGATTTGATAGATCTGTGCTTTTACTATGAAATATTATCACTCACATCTGGCCCGCTATACTAAAACGATCTCTAAAAATTGTGTTCTGGCAGAGACTAAATTGAATTTCTTTGACATATCAAAGGTAATGCTGTCCTATCTTAAAAAATTGTTTCCAAATCTAGGGAATGTAATCTCTTCATTTATACTTGGACAGCAAAATATCACGTTAATATGTTATTAGCCAGATGAACCAAATGTATTTACTATAATGATCGGTTTTTTAAATATTTGATTAAGAAAAATAAGTAGCAACTTTATGCAGTTTAGTTTATATGACCCAGTGAATCGTATATATATATATATATATATATATATATATATATATATATATATATATAAATATTATATATATATATATATATATATATATATACAATGTGTCCCAAATTTGGCTTACATGCATTGCTATCTCGTAAACCGCTATAGCTACAGGGTGGGTTAAAGCAGGAAAGTTTTAGAGAATTTTATTACAAATTTGATGACGTTTTGAAGTTTAGGATATCTTTTGTGGTTTTCAAGATAATTGGGAAAAATCAAAATGGTGCATTTTCAACTTTTGCCCGTAGCTTCTAAACGACTCGTAATATGGTTTTATGGTTTATACATTATTAGGGCACTTTTATTAGAGGAACATTATGCAGGTAAAACGAAGTTTCTAGCTTCAATTGTTTTTGAGATATTGCCATCAACTTTTTATTTTCTTACCGACGCCATATTGGATTATTGTATTTTTGGAAAGATCTTTTTAAGAGCTTTCCAAGGATGTATAACAAGGTAAGATTATTATTTTTCTTGAGCTCTAAAAACCAAAATAATTGTTTTTTTTTAAGTAGGCTTTGATTACGCATGGCGGCCATAATGAAACAAAAGAATGCCGCATGTCAACAATCATTTTGTGTTCCTGAATAGTACTTGTTATCATTTTCTCATTGTGCCGAGTTTTTACAAAGTTTATTTGAGTTTCTTATACTACTTAAAATGGAGGGTAATTATTCCAACGAAGAGAATTTGGATATGATAGAACTTTATTTTAAAGCAAATAGAAATACACAAGCAGCTGCGCGTTCATACGAAGAACAATTTCCAGACCGACATCAACCAAGCCAAAGGCATTTCAGATTTCTAATTGTTAACCTGTTAGCCTACGGGTCTTTTTTGAAACCGAAACCAAAGACCTATTCAATAGATAATGAAGCAAGAAACGCAGCTATAATAGAAAGTGTCAGGGACAACCCAACAACCTCAGTAAGAAAGATTGAAGAACAAACGGCAATTCCCAAATCAACCGTCCAACGAGGCTTGAAAAAACTTCACTTTCATCCCTATAAACCTACTATTGTACAGGGTCTTCAGGTAAATGATTTTGCTAGAAGAATCACGTTTAGTGAATGGTTCATCAACAAATGCCAGCAAATACCCAGCTTTCATTCTAAAGTACTTTGGACAGATGAAACACGATTTACAAACGGTGGAATTTTCAATAAACAAAATACTCATTACTGGGGCACCGAGAATCCTCATAATTTAGAAGAAAGACGTTTACAAACAAAATTTGGGTTCAATGTGTGGTGTGGCATTATAGGTAATTCCAAACAATGCACTTCTGCTTTAAATCACTCATCACAATTTGTATTTTAGATAACCGTTTGATTGGGCCGTTCATTTTCCAAGAAAATTTATCGGGTAACAGATATTTGCAACTATTACGGGAACAAATTATTCCAGAAGTTATAAATTCTGTTCCCCCAAACGACCTGCAAAATATTTGGTTCCAACAAGATGGCTGTCCGGCTCACGGTACCAGAGAGGTGATGGCGGTCCTCAGAAAAACTTTCGGGGAAAATATTATCGCTAATAATGGCCCTGTTGCTTGGCCGGCAAGGTCACCGGATATTACTCCTCCCGATTTTTATTTATAGGGATACGCAAAAAAAGAGGTCTACGAATTTTCTCCGCCAGAAAGTCTCAGAGAGCTAGAAGACAGAGTCCGAGATGTTTTTGCTAATATTAACAGGAACACCTTAAGAAGGGTTACACGGAAGGTATTGGAGAAATGTCAAAAATGTGTGGAAAATGGAGGGAGGCATGTGGTGTAACTTATATTTTTTTTATGTGTTAATTTAAATTTAGTTTAGGTATTTTCAATAGTGTGATAGTTACATTTTAGTCACTAGGTATTCACTGTTAGTATAATATCTTAGTTGAAAATCTGAAACATCGATGGTTGAATTAATATTTTTACCCATAAGCTAACAAGTTTACAATTAGAAATCTGAAATGCCTTTGGCTTGGTTGATGTCGGTCTGGAAATTGTTCTTCGTATGAACGCGCAGCTGCTTGTGTATTTCTATTTGCTTTAAAATAAAGTTCTATCATATCCAAATTCTCTTCGTTGGAATAATTACCCTCCATTTTAAGTAGTATAAGAAACTCAAATAAACTTTGTAAAAACTCGGCACAATGAGAAAATGATAACAAGTACTATTCAGGAACAAAAAATGATTGTTGACATGGGGCATTCTTTTGTTTCATTATGGCCGCCATGCGTAATCAAAGCCTACTTAAAAAAAAACAATTATTTTGGTTTTTAGAGCTCAAGAAAAATAATAATCTTACCTTGTTATACATCATTGGAAAGCTCTTAAAAAGATCTTTCCAAAAATACAATAATCCAATATGGCGTCGGTAAGAAAATAAAAAGTTGATGCCAATATCTCAAAAACAATTGAAGCTAGAAACTTCGTTTTATCTGCATAATGTTCCTCTAATAAAAGTGCCCTAATAATGTATAAACCATAAAACCATAATACGAGTCGTTTAGAAGCTACGGGCAAAAGTTGAAAATGCACCATTTTGATTTTTCCCAATTATCTTGAAAACCACAAAAGATATCCTAAACTTCAAAACGTCATCAAATTTGTAATAAAATTCTCTAAAACTTTCCTAATTTAACCCACCCTGTAGCTATAGCGGTTTACGAGATAGCAATGCATGTAAATTTGGGACACATTGTATATGTATATATATTTATATATATATATATATATATATATATATATATATATATATATATATATATATATATATATATATATATATATATATATATATATATATATATATATATATATATATATATATATATATATATATATATATATATATATATATATATATATATATATATATATATATATATATGCAGAGGGAAGAAAAAAACATATAAACACTATTCAAAAAGAGTTCAAGAGGACAGAGATCATTTTATAAATCAAAAGATCAATATATAGTTTTTAACCCATCATTTCTTATGTTTACAGGATATTTTAAAACACTGCAAAAAAAAAGGATTTAGAATAATTACAATAGTATTAATAAACTAAATTTGTTCCTTCCATACGCAAGTTTATTTATTTCACAATAGGGGTAACAACAGATTACAATCCAAAAATGTAACCCACTGCATAATTCCTTAATTTAGCGGGTATAAAACAATAGCAAATATAAGCACATATAGTTCATTAAAAAATGATTAACTAATATTTAAATTCTATCCAAAAACCGAAACTTAAGCCTATGCTTAAAACAAATTAATGACAACTCAAAAAAGTTCATGTTGTTAAAATGCCTGTTGAAAAAATTCAACACTCTACACAGAGGTAAGTTCTGACCAGCGTTAGTCCTACGAAAAGAAATATGAAAAAGTTCGGTATGTCTAAAAGCTCTATGAACACATTAAATTGAACCCGGGAGTATATCTGTGGAGCAAATGCTAAACCCTTCATTATTTTAAAAATTATTACTAAATGAGCCACTTCACGCCTACACCTCAGCGATAAAATATTAAATTGTCTCATAACTATCGAATTATCTCTATCTACAATTACATGATTAATTTTAAAAGCGACATACCTTACGAACTTGTGTTGTACAGATCCTAATCTTTTTATATATAAAGTTGATACTGCGGATTCCAAACAACCGATGCAAAGAAAGTTAACTATGAATGAAAGGATAATATAAGTTTAGTAGAGCTGTTGGGTTATTAAAACACCCCGTATTTCTCTTTATGAATCCCAATAATCGATTGGAATCATTTATTATTTTTTCTATGTGGGATTTAAAAGCCAACTTGACATCCGAAATGAGACCGAGTTTCCTGATTTCCGAAACTTTTTTTAAAATTTTATTGTTGATTATGTAATTAAAATTAATTAGATTTTTATTACGGCTGAAAGAAATTGCGAAGCACTTGTCTAAATTAAAAAAAAAAATTTTCGTCTCACAGTAGGTAGAAAAGACAGAAAGTCCTCCTGCAATTTCTGACAGGCCTCCGGGGTTCGTAATGCGCGAAAAAGTTTTAAATCGTCTGCGTAAAGAAAAAATGAGCAACTCTTAAAACAACTTGAAATATTATTTATATATAAAACAAAAAATAAA
Source organism: Kuschelorhynchus macadamiae (assembly GCA_030620095.1). Lineage (NCBI taxonomy): Eukaryota > Metazoa > Arthropoda > Insecta > Coleoptera > Curculionidae > Kuschelorhynchus > Kuschelorhynchus macadamiae. The sequence continues at coordinate 378,779 of JAUTXW010002781.1, forward strand.
GGGCCCAAATGACTGCCTTATGGAACACCTGAGGACATCTGGAATGAGTTCGAAATGAAACCCTTCACTGTCACCGCTTGAGACCAACCCTGTAAGTACGAATATATCCATTTTAAAAGATAGCCAGACACACCGACCTCAGCAAGGCGATCAATCAGTACTTGGTGACTAATTTTGTAGAAAGCCTTACTGAAATCGACGTAAATTGCATCCACCTGGATCCTGTTGTCCATTGATTCCAACAAGCACCCAAGGAATGAAATTAAATTAGTTTCAATTGATCTGGCTTGTTTGGGTATATCCATATCTTTAACATTTTCCAGTATTTTAGCATAAATTATTTTTTCGAATAGCTTACCAAAAACGCACAGCTTGCTAACAGGCCTATAATTTTTAAAATTTTGCTTTTCTCCATTTTCAAATATTGGAATTATACGAGACATTTTCCATTTCTTCTGAAAGACTTGTTGAATATATTAATTAATGGGCGTAACAAACCTAATTTACATTTTTTTATCAATATGACTAGGATATTATCAGGGCCAATGCATTTTTTTGAATCAAAGGTATCAATTGTAGATACAACATCAAATTCTTGTAAGATAAACCCACCGTCGTCAGAATCTAATACGTTTTGACCAGAAAGCGTCGAGTTAACATAATAAGTTTTAAAACATTCCGAAAATAGGTTCCATATATTTTTATCAGTGTTGGCTTCACGAGTCCCATATTATACAGAACTGGGTATCCAATCCGTTGTTTTTTTCTTGATTTTTATAAAGCTCCAAAAATCTTTAGTATTATTGTTAGAGATGTCATTCTCTATACCGCGAATATAGTCGGTTTAGACAGTCGGCGCAAACTCCAGAAATTTGTAGAGTCATTTCGATTTTCATAAATTTTGTATTTTTTATGGACTTCAGCTCTAAAGTAAACAGGGAATTCACGCTTTCTCTTATATTTAGGAACATCATTATTTATACAGCCATTCACACATACAGTGTAAAAAGCGTCGACATCAGAATCAACATTGACACTCTTCAGGAGACCTGCCCAGTCAACCTGTAAAAGTTTAAAGCTAATTACCTTGTAGTAGGCTTTGTTAAAGTCAAAAAGAGTGCAAGCATTCTGGTTAAGTCTCCTGAAGATGGCTTTATTAAAGTATATATCCAACGGCGGATGGTGTAGATCAATTCTGGTGAGCTCTCAGTACCTTTGCCTCTCAATACCTTAGCTTAACAACAGCGTACATTTTTAAAATATAATCCCTGCAAAGGAAAATAATAGATCATGCTATTGACGATGTGCTTGTAAATATTTCAGGATAACAATTATCTTGTAAAGCAGTCGATTAATATTTCAAAATCCTTTCCGTAAAAATCGATGTTTTAGCGAGAGAAAGAAAACCTTTTCAAACATTGTTGGGTCTGTAATTTTTCTGTATTTATTAAATAAATACATTTTATTTAATTTTCTAAAATATACGACAATTAAACACGCATCTAATTTTTACTTAAACTGCACTGGTATCTTCGTTTATAGCCAGCTGGCCTAAGTTAAAACGATTTAGATATTCTCTCGGTCTCGGCCGCGTCACCACGTTGCATTTCGCCTCCAGGCATTAAAACACGTGCGGACGTAATATTATAGTGCATTTCCCAGATTAATCGTCCATCTAAGTATTCGCTGCATTTTGGAATCATTTAGTTATCTGTTTAAGTTTAATATTTGATTACGCATTAAAATACATTCCTAATCACTTGATTATCTAACATTTTCGTTAAATACCTTTTCGTTAATTTACTAACACTTATGACAATACAATCGCACACCTACATTTTTGCTATAATTTTTTCTTTAAAAACTGCACTAAGCATTTTCCTTGGTCCATAGCCAGCTCGTCTCGATGTATCAAACTATGAGCGTACGTCAATGGCGTTCTCAGCTGAGTGATATAAAGTGAGTGCTCATTGTAGTTCGGGACCATTAATTATTTAATTTTGTTTTGTATTCCCAACGAAAACTATTTTTTTTTGGATCCTACTTGACACAAAGAAAACAAAATTACCTATTAAAGTTGTTAGTTGGGTCGGCTCGCAAGAATAAAGGGATTTCTAAAACGAATAAATCACGTATTTTATCTTAAGAGTATTAGGCACTCATTTGGAGCATCTCTTGTAATAGCCCAGCAGTAGTCAACAATTCACAATTTCATTTCCTTTGATTTACACCTTTTTAATATTCAAAATACCTTGTGGAATCCTTCCAAATTGATTATTATTTACTGCACTACGATTTTCCAAAAAGTAATCTACATGCGACTCCAGGAAATGAATTTTCAGTGACATATTATACTCTAACTTTTCGGTAGCAAAAAAGAAATTTTGCACCAAGATATCTTTAGTTTTCTGCTTTTATGGTCCCCCGAAAAGTATTGCAACAATTTTAAGGATATCCAAGCATCTTTTTCATTGCCTTCAAAGATAGAATCAAATTCCGTTTCTCCGAAGAGTTTCTTAATTTAGGGATCCACAAAAATTCCTCCTTTAATTTTAGAATCACTGACCTTAGAAAACTTTTCTAACTAAAAGCACGTCCATGGCCTTTACAAAATGTTTCATAAGTTTTACATATCAGATCCCTTTTCGTTAAACTTTCAAACATTTTCGAAGATGAGGCATATTTTTTTCATTTAGCGACTTCATTATTGAAGGTATTGGGAAACTTTTATCAAGCAACTTTCCTTTAAAATACTTTATTTACATTCATGGACAAGTGTCTCGTTTTTATTGCAGTCGCTATTAAAACACTTATAAGATCTATTTATTCTACTTACATTTTTACACTGCATAAAGATTAAAGAAATATATTTGAATTCAAAAATGACATTGTTATCTGTTATCATATATATATATATATATATATATATATATATATATATATATATATATATATATATATATATATGCTTCGAAAATAGGTTTCTGGACCCTTAATGTATATTCAGATATTTTCTTGGGTATTTTGGTCCTAATTTTCAATATATAAAACGCTGACTTAGTTTGTATGTTGCACTTTTTTATTTTCAAACGTTTCGGCAAGTTTTTGCCTTCCTCTGTGTTTTTAAGAATGTAACCTCCGGCATCACAATAAAATATCATTCATATTCTTTATAAATGCTTTGTTTAAATCGAAGAAATTGTCCATATTGCTCAAAGAGACCTAGTTTTAATAACAAACATAGAAAAAGACTCCAAGTCTCGGTCTCATTAAATATAATTTTACAATTCACAACAAACATGACACGTGTTTCGCCCTTTCGAGCATCATCAGACCTACAAACAACAGAGAGAACCTTAGTAAATAATCACACTCACAAATCCTAAAACAATAACTTACAAATAGAATAAAACACACTAAAGCACAACAAAACAAACAACTACTTATACATATTTGATGGACATTAAAATGAGGTTAAGTCTCACGTGAATGAACAAAATAAAATATTAAAAAAGGTGTTAAAAAAAGGTTCATGTCTCTAGACGGGATCGAACCCAGACCACCCGAGTGAGACACCGAAGCAACCACCCACAGACCACTGGACAAGTAGAAGAAAAGAACCAAAAACTCTCACTCTATGAATTAGTGAATGAAATGAAGGTTGCCTACAATTATTATTACATTAAATTGTTAAATATTAGGGTTGGTTCAAAATAAAAACATCGTTAACGCAAGTGAGAATGGGACTTTTTATAGCTTTGGTTATTTCCATTTTTTCTAGAAGGTCAAGCTTTTTCCCCTTCGGACATCCATGTAAAACATCAACGTCAGAAATGGAAAATTCATGACCTGACTCCAACAAATGATTGGCAAAAGCCGAAACAGTCTCAGTTACATCAGTATTTCTGAATTTGTTGACAAGGCTTAAATGTTCTCTCACCCTTGTGGAAATTTTTCGACCTGTTTGTCCCACATAGGTCGTGGAACATTCGCTACAATTTAGTGCATAAACCCCAGATCTGGCCAATTTATCGGTTGTGTCCTTTTGTCCTTACTAAATGTCTCTTGAGAGTATTTACTGTTTTGAATGAAATATTGACATTTTTAATATTTTTAAAAAATTTTGCCAATTGGAGAGAAATACTTCCGAAAAAAGTAATGCACTTGAAAAAATTTGTCTCATCGCTAAGTTTTGAATTTATGACAGTATAGGACATTTTGTACTTGTTTATAAATTTGTAATATAATTTGGTGATGGACTCCAAAGGAAAATCGTTATTCATAGCAATCTGCATTATAATATCACGCTCCTTAGTAAACGCTTTCCTTGACAATGGTAAATTACACAACCGATAGAAAAAGGAGTTGAACGCGGCAAATTTATGTGTGTAAGGAGAGTTTGAAGCATACTGAATAACATTATCCTTGGACGATGTTTTCCGGTAAACCTCAAACTCTATCCTACTGTGTTTCCGAGATAGTAAAAGGTCAAGAAAGGGTAGCTTCCTTTCATCTTCCATTTCCAATGTAAACTCAATTTTAGGATGCAAGGAGTTAACGAATTGTAAAAACTCTTCCAACTGATTTCTGTTGCCATTCCACACAATGCAAATATCATCCACGTATCTTTTATATGCTGTTAGAAAGGAGGCAAAATAATGAATAACGGTTTTCCTTTGGAGTCCATCACCAAATTATATTACAAATTTATAAACAAGTACAAAATGTCCTATACTGTCATAAATTCAAAACTTAGCGATGAGACAAATTTTTTCAAGTGCATTACTTTTTTCGGAAGTATTTCTCTCCAATTGGCAAAATTTTTTAAAAATATTAAAAATGTCAATATTTCATTCAAAACAGTAAATACTCTCAAGAGACATTTAGTAAGGACAAAGGACACAACCGATAAATTGGTCAGATCTGGGGTTTATGCACTAAATTGTAGCGAATGTGGGACAAACAGGTCGAAAAATTTCCACAAGGGTGAGAGAACATTTAAGCCTTGTCAACAAATTCAGAAATACTGATGTAACTGAGACTGTTTCGGCTTTTGCCAATCATTTGTTGGAGTCAGGTCATGAATTTTCCATTTCTGACGTTGATGTTTTACATGGATGTCCGAAGGGGAAAAAGCTTGACCTTCTAGAAAAAATGGAAATAACCAAAGCTATAAAAAGTCCCATTCTCACTTACGTTAACGATGTTTTTAATTTTGAACCAACCCTAATATTTAACAATTTAATGTAATAATAATTGTAGGCAACCTTCATTTCATTCACTAATTCATAGAGTGAGAGTTTTTGGTCCTTTTCTTCTACTAGTCCAGTGGTCTGTGGGTGGTTGCTTCGGTGTCTCACTCGGGTGGTCTGGGTTCGATCCCGTCTAGAGACATGAACCTTTTTTTAACACCTTTTTTATTATTTTATTTTGTTTATTCACGTGAGACTTAACCTCATTTTAATGTCCATCAAATATGTATAAGCAGTTGTTTGTTTTGTTGTGCTTTAGTGTGTTTTATTCTATTTGTAAGTTATTGTTTTAGGATTTGTGAGTGTGATTATTTACTAAGGTTCTCTCTGTTGTTTGTAGGTCTGATGATGCTCGAAAGGGCGAAACACGTGTCATGTTTGTTGTGAATTGTAAAATTATATTTAATGAGACCGAGACTTGGAGTCTTTTTCTATGTTTGTTATTAATGCTTTGTTTGTTGATTAAGTTAAGTGTGAGCTCAACAGCACTTGGAAATTCGTCGAATGGGATATCTGTATATTGATTTATCTGATTCCATTTTTTAGAAATAATTTCTTTTGCTAAATTTATAGAGACATTAGTATACAAAGATAACATCCAAAGATATTAATATATAGTAGTCAGGTATTTTTATATTCTTTATTATTCCTCGATATAATATTTGTTTTTGTGTAGGATATTTTGTAAAATGTTTTTTAGGAATTTTGATAGATTCTTAAAATGAAATAATAATGAAATATTCTCTTTGTGAATTTTTGGTAGGCCGTAGATTGTTGGAGGTAAAGCATTTTGGATTTTTAAACTTTTGGCTGTATTTGGCGATATATAAATTTTATTTTCCCACCGGGCTATTAGGTTAGGTTAGGTTAGGTTGTTTTTTTCTTGATAAATGTTGGTCGGATTAACTCCTTGTAAGTTTTTGTGTCATGTAACAGGGCAGTCATATTCGGTGGAATACATAACAACTGTTTTGTTTGACTTGTCGGGTCTCAAAATTCTTACGTTTTGATTTCTCTTAATAAAAAGTTTGGTTTGTTTTACTTTGCTCAACATTTGTTTTTGTTTCCTTGTCTTTGATGTTTGGTTTAATTTGTTTTATAGTGGTGTTGCAGCATATTGATCTTAATTGATCTTTTGTTTCCGATGTCAAGTCTGTAATTGATACATTGAATTAGTGTAATCAAAATCAGTTCAATCAACGTTTAGACCTAACCTAAAAATTTTGTCCACGTTGTCTGGAATATCGACACTGGTGATATTGTGTATCCATTCATTCGACTTTTTATTACACATATTATTATTCCCCTTTGTTATTAATTTGTGAACCTTGCAAATGTTGTTCTGCTTATTTTTTTCAAAAATTTTCTGTTTTTAGATCTTGTTCCACAGAATATTAAAAGAAAGTGCTTCTGACGTCTATTTTTTCTATAGATACGTTGACGATTGTTTAGCCACAGTCCCAAAAAACAAAAGTCATGACATTTTAAATTGCTTTAATAGTTATCACCCAAAACAATTTATTATAGAAAAAGAAACAGAAAATAAAATTAATTTCTTAGACCTCACTTTACACCATACAAAAAATACCATAAAAACTGAATGGTATACTAAACAAACTTGGTCATCTAGATATTTACATTTCGACTCCCAACACCCTCCATCCAAAAAAAATCAGTTGTCATAGGTCTTGCAGACAGGGCTATAAAACTATCGGATCCTGAAACTACATGTCCCTACCATATATCTGTAAAATATCGGAAAGTTTGCAAAATATATTCAAAAAACATAACACTACAGTCAGTCACAAGAGCCATAACAGCAATTTTAGCAAACTCAAATCAAACACTCCGAAAGAAAAAAGAACACATATAGTATACGAAATTCCCTGTAAGGATTGTAATGGTGTATACATTGGACAGACCAGTTAGTACTTAAAAAACAGAATACAAGGACACAAGTTGACAAAAAGAACACGACGGCATTAACAAGACATATTAGTGAGATTCAACATTCATTCGAATTCTATGAAATGATAGCAATACAAAATACTCTGTCAATGCAAAACCGATGCAAAACAACACCAACAGTGAAAAACTGCATTGGTATCCTTAATAAATAAAAATTTCAGCTTTCGTGTCACCATAGAAAAATATACATTTTAGTATTCGTTCCCGTGTTGTTCGTGAATGTCTTGTTTATTTCCAATCTAAATATATAATTTTAAAAACGTGTTATATTGTAATATAATCTTCGGATTTTAGTTTTAAGAGGTAACATTTATTATCTTTTTCTAAGTGTACCGACCTTTAACTTTAAAAAATTTGTTTAGAGAAGCACTCCATTTTATGTATTCTGATGAAGATCACGTGGTTGACCAAAACGTCAATATTTTGTAACATGTAACTTTCAATAGAAATAACCCTAACCCAATATATATATATATATATATATATATATATATATATATATATATATATATATATATATATATATATATATATATACATATATATAATCATTCAAGGATCATTTTCTTGTTATGACGTTGGTGTACGTGGAATGAAAACATACTATCATTTAATGCTTCCAACGAAAGCCAGGAGTCACAATGTAATTCAATGCCGGTCGTGGTATTAGCCAGCGGAGTAGTTGTTTTTGTGATTCCATTTTGTGCCTTTGCCCTACACGGGGCTCGCTAGTCTATGGCGGCCTGATGAGCTCTAATAAGAGCGAAATCGCGATCGTCGTTTGACTAAAATGGATCATTGTGTCTGCTGTAATGCAGAACATGTTCCAAACAAGGATCATTTTCTTGTTATGATGTTACGGTGTACGTGGAATGAAAACTAATATATATATATATATATATATATATATATATATATATATATATATATATATATATATATATATATATATATATATATATATATATATATTATATATATAAAATTCTGCGTATATGCATTGACTTACGTCGGTAAACTGAGGCATTCGAGAAAATTGGCTAGTATTTATATCATCGTGGTAACTGTACCGCCAAAGATAAGATAAATTTAGAAAATCAAGGCGTTTACAGCATCTCATGCGGCACAGGTAATCAAACCTATATAGGGCAAACAAATAGAAGGATGTCGGTAAGATTGAAGAACATAAATCAGGCGTCAAGAACAAAAAGCCCTTTTCCGGCATCAACTACAGACAGGAGGACAAAAAACAAATATCAGTTACAGAGCAATCCAAGACTAGAATATTCCGAGAAGCAATAGAAATTAAAAAGCATGGTACATTAAACAAAAGAGATGATGCAACAACGTTGCTCTCTGCCTAGAAATACCTGCTAAAAGATCCGATGAACAGGCGCAACGAACAAAAAGAAAGAGGCCACACCAAGATCTCAAGATGTCGCCGTCCGCGTGGCGATACAACGTTCGGCAACGATAATACAAATACTGGCCAATTTTCTCGAATGTCTCAGTTTACCGACGTAAGTCAATGTGTAAGCATCGAAAATGCCAAATGAGAATTTGGCGAAAGGACTGCTGAATTTGTAAACCACCACAAATCAACGCATGTACTCTCGGACCTGTCAAAAAACACAAATAATTTTACCTACCGATTGTCACGCGAACTTTGTATTCCTGCAGCATTTGAGGTAAAACGATGGTGTAAAACTAGGTGAAAAATGCAACAAAAGAATTAAACTAAACAATCTCTCACAGAGAATCGAAACTAAGAAAAGCATGATAAAATGACTCAAAAACATTAACCCATTTTGCATACAGATAAGTTTAAAACTTAGTTACAAAATTTTACATTAAGATAAATTTCTGTCTTTCAGAATATTTCCGTTCTCGGTCATATCAATGTATGTGAAATGTGCGACACTTCCGAAGCAGCTTTAACTTCAGTTAAATATGTGTGTAGCATCATCTGATCTAAACGAGCATTTATATATCTAGCATACGATTTTATGAGAAAACACTATACAGATATGGCGTGGCGGTTTAAAACGCTGCGCGGCATAGATAGGCTCTAAAAAGTACTTTGTACGCATAAATAAGATCCACCTATATTGTTTTGTCTGTTACTATTTAGTTTGATAATTATGGGGGAAAGAGTACCGCCCAACTAGCACAAACATCTTAATAAACCAACATGTTAGATATCTGATTTATTACAACTTTTGATGGCACTAATTCTTCAGTTAAGTATCGCTATAAAAACACAGAAATCTTTTTGAGACAAATCTTTTTCATTGCTTAAATATATAGATGTTTTTAACACTATACCGCGTGTCAACGAATCTATTAGACAGGTCATAACTTTTAAAGTACTTGATGTATTTGGTAATTGGTATATAAAGAGGAGAGTTTTCGCATATTTTTTACTTTCCGGTCACTTCCTGTTTCACCGGAAATGACTCCAGTTTCGATTTTTTAAATGGAACTTTCTGTATATGTTTACATTTTAGAATTCCTGTTACAATTCTGAATCAGAATGTGACATTTAAAAAACTCTTTACGTTTACTTGATTTTTTTATAGCCATTTTTAAAATTCCATCAAGGTGGCCATGACCGGACGCAAATTAATCTAAAAACTTGAAATGATGACAGAATAATACAATCGCTAAGTTTTAGTGATTAGTCTGATAGCTAAGAACAAGAGAAGGCGATAAAATGAAATTTTTGTGACTAACTATTTTTTTTCAAATGGCGATCCTTTTTAGACAAGCACTTTTTGAAAAGAGGATTTTTTGGCGAATCTAACGGTACTAACTTTTTTGCGATTGTTCATAATCGATATATCGATAATCAATTATTTACTTTTATCAAGCGTGCCATGGATAGCCATGCTGGATATTCAGTGGGATTTTTTGTTTTTACAGTGACACTTACCTATTCTTTCTGAGTAGACATAAGGTTTCCTTATTTTTCTTGATTTTCAGTATTATTTTTGTTTTCAAAAGTCAAAATAAAATATACTCAAAGTGAAAAAGTCGATATGTTATTAATATTTGGAGAATGTCATAAAAATTCAAGAAATGCTGCTGAGTTGTGTGCTCACAGATACCCCGACCGGCAACATCCAGTCCATCAATATTTTCCATATCTTGAGAATCGTTTTAAACATCAAAAAGGAAATCAAGTGGCGGAAGGCAGGTTTATTATAAATGAAGAAATGCTATGGTTGAAGTTGATAAAACTGTTTCTTTAAGAAAAATTAATCACGAACTGGGTTTAAATCATAAATCAGCTAGAAAAATACTAAAGAAACACGGATATCGAGCTTTTAAGTACCAGTTAGACCAACATTTGTATCCTGACGATGGCGATAGACGGGTATTGTTTTGTGATTGGTTGCTCCAAAATTGTAGAATTGACACAAATTTTATCAGCTTTATCTTATTTTCTGACAAATCCAGAAGCAAAACACTCGTTACTGGGCCCAACAAAATCAACATGAAATGAGAGTAGGAAATTTTCAAGAAAAGTTTGGTGTCAATATCTGGGCTGGTGTTGTTGGCAACAGAAAAATTGGGCCAATTTTATTTCAAGGCCAATTAACAAGGGTTACGTACTTAGACTTTCTCCAAAATGAAATTGAGCAACATCTTAATGATCTACTTTTAGAAGTTTTACGCCGACTTTACTTCCAGTAAGATGGAGCACAGCCTCACAATACCAGAAAAGTTCTATTATTTAATTGAACATTTTAATAACAAAGTTATTGCAACCAATGGCACAATACCATGGCCCGCCCGTTCACCGGATCTAACTTTTCTCGATTTATTTATTTGGAGATGTGTTAAAGAAAGAATTTATGTAACAGCCCCAGTCACTCTTGAAATCTTAGAATTGTACGTGTACTTAGAAGTATTACGCCTCAAATGCTGCACAACCTGTTAAGAGAAGCAATTGAACGAGCGGAAATGTCGTGAACAAGGAGGAATGCACTTTGAACAACTACAGTGAACTCGAATATTGTGTTTCTACATTTTACAGCGTTATTGAAGTTAGTTGAAGTTATATTTTTGTATAATACTCTGAACTATTTCTTAGCCAAAGATACAGATTTGCACGCCTAAATTTGTTGATAATATCTGAAGAGGGGTAGCAGAAAACTGTACAAAAAATGCTGTTCCGAGCGTTAGGCGCATAGGCGTGCATTTTTTCATCGACAGAGGTAGGCTGGGCAGACCTTGACGTGACATGACGCATAGATAGCTCCAACGTAAGTAATCTTAATCAACTAACTGTCACAATTAAAAATCCTACTTAGTATCCAGCATCGATATCCATGGCACACTTGATAAAAGAAAATTATTGATTATTGTGTATTTTTCTTAGTAATATTTAATTTTTGAGCTTATTTTTAATCCAATCGCAAAAAAGTACCGTTAGATTCGCAGAAAAATTCTCTTTTCAAAAAGTGCTTGTCTAAAAAGGGTCGCCAACTGAAAAAAAAATAGTAAGACACAAAAATTTGATTTTATCAACTTCTCTTGTTCCTAGCTATCCGACTAATCACTTAAACTTAGCGATTGTATTATTTTGTCATTATTTCAGGTCCTTAGATTAATTTGCGTCCGGTCATGGCCACTTGGATGCAATTTTAAAAATGGCTGTAAAAAAATCAAGTAGGCGTAAAAAGTTTTTTAAATGTCAAATTCTGATTCAGAATTATCTGGAGAATCCAAAAATGTAAAAATATACAGAGTGTTCCATTTAAAAAATCTAAACTTGAGTCATTTCCGGTGAAACTGGAAGTGACCAGAAACTGAAAAATATGAAAAAACTCTCCCCTTTATGTATCATTAACCTATACGAATTTTCGTTTTGATACATCAAATACTTTAAAAGTTTTGGCCTGTCTAATAGATTCGTTGACATCCGTATAATAAAACATTTTTATAGGAAGAAAAAGCTTACTTATGTGTGTTTATACAACCAATTTTACACGATTATTTTTGCTTAAGCAAAGTATGTTTTATATTGGATTTATAGCAGTATTTTAAAACAGTCATAAAACCATTTTTGGATTAATAAAACTAATATTTGTAGTTTATATAGCAGTGATAATAATTTATTTTTTACGACAATTTAATTGAGGTAATTACTTTTATAAAAGAATTTTATATTTGTTGATAAACTAAATCTAATAAAATACTTAAAAAACATTAAAAAAACCTATTTTTTTAATACAAAATTATTATCTAGCTAACGCTATATGATTAGTAAAGCAGAAAACTTTTTATCTTTGTGTTGCTTAATCTGTTTATTTTAAAAAAATTAAAAATATTTCTAGCTAAAAAAAGATGCCGATAACATAGATTTAGAACTAACTAAAATCGGTAAAAATATCAAAGGAAATAAACAATTAAGAGCCTACGGTTTTATCTCTAAGTTTAATCACTGAATATACATATTGGTGGTCTTCCTATATGTAAAATTGGAACAATTGTTAAACAATGGTAACTTTGTTAATATCCAAGAAGCAGAAATTCGTCATTTTAATGTGAAACTTTAAAAAACTGGAGATGCAGCGTTGCCAGGTCTAAAAATGACTTCTACAAACTTACGTTAATACTTACTTTACAAAAAGTGATTAGCTGAATCATTAATTCAGTATTTTGATCTCGTGAAGTAAAGATTCCTGAAGATGCTTCGTGCAATCGAAGGCGAAACGTCGGAAAGTTATTCCATTTTGACACGGTCTAATCTCAAGAACCATGATTTATTAAGTTACGTGCTTTATTTTGCTTTCCTTGTTTAGTTTTTTCAAACAATGGAATAGCTACAAAATGTACAAAAACAGGATCTATCTCATTTATCCAGAAAAATTCAAAAAACATACTTCTTCACAAATTCATTTAGAAAATTAATTGCAGCTAACGGATATCGGTAATGTTGATATTCGTTAATTAGACTCTGCCTATCAAAAATCGGTAAAAATTTAATCAACAAGTTATGAAAAATCGCTATCGATTGTGAAAAATATTGCAGGGTATTCGAACTGGCCTTGCAAGTACATAACGAGTCTTTAGAGAGTTTAAATTCGGAAATACACAGGGGGCTTACTGGAATTTATCAGAAATCGATATAACTATGAAACAACATTTGCAAGGAAATAATATTTTTAAAGGTACTTCAAAATGAGTTCAAAATGATATATTAGACGCCATTTTTATAGTGTGCCAAGTAGAAATAAAAAACAAGTACCAGAAGCCCGATTTGTAGCGATTCAGTGTGATAAAACCACTGATATTTCTACGCAACGAAATTATCAAATTTACGAACGTTTTTGGAAATTTTTAAAACCTGTGTTACATAGTGCTAATGACATCGCCAGAGAAAATAAAAAAGAGTTGGAATTACTTAATATTTACGCAAATCAACCAGTAGGCATGACAGAACAGGCGTTACGTCACGAAGGGAAAGAGCGTGTATAAAGTATTATAAGAAAAGAATCCACACGCTGTCTATGTACATTGTTAGGCAGACCAACTTAATTTAATTTTACGTTTCTGTTTACAAATGTGGCAATTTTTTTGCCTGTTCCCATCTCTCCTTCCACTTCTCAAAGAAACGTGGTTTGTAACAAGCGGTACATTCTCTGTAACCTCTTTTAATATTAGTAATAATTTTGAGAAGTCTTCCCAAATTGGTCAATTTATCCGCTTTTTTGCTCCCCTTGGATGCATCTGTGAAGACGAAGGCTTCGTCTGGAAATCTTTCCCTGGATTCATATAAAAAAGAAACTTCATCAGCATTCGACAGATATCTCGGGAGAGGAAGATTTTAGCTATACAATGTTGCCAAAATATTCAAATTATTTCTTTAGAGTCTTTTATGGCAAATTGTTTGACATTGACAGTTTCGTTCTGACATGAAATTTGTACGTTTACTTCTTATACAGGTTTTATGGCTTCGGATATCAGCAATCATAAAAACAGTATTTTGCATATTTTTTTTTAATAGAACAGTAAACAGTATTAAAAAGCGAAATAAAATATAATACTGGTTTTAGCAGTATGGTTGGCCACCCTAGTAGTGATTCTGCGGAACGATCGTTTTCTTGTTTAAAAATAAGTCGCACCTTTCCGAAATACAAAGAACTAATGCATTATTTTATTTGGGGGCAAAAAATGCTAGTATTTTGAGAGCAGTTTTAAGCCATTATAAACTAAGTTTACAGAAGCAATTTTAAGGAGTAAGTAATTTAAAAAACATAGTAATTTATTATTGCCTACCCTGTTTCAAAGGCACTGCGCGCCACTGGTAATTAATATCTAATTAGTGCTGGTCAAACAGTTACAAATTTGAAGCTTCTAATACGTGTCCTACAACAATTAAAACAACAAATTATCATTTCGCACTTTAATTTAATTGCCAACGAAAAATGTTAAAATTTTCCCCAGAAGAAAATCCTAATTGGCGCCCACAAATGGACGGGGAATACTTAATATTTAATTTAAAATAATTTGCACATTGAGGGTCCCACAAAAGGCAAATAAGTATGAAATATTTGCACATCAGAGCCTTGTTGAACTGGTCTTTCTTTAAACTTTAGACTTCCAGGGGATTGGATGGATTACCGTTCTTTGTAAAAGTTTTGATGGGTTTTAAGATTATTTATCATCTGAATTTCTTAAACTTCTTTACCATATTTTGTAGGCCTTCATCAATAATAAAAAGTTGTAGCAGATGAAGAGTGTGACACAAACTTCAGTGAGAGTATAAAATAATGGGTTTTTAGTGTGTTTGAAAGTTTTAAAAGAGTTCTTTATCAAAATAAAAAAAATACCATTTAGGTAAATTAAAACTGAGTTTTGCGAAAGTTTTCCTTATTACGCTTGGGTAAAACACAGTTCCAGAAGAAAATTGGAAACAAAAACCATTAAAGGACTTAACTTCTTAAAAAACAAAATGAAATAAAAATACAAAATTGGTGTAAAGGACCCCCGAAGACTTTCATAGAGACTTTTTGCGTCTCGCCAATTTTTATATTGGGGTCAGTGTTGGTAATTGAAAATGATTTTATGTATTTCATACTTTCAGGTATTTCAACGGATGTATTAATTTAATTATAACTTGTTACTTCTAAATGTAGGCTATATCGGAATGTTGGTACTTTTTACAACCTATATATATATATATATATATATATATATATATATATATATATATATATATATATGCATATATACAGGGTGTCCCACAATGCGGCGATCGATTTCTCAGAAAGTAGGCTTTAGAAAAATTTGAAATTTTGGCAGCTAACTAAAGTCGATGGGGGCAATTCGCGCAAAATATTTTCAAGATGGCGGTACTTCCGGTTATACCGGAAGTAGACGTCAACTTTCTTATTTTAAATGGAACACCCTGTATATAATCTAATTTTTGGATTCCTCGAAAAATTCTAAGTATATTTCATGTATAATATCCTATACCTAAGTTCAACTGTTTTTGAGATGTTTTGAATTTTATGTAAAAAATGACGTTTGCAGGTCTAGACATAACTATAAATATCTGCTTATCGAAGTCTCTATTATTTATTTTCAGTTGGCTTCCTTGTCCAAAAGAGTACACTTTAGTGGCCTGTGCTGATATTTTTATAATAAATAAATATAAGGTGATCAAAAACTGACATTTTAAATATACTTTAAAAAATCGTTAAAAGTTAGTTTTTTCAAACGGAAACTCCCAATTTTTATAATTTTTTCTTATTTAACACTTTAAAATAAGGGTGACTGTGTATAAAGTTGTCTATTCCAAAAATTTGTAGTTTTTGAGTTATTGACGATTTTACATTTTTTATTCTAATAATACCAGACGGCTTCTAAGTTTTCTTGTTAGTTGGCTGTGACGGAGAGGCCTGGCGAGAATAAAACCAATTGGTTACTATAGAAATGTAATATTTCTTGTCGTTTGACAATTACCTACTAAAATATTATTTATTTATTATAGTAATTATAATAAGTATTAAACTAATAATCATGCCGGGGGATTAAATTACACACACGAGGATTATTTGAATTTGTTTATTATCTATGGGGAATCTAACAGAGTTTTAACAAGAACATGCCAGATATTTGCTGATAGAAACCGTCACCGAACAGCGTTAAACAAGTGTTGGAAAACTATAAAAATGTTAAAACCGTGAAGACAAAAATTAATTAAAGAAAGCCTATTCCCATTATAGTCTAGTCTACACAAGAGCACAACTTATTTTTCAATAAATGTTGAAAATGTCCACCTTGTACTTCCAAACATTTTTCGCATCTCCGAATAAATCCCTCGTGGGTGGCCGCTCTAATTGAAGCTGGAGATAAACTTTCGAACGCGTCCCTTATTCTTGCCATACAGTCGTCTTCCATTGTTACTGGATTAAAATAAACGATTCCTTTTATCGTTCCCCATAGAAAATAGTCTAAGACTGTCAGATCGGGGGAAGAGGAGGCCACAGGAAAGGTCCATTGTTGGCAATCCACTTGTCGTAAAACGTTGCTTGTAAAAAGTTAGTAACTGCAACGGTTCTATATGGTGGGGCGCTATCGTGTTGGTAAAAAATTTAACTATGTTCTGCCAAATGTAAATTATTTAAATATTCGTTGTCCAACTCTTCAAGAATATTCAGATATTTTTTTCCTACAAAAGTTTATAGACATAATTTTACAGAAAGAAATGCTTTGATAATATTCGTCGATTTATTGATTTAAGAAGAAACCAAATACATCAAAATTCAATTAACTGAATCTGAAGAGTGCTTAATTAAAAAAAGAAGGTTTAGTATTTTATGACTTTCTAAAGTACCCTGTATAAATAGCTTGTAAATATCTAACTAAAGATAACTTTCCTATAAAACTTGGGACGATATATTTTTTTAGATATGATGTGTTACGGTATGTGGACCAGTATTTGTATGAAGTAGTGTAGTGTGACCTGTATAAATAATTTAATTTAATTTATTTATGTAATAATATTTACTAAATGATTTATCTAATTTTGGATTGACGATAAATTGATAAAAAAAATTATTGTAATATTACCTAAATGGATTATTTTTCACTAAAAAAGTCCTTGTGTTTAGGGAATGTATAACTTACCCTTCAAATTTTCTTCGTAAAAATTCAGTTTTATTATTCCATCGTTCCTTACTGCACAAAATACATTAAATTGCCAGGATTCTTGAAAGTTTCGCGATCTTACTGCATAAGGATTCGAATCACTCCAAAAATGGGAATTGTGTCTATTGAAAAGGCTTTTTTTAGTAAATTTTGCTTCATCGGTCCAAATTATATTCTCCAAAAATCTAGGGTTATCTTGTACCATTGTTAAAATAAACTCGCAAAACTGTACTCTTTTTGGCAAATCAGTGTCTTTTAGATGTTGAACCAATGATATTAAATAAGGTTGGAAGTTATGTTTTAATAGAATCCTTTGCACTGAGTTCCTCGAGATTCCTGATTGTCTTGCCACGTTTCTTAGGGATGTCATTGGATATGCTGCAAAATATCATTTATCAACAATGGGGTTCCGCTTATTAATTTTTGCCTTGACGTTTCCAAAATTTTTATAGTTTTCCAACATTTGTTTAACGCTGTTCGGTGACGGTTTCCGTTTATCTGGATATATATCAGCAAATATCTGGCATGTTCTTGTTAAAACTCTGTTAGATAATAAACAAATTCAAATAATCCTCGTGTGTGTAATTTAATCGCGCCGGCGCGGCATGATTATTATTTTAATAATTATTATAATTACTATAATAAATAAATAATATTTTAGTAGGTAATTGTCAAACGACAATAAATATTACGTTTCTATAGTAACCAATTGGTTTTGTTCTCGCCAGGTCCCCCTATCATGGCCAACTAACAAGAAAACTTAGAAGCCGTCTGGCATTATTAGAATAAAAAA
The DNA here is from genome assembly GCA_030620095.1 of Kuschelorhynchus macadamiae. Taxonomy (NCBI): domain Eukaryota; kingdom Metazoa; phylum Arthropoda; class Insecta; order Coleoptera; family Curculionidae; genus Kuschelorhynchus; species Kuschelorhynchus macadamiae. Next base: position 396,956 of record JAUTXW010002781.1, read on the forward strand.
TGTTAAATTATTTATAGCTCAAAAACTACAAATTTTTGGAATACACAACTTTATACAAAGTCACCCTTATTTTTAGTGTTATTAATTTTATTATGTTTATTATTAAATTATAAAAATTGGGTGTTTCCATTTGAAAAAAGTAACTTTTAACGACTTTTTAAAGTATATTTATAATGTCAGTTTTTGATCACTCTATATTTATTTATTATAAAAATATCAGCACAGGCCAATAAAGTGGATCCTTTTGGACAAGGAAGCCACCCGCAAATAAATAATAGAGACTTCGATAAGCAGATATTTATAGTTATGTCTAGACCTGCAAACGTCATTTTTTACATAAAATTCAAAATATCTCAAAAACAGTTCAACTTAGGTATAGGATATTATACATGAAATATACCTAGAATTATTCCAGGAATCCAAAAATTCGGTAATATACAGGGTGTTTTATTTAAAAAAAGAAAGTTGACGTCTACTTCCGGTATAACCGGAAGTGCCGCCATCTTGAAAATATTTTGCCCCCATCGATTTTAGTTAGCTGCCAAAATTTCAAATTTTTCCAAAGCCTACTTTCTGAGAAATCGATAGCCGCAGTTCGTCGTGGGACACGCTGTATATATATATATATATATATATATATATATATATATATATATATATATATATTTTTTTTTTATTTATTTACATTTTGTTAAATATGAATCGTCTTTTTTTACTCCAGAATTTTAAAGAAAGACAGTTTAATGGGGGGTAATTGGAAACTATTCAGTTTTTATAGTAAACGGTTGGGAGTTGGGGAAATGGAAATGAATGCAATATATATATATATATATATATATATATATATATATATATACCTTTAAAATATAAAATTTCCAGGTTTTTTTTGTGTTGTTACCCCCCACAAATAATGGGATTTTAAACTAATTTGGGAAATAACATCTCTGGTATTAAAACAACATGGTAGGTAAGTCAAAAAAAACAAATATACATTTTTAACTATCAGGAAAATGTATCCTAGGACTAGAAGTAAAGTTTTCTGAAAATATCAAGCCTCCTTGGAAATCTATAACAAAATATCTCTCCCTTCATGAATATAGACGGGTTTGAGGATGTTCCAATAATTTGACAAAAGTGTACAAAGCTACGTTTGTATTTACTAAAAAGAAGAGTCTACACGTATTATCTATACATGTAACATATTTAACTTTAATTTCGTCTTCTTTCCAATCCACATCTTCAATCAAAGTACAGATATTTATAAGTCACATTAAATCTTTTTCCCTCCTTTAAAGTAGACTGTTTTTTAAATGTGGATATTTTAAATATATTCGAATAAAACTTTCAAATATATTAAAACTATTTGAATAAACCTATAGTTTCCAACAGCACCTTCACTATATTTTATTAAACAAATACATTATAGATTTAGTGACAGAAAATAGCTAAACTGGTGTTTAACGTCTACAGAGTGGATCACATTGTGCCTAAATTTTTATTTGCTTACCTGATACTCTTCATAGGTAGCAATATAGCTGGTATAAGTGTTACTTAGACCAGTTAGAACAACTTCTGTGGCAGCATCTCCACCACTAGATATGATAGCATTTTTCACAGTGTCACGAAGCCTTCTTCCTGACATGGTGGTAAATTCTCCTGGAACACCTATCAGGGCAAAATTTCCCAATAGAAGGATTTGTGTTGAGACAATCTTCGGCTGCCATGAGTAGGGTATTGTTAACTGGAATTAAAATGCATATTTATTTCCTTGTAATATCTTGACATCTATAGTCGCCATAGAGATAGATGACTAATTTGATTCGCTAGTATCACATAATGAAAAGTAAACTGCGTTGTTACTTAGCAAAAGATCTATTTTTCATTCTATTATATTATTTTATTACAAGTATGTATATTTAAGTTTACTTAAACATCACCATGGTTTGGTCTTTATAACCTAAAAATCTTTATTTTTGATGATAGATTATGTCGTCTAGTTTAGATTTTAAGTACGTTTCGTAGTTGTTTGGTATTTACCAGATACAGTCAAAATCGCGTAAGTTGATTTAGAATTTTACTATAACTCTTCCTTAAAAACTAATGAAGTTACGAGTTATTTTTAAAAAGTATGACTTTTTACCTATTTTTTAATACCTGCAAACTAAAAAAGGCAATGTTAGCTTGAAAAAGTGGTTGTTGGCTAAGTAAAATATATTTAAGAAAAAAATATAAACTGCACATTGTCTATACAGAGCGTTTTTATACTGCTATATCTTCGTAATATTTATGATGGCATAAAAAAATGTCAGTATCCCTACCGTTTCTGAGATATAGGGTTGAGCTTTGCCAAATATGTATTTTCGATACACCTCGCAGCTTTATTACCTTCTGATTACAAGTAAGGTAAAATCTGATTATTATATAATTTCGCATATATTTACTGGTGATTAAATAATTTTTTGTTCTGGAAGACACGGAACTTTCAAAAAATATCTGTGGTTGAAGTTAGATTTTATGTATACGAAAACTCTATAGCAATCAGTTTTCAGATTTCTTGTAAGTTGTAACAAACCAGGAAAATTTTCTTAATGTCACCCTGTATTTTGAAAAATGGGGGTTATAAAAATCTGTTTGATGGCAATATAAGTATTACAAAAATATGACAGTGTTGTGCAACCCCAAGACTCTATGGCTACAAATCGGAACACTCTACTATAGCATCATTCCGGCATTTATACCTTGCCAGGAATTTATAACACCCTGCATACCGTTAAGTCCGTTAGTCACTTTTAGTAAAAATTCATATTTATTGAAAATAATTCATAACCTTAGCTTTTGCTAAAATATAAAAAAAATCCTAATTTGTTTACTGAACAACCCTAGGGACCAGAATATGCACTCAAAATGATTTAAAATAATTTGCGATTTTGGAGGTATCTCTCTATTTTTTTTATAGAAATATATAGGACATTTTCTTTATTAATAAATAATGATTTAGGAGCTGTAATTCTTCTTCCTAATTAAACATCTCGGTATAAGATATCGATTTAGGAGATTTGAGTAACAAATTGGGGAAATTTTGTTTTCGCAGCTGTGAATTTTTAATTTTTTCTTCTACTAAAGCTTTTGTTGAATTATAAGTATCGATTTAGAGTTTTTGGTAATAGATAGGATATAAATTTTAAAAAATCTAATCTTCCAGAATTGGCTCTAGTGTAATATTTGATGAGATTTTTTGACACTGGCAGATTTTAAGTATACAAGTAAAGCATATATTATGTTATAAAAATCTGTTATACAGGGACAGTAGTTAAAAGTTTAACAGTATAAGGCATCGATTTAGAAGATTTGGGTAATAAATGGGCAAAATTTTGTTGTCGCAGCCGTGAATTTTTAATTTTTGTGCTGTACTGGAACTTTTCAAGGATTCAAAAATTTAATTTCGATTTTTCGGTAATATATAGGATATTTCAAGTAACATTTCGAAGCGTAATTTAGTAAAAAAAATTCCACCTCTAAAAAACTGAAAAATTGATATTAAATATTTTATATTTTATAATGCTCGACAAAACATGTTTTAAATTAATTTGAAGATTTAATTTATGTCGGAAAAACTTTATTTTAGCAAAAATGTCCAACATTTTTGGGTTATTTGAGCTGGTAAGTAGAAAAATAATTTAAGCAGCCCTGTAACATTTTTTCTTACAAAATACTAATAGCAATTACTACCACGAACGCCACTGATGATACAAAACTAAATTTATTAAATGAAAATGCCCTTTATTATTTATTAAGTGGGACTTTGTACAGTTTTAAATAAATAATATCTTCTTGAAATATTGTTTTATTTAAATTTTAATTTAAAAGGTTTTCCCTTAGCAAAAATATGCAAATGGTCAGTTTTGTGTGATTTAAAAATTGCCAATTAAAAAAAGCAGTAGAGTAGCATATTTTTACGAAATAATAATGGCAATTACTTCCTGAACGTAACTGGTGAAGTTAGGCCAATTCTATTTCAATGAAAAAATGTTTTTTATGAGTTAAAGTTGTTCATTTGATAAAAATATGTGTTTGACAAATATTTACAGATATTTAGAAAAAATATATATAAAGCTCTGTAGTAAAAACAAAACGGGAATCTTGTAATTATAGTGAATATAAAACAGAAAATTACCTTTTTTCAATTATTTAAAAAAATGATAAATGGATGAACCTCTCTACAAAAAAACAAAACGAAGTTAGACATTTTCTCTGCATTTCGATCCGAAAATTCCTTATGACAGTTTTAAGAAAGGCAAACAAAGGCTTACAATGTTGCCAAACTTACGTTATAGTAAGCACCTTAATAATATTTTAAAAGAAGTAAGTTAACTAACACGACCGACGGTTTCCCTTTTTAAAAAGTTTTATTTTTCCAAAATATTTTAAGTACAAAATATATGTGTTTAAAATGGCTTCTTCTAACTGACTGGCCCGGTTCCGCTGAAGCGTAATATTATAACAGCCTCGTTGACATAGGATCCGCTGGCTCAGCAGTTCTTGGGGATGGAACGTGACATAACTCCTCCCTCCTCAGACTTAACTACACCTGGTATGGGGTAGTTCAATTGGTGGGCGGCTAGCTTCTGGCTCGGTGGTTGTCTTCTTGAAGAACTTTCTTTGAATCACTTTGCACAATGCATAGCCGCATAGTATAATTAAAATAATGTAAATTATAATTGTCCATAAGCTGGGTAATTTTGAGATTTTGTCAAAAATAATTCGTGGTTGGTTTTTTGAAATCTTGTTCTTTAGTGCATGTAATTCATCTAGCTTAATTTTTTGTAAGTGAATGCTTAAGTTCAGTAGTGGTAGGTATGGCTGCGTTTTTTCAAAATCAGGAAAGATTATTGGCTGTTTCTCGAATTTGGTTGGACTCTCGTCGTTGATTAATGATATTCCATCAAATTTGGCTCGGCAACCGGTCGGCAGAGTAACTAGGTAACTTCCGTGTAACTTCTGATGTTCTTCTTCCTGGGAACATTTTATGTCGATGGCTGTACTTTTAGGAACAATGAGTAACCATTTATTAGAAGTATCTAGTTGGTTTGCGACTGGTCGTGTTACAGTGACGTCAACTTGTTTACATGTGGAGGTGCTTGTACTGGGCTGTAACAGCTGAACTTCACAGGGGCTCCATTGGTCTATTTCTTTCAATTCTTCATTTTCGCAGATAAACAGATTGGGCTGTATTTCTTGGCATGGTGTTCCTCGATGAGAGTAGTGTAATTGATTTTTAATTAAATATTTATCATGCGGTATGACAACCTTAAACAGACTCTGGTGCGCCACTGGTACAGAATATAAATGATAATATTCAAAATTGTAAGGAGCAACTATTGGTACCTTTAATAGGTACGTTATTTTGTTATTTAGTATAAAACAGTTAATTTCAATTAGTTTTTCATAGTGGAAAATATTTTCTAGATCAGTGGGTAAAGGTAATCTATTGAAACCTACTATTTTTCCAACTTTCGTAATTTCTTTTGACAGATCGGTTAATTTTATTATACTTGGATGAATAATTTTTAATTTAGAAAATGCTATCGAGTTTTCAATATCCTGTAGGATTAGATCTATGATTTCATACAAATTGATAATTTGGTTTAGAATATCTTTAATAAAGTGCATGTTTTCCCTATATGTAGTTTTTTGCACGATTATGCTAATTTGATTTATTCTATTTTCGATAAGATTTTCGTTTTGGCCTATTTGTTGAATAGTAGTGTTAAATTTGTCGATGACGCTTGAGGAAATTGAGTTTTGGTCTCGAATGTTTTCCGCCAATTTACTTTGATTTTCTTCTAACTCTTTTATTAGTTTTTCATAATGTTCGCCATCGGCTGCATCTAAATTTCCTGTCACTACTTTGAAAACAGAGCCTACTATATTTACTAAGCCTCTTTTATTTCGTTGAGGATGAGGTATTATTTCTTTTAATTTGTTTTCTACCCTATCTTGTGTAATTTTTAATATTTTTAAATAATTAGTCGACTCAGCATAATATTCCTTGTGAGTAATTAAGGAGTTGGTTATGTTTTGTGATTTATAATGTAATTTGTTAATTTGTACTATAATGGGATTTAAATCATAATAGTGTATAAGTGTGAAGGTGTATTCTTTAAGTTTTGCTTGTCCTAGTTTTAACGGCAAAATTCCTGGGTTGTCGTCTAGTTGTCTGATCGTGACTTTATCTCCGTCTCCGATAACGGCCCCGACAAGGCTGAAATATAATATTTATATTTTAGTCAAAGTTGTACGTTTGTCTAAGTGGGCGTTTTAAATTATCCATATGAATTTTAGAATGAGACTGAGTTGATATGGTTTTACGATTTTGATTCACTGCTTCGACTTTTGTAGCATCTGCAAATTTGTCAGAGAGTTTTTGTCTTATGTGTTTCTTAATATAGACTTTTTGGTCTGGGCTATATAATTCAGGGTTATCGCGGTTTTCGTTGATTTTTGAGATAAGTTTTTCTTTATGATTGATTAATTTTTGGTTTATATTTGAATACATTAATTGTGATTTTTCTTTGTGGGTGTTAATGTAATCACTTAATAATATTTGGTCTAAGTTAATATTAAACGGGTCATTTGGGGAGATATGACCATTAATTACATCGATTGGTTTTAAATTTATAGCTGAATGGATTGAATGATTGTACGCTAGAACTGCGTATATCATTTTTTGTGTTATTGGTGTTTTATTAAAATTTTGGTTATTAAGTAAGCGTATATGCTCCGCTATAGTGGAATGGAGTCGTTCGACTAAACCATTCGACTGGGCGTGATTAGGGGAACAAAAATGTATTTTAATTTTGTGTAGATTTAAAAGTTCTGTCACCATAGTATTTTTAAATTCGGTACCATTATCGACTATGATTTGTTTAGGTATACTGTGATGAGAGAAAAACAACAGTAGTTTGTCTACCACTTCAGTGGCGGCGAGAGATTTGAGTGCATATGCTTGGGCGTATTTTGAGAAACTATCTATTATAGTTAAAAATTTGGTTTTTTCAAGTGTATATGTGTCTAAGTGTATGATTTCAAATGGTTTGGTAGCTGTGGGTGTGACATTCATTTGCATATTAATTGGGTGACGTTCGTATTTACTTTTTTGGCAAATTTCGCAGTTGTTAATGTATGTTTGAACAGAGTTTTTTAAGTGCGGCCAATAGTATTTATCTTTAATTCGGTTTAATGTTTCATCAATGCCGCGATGATTGGTTTTTGATTCGTGATAGTTTTGTATTATTTCGGGAATGCTTTGCTTGTCGGTGACGTCTATCAATTTATTTAGACATCTTTTAAATTTTAAAGATGGCCATTTAAATGTTTTTCGAATGACCTCACAAAATGGCTCGTATATTTCCGGTTTTTCGAAATATAAGTGGTATTGCTTATCGGGAATTATTAATTCTTTAACAAAAGTTAATATGTCCTGGTCAAAGTTATTTTCGGATATTTGAATATTGATACGACGTTTTTTCTCAAATAAGATGGTAATTTTTGGTTTTGCTGGGGAATGCAGTACTGAAGAAATAATTATTTGGTTAGAACCATAATTTACGGGAATATCGCAGATGGGGATTCCTACTATAGGATCTTCGCTTTCGTTGGTGTGTACTGTCATATTTTCATCAGGTGTTTTGTCGTCAGCTGATTTATGTGCTCTCATATCATTGACCTGTGCGAGGTCATTATCATCAGCTTGTGCTACGGTAGACATTTGGTCTAGATTTTCTTCTTCCCTTAGGTTTTCTTGTAATTCTCGGTTAAATTCTTCGATATATTGTTTTAGTGGGAAGTCTTCCGTTGTCTCTTTTGTATGCAGTTCAATTCGAGAAAGAGCATCGGCGTTTGTGTTTAATTTACCCTTTTTGTATATTATGTTGTAATCGTACTCGTTTAATTCGCCATCTTAGTAATTTAGAGCTAGGATCCTTTAAGGAGAAAAGCCATTGAAGTGGCTTATGGTCAGTTATTAAATTTATTTTTCTGCCAAATATGTACGGACGAAAATACTTGGTGGCCCAGACGATTGCCAGGAGCTCTTTTTCGATTGTCGAATAATTCCTTTCGGAATCATTCAGTGTCCTTGATGCGTACGCTACAGGCAGGTCTTGTCCAATTACACCCTGCGATAGGACACTCCCAATACCCACGTTACTTGCATCTGTGGTTAAGTTAAAGGGTTTTGAGAAGTCTGGGTACTGTAGTATAGGTTCATTTACTAGCAGATTTTTACACATATCGACACATTCTAAGAATTCTTTATTATGTTCTATAGTGGCACCTTTTTTTAAACACTTAGTAAGTGGCTTTGTTATTCCCGCGAAGTTCTTAATGAATCGCCTATAATACCCTAACAATCCTAAGAAACCCTTAATCTGTTTCGTTGTTTTAGGAATCGGAAATTTTTTGATAGCTTCTATCTTGTCCGGGTTTGGTTTAACGCCATTAGCTGTGACTACATGGCCAAGATACGCTACTTCTTTTCGCAAGAATTCCGATTTGTCTAATTGGATTTTAAAATTAGACTCACGTAGACGCTGAAAAACACTTTTTAATCGTTCTAAATGTTCTTGAAGTGATGTAGAAAAGACTATTATGTCATCTAGGTATACTAAGCATTTTTCGTTCTGAATTCCGCGAAGAATGTTGTCCATTACCCGCTGAAACGTTGCGGGGGCGTTTTTCAGCCCGAATGGCATTCGCAAAAATTCATAGTGCCCATTCTCGGTGCTAAACGCCGTTTTTTCAATGTCACTGTCGTGTACTTGAATTTGATGAAATCCGCTAGCCAAATCTAAGGTTGTAAAATATTGGCATTTGCCTAATTTGTCTAATAAGTCTGTAATATTAGGCAGCGGATAACGATCATCAAGGGTCTTAAAATTTACACCCCTATAATCTAAAACTACCCTATATTTAGCCACCCCCGAGGCATCTGCCTTCTTAGGGACCACCCAGATGGGTGAGCTCCACGGAGAACTACTAGGTTGTATAATTTTTTGGTCTAGCATCTTTTTTATTTGGTTTTCCACCTCTTTTTTGTGTATAAAGGGGTAGCGGTATGATTTTGTATACATCGGTATCTCATCTGACGTTCTAATTCGATGTTTTATTTTGCTAGTGAAAGTTAACGGGTCGTTTTCATTATAAAATATGTCCGAGTATTCATGAATTAATTTTAAAATTTTAATTCTTTCTTCATCATTTAAATGGTCTATGCGAAATTTAGAAAAATCTAATTTCGATTTGGGACAGTCATCAAAGTTATTTAACTCGATCTCACGTAATTCATTTGAATTAAACTTTTCCACGGTAATCGTCTCTGAGAGATCTAACGTTACGGGCTCGCAAGTGTTATTTAACACTGTTGTTATCGCAATGCCTTTTCTCGCAACTGATAAACACTCTGGTATCTCGCAGTTATGTAATTTTTGATGAGGTATTATTATGTCACCATTTTTTATGGAAGTCTTGATTTTTATAACTTGTTCGACACGAGGCGGAATTGTTATACAATGTATTTGATTTTGTGTTTTATGAAATTGCAATTTAACGCGCGCATAAGGTGTTTCTAGGAATCCCTTATGATAGTCAAGGTTGGCTTGCAAAAGTTTAAGATTGTCGAGTCCTAGGAGACCGTCAAACACATTGTGGAATTTAAAGAGATAAAATTTCATATTCTTGTTTACGGGTAAATTAAATATTTTTGATGAGGGTATAAAAGCGCTGTATTGATGAGCCGATTTTTGGAATACTGTTGAAACCAAAAATGGGTCATTAATTATACAATTGGGATATAATTTTTTGGCAATATTTGGGTCGATAAATGATCTAGTCGAACCTGAGTCTATTAGTATTTTTAAATTTGTTTCGGGAAATACGATATAGGACAGTTCGCTAGAATTAGACATATTAAATGAAATTACTTCAGTTAAGTCTTTTTGTCTTGTTGTGTCGGGTTCCGAAAATTTTCCTTATTTTCGGTTGTTTCTTCATAAGAATATTGTTCAAGAGGCGCGGTATTATATATGTCAGATTGGACATTTGCTTCCTTATATTCATTATTTACATAAGAATAAGAATTATTTTGGTCATAATATTGATACTGATATTGATCATTTTGATTATATTGGCAATATTGGCTATCGTCATATGAGAGTTGCTCTGGTTGGTATAGATCTTGAGTTTCGGCATTGTAGACCTCTTCAAAAACTAGTTTTGGAGGGTTATAATTTGATGTGCTAGGCAAGGGTTTAAAGACCGACGTCTCTATCCCCGACATAGGCGTGGGTGTTTGTAATTGTTTCTGTTGGTTTGGTTTAAAAATGTTTGTTCTGTTGCCAGGTTTGCCGAAAACTTGAGAGTTCGAAAAATATTTTGGTTGTGGCCTATTTGGGTTTGGGCGCACATTTATAGGTTGTGTTGGAAAGCTGGGTCTAAAAGCGTTGTGTGGTGTTTGTGAATTAAAAGGCCGATTTTGGTTTATTGCGAAATTGGGTTGAAAACTATTAAAATTATGTTGCATGGGCCTAAAATTACTATTTTTTGGGATTGCTGGACTAGATTTGGTTTGATTCTGAAAATAGTGTATATTGTATTCTTGGGTTACAAATTGCAATGCTTGCATTAAGTTTTCTGGCCGCATACACCTTATGGTTGTACCAAGCGGTTCTTTTAGCCCTGATAAGAAAGTTTTAAGAGCAAGATCATTATATAGTTCGCGTTTTAAATGTTTCGCAGATATAGTAGTTTCATGTGAATCTATGTATGAACATAACAGATTTAAAATGTGTAATACTCTATCATAGAAATCGTTAGGCTTTTCATTCGGTAATTGTTTCATCATAACCAAGTCTCTATTTAAACAAGCTTCATCTCTATGATCCGCAAAATTACGACGCAGGGTGTCCTTCAGACTTTCCCACGTACCAACATTTTGAATATTTGCAACTAATTTTGCATGGCCAGTAAGTTTCCCTATTATAGAGTTAAGTAAATAAATGTTTTGAAAATTTTGTGCATTATTCGTATCATAAAAACTATCGATAAGTGATTGGCAAGTTGAAAGATACCTATTTAAATCATTCGGATTTCCATCAAAAACAGGGACACAATTTAGGTACTCTGGCTTAAATTGAGCCATATTGCTTGTAATTAAATTATTTATTGATTGATTATTGATATCTAAATTTGTAGATTCTAAATTTTCACTAATATTATTTGAGTTTGTGTTTGTATTTAAATCTAATGTCTCTAAATTTGTATTAGAAACAGAGTCAGTTGAAGGTGTCGAAATTTTTAAACCTTGTAATTCCGCGACAATATTTTCAATAGACATCAAGAGTAAATCAATTACACTTACAGAAGTATTTGAAGGGCAACTCTGGTCATTTCTATAAGGCAAGCTTTGGTTGGGCGATTGAGGTCCTTCCCCAAATCTTTGTCCTTGCGAAGACAGGCGATATTGGTCCTATCCTCCGTTGGTCAGCTGTTCGATGGTAATCCACAGTTCTGCGATAGATTGGAAATTTTCGATGTTCAGAAAATTTCACTCTGCTTCAAGCACCTCCGACAACGTCACAACAATTAGTTCTTTTTCGGTTAATTCGATTAAAACGAAAAAATCAATACAATCGATATGTATCGATTCCCGAAAATCCGTTCCGACTGCGCCAGTTAACTAACACGACCGACGGTTTCCCTTTTTAAAAAGTTTTATTTTTCCAAAATATTTTAAGTACAAAATATATGTGTTTAAAATGGCTTCTTCTAACTGACTGGCCCGGTTCCGCTGAAGCGTAATATTATAACAGCCTCGTTGACATAGGATCCGCTGGCTCAGCAGTTCTTGGGGATGGAACGTGACATAACTAGTACTTTCTTTACACCACATCTAACCTAACCTGACTTTATAACAAATCAATTAAATGATACAAATAAAAAAAATCAAAACAACAGGATAATTTTGGTAATTACTTAATTTTTACACCGTTGCCGATTTTGATGATTTTTTTGTATAGGTTGATTTTCGGGTTCCTATTACGAATCCGAAATCAAATTTTTTCGGTCATGTTTCATTTTTGAGTTATACATCCTCAAAGTTCATAAACATTCTAACCTTAGTTTTTCCTTCTTCTTTTTCATAAGAATTGACTAGTTCTGTATGAAACTGCTGCAAACAATTATAAAAGACACAACAAAACTCTCTTCTTGGTTTTCTTGCCTTAATTTTTCTGAAAAAGCAGTGGCGTATCTACACATCACTTATTTTTCGGTCCCGAGGGGCGCTTTACTGGAAACTGCGGGGGTGGCAAAAGTTGTAGTTATGCCACTGCTAAACAATTAGGACATTGGGAACACTCAAAAACAACCATACTTCATACTTTTTGAACTAATAATTTTTCTTTAAGGTTGGCATCTTGACATCATGAAAAATCATCGTGAAAAACATATTAATTGATACAAATTAATTATGGCTATATGTACATAATGTAGATCTGTACCAGCAGGAGAACAGAGGCACTAGGTGAAATTGTATCGAGTTAGCATCAGGTTAGGGGCCGTAGGCATCTTCAAAAAAAACACAAAAGTCGATCAACACTAATCCACAGCGAAGTGCATCACTAGCGGCATCCCCAATAAATGAATTTTCCGTTCAGTTATCACTCAGCTGAGTTATGTATCATGCCAGGCGCGTAGCCAGAGGGAAGGTCTTTGGGCTGGACCCTCTCCTACCGAAACTTTGGAAATATGCTGGTACAGGCATGCTTCTTACAAATTTTCCTGACGTTTGACTGTTTGGACCCCCCCTGAAATGAATTTCTAGTTTGGACCCCCCCCCCGAACTATATTTCTGACTGCGTGTTCGTGTCACGGGCCTATCAAATTTGGTTAATCTTTAGAATATCTAACATATTAATTACTTTTAGATAGAAACAATACATTCTTGTAGTATAAGACATTACTAGCGAGTACCCGCGACTTAGTTCCCATATGGCGATAACGAAGGGGATATAAAGAGGTACTTAAATCGCCTTATTTAAATACTTCTTTATAAACTACGTTTTTTGTTGCATTTTCTTTCAATATTTGTCAACAGAGGCTTGGAAGATTTTTTTATCTATATTATTTCCAATTTTTTGGAACACCCTGTATACATTTTTTAAAAATATGCAAAGAAATAAAATATACCTGTTGAAGCGTTTTTTTTTTTGAAAAACGAATCGTTTTTTAAATAAAATATGTTGTAATATTTAATTTCCATCCCCTTGAAATTTGAGTTTTGAAAAATCTCTTTTTATCAACCTTTTGCATCTTATAAACAACCTGTATGCCAAAATTCAACTTTTACGTCACGCGGTTTGATCAGAATCGTGATTAATAAGTGACCCGATTTTTTGAAACATCCTGTATAAATTTACAATACAAAAAATAGCGTTGAAAAGTCTTGGTCACCAAACGATCATTTCAAAAATGAATCATATATGTCTTGTTTTAACGATCCAATATGATAATTCTTCGCTGTGTTTTTTAATTTGGGGGATCCAAAAAGAAAAGTCAAATATTCAAAAAAGTCTACGTTTCGCAATTTATTATTGCATCTTCAGAACACTAAAAGACATACATAAAACGATATAGCTCTACAAGACATCAACTTAATAAATAGTAATGTAGAAAAAATGCTATACTGACTATGAAAAATCTGAACTGACTGTGAAAATTTGACATAAACAGTTTTTCTTTGGAAATTATTACATTTTAAGGATTTGACTGAAAATCACATACATGGGTTACAACAATAAAATGAAACACCACAACTAATTAAAACAATTCAACCTAGCTCGTTCAACGGTTGTTTGAGAATAGCAATATACCAAATATTTTTCCGTCTTATTGGAAAAAAAAATAGTAATATGGTTTTTTACTTTTTTATGTATTGTAAATAGACTGCAAATAATTTTAGCATACGGATATATCTATTTGATTTTATCAATTATATTGAAATATGCAGTACTGAGATTGTCTAAATCGGTTTTTTTATTAACTGAATTTTTATTCTGTTGTATATGTATCATTTCTGAGATTAGATCTCTTTTTAGAGTTAGTTTGTATCCAGTACAAATGTATTATCAAAATCGAATCTATGTCCTGTATCTCTTTTATGTTCTACTAACGCTGTTGGATTAGTTTTTAAAATAAAATTCTTTTGGTCATTTTTATGTTCTCTAATCCTGTCCTTGAGGTACCTACTCGTTTGTCCAATATAACATTTCTGACATTGTAAACAAGGAATGTGATAAACAACATTAGATTTTTGTTCCTTCTTTGTTTTTGTTTTAAGTTTGGAATAAAAGTGGGTTTTGAGTGTATTGTCATTTTTCAGTGCTATCTTAATGTTCTCATTATCTCTGGTGGCATGGTTCGAAACAACATTTCTTAACCTGTTGACATACGGAAGTTTACAATAAATATCGGTGGTGTTATTATTTGTTATTGTTTTAACCTTTCCGATATTTTTGCCCCAAAGAATCTTTTTGATTATTGAAAGAGGATAATTATTTTTAAGCAGCATACCTTTGATATATTGTAAGTTGTTAGAGTGGTATTTTTCCGAGGATAGTGTTAGTGCTCGGTGTTTAAGATTCTTAATGATATTAATTTTCTGCCTAAAAGGATGCTCAGATGAATAATTTAAAAGACGTTCTGAAAATGTCGGTTTATGATAGCAGTCTGTTTCTATACACCCTCTCTAATTTTTAGTTACCAGGATTTGCAGATGCTCCTAGATGAATTATATAGATCGGTGCAATTTTGTGAAAAATATGTTTTACCGATACTTCAAAAACAGTCAGGTACAACTTTCCAAATACTTGTTTATGATTCTAATTTGAAAAAAAAATGGTTCATTCATACATTTTCAATATATATTTCAAATTTGCCAAATTCCGTCGGTCTATTTTTTTACAAGAACCACAAAACCGTTTACGACAAATATTTAAATGCCATGTATTTGTATTAGGAAAACAACCACATTCCAGTTTTTATTAATACAAACCCTAAAGGCTAATTTGAACCAGCCTTGCCCTTTTTCACTTAAGTATATTCTCGTGTATTTTCACTATGTTATGTAAATTAGAGTTCCGTAAACACAATTTTCTACCTTTTTCGTGGATTATGATTAAAACTAAAAATAACGCGAAGCAGTAACAAGCACGGGTTTACACAAGGGCATTCCCCGCACGCACAGGTAATTAACTGTAATAGTTTAGTACACAAAACATCTCCAAAAAAAAACAAAATTACGGAAAATATGCTAGTTTATTTGATTGTATGAGCCTAAAATGTTACGTTTAATAAATAACGGAATATGTGCCGTGTTTAAATATCTTTCCCCTTTATTTTTCAACCAATCAAGACAAAAATTTTAAACTTGCAATCCAATAACAAACTAATACTATTTTTGAGTATATTTTGTAACTAAAATTTTCAAGATGATGGCAAGGCACTATTAAGAATAAACAACGAAACAGGAGGTCAAGAAACATATTTTTGAAACTTTTTCAATCCTAATTCATCCTTAGAATATGCAGATATTGAGAGTACCTATTTAAAAATAGCCGTCTTTCGTGAATTTAAAAGAACGAAGTATACAGAGTGCAGAACTTTTTGAAAACTTTTAAAATTCCAAAGTATTTAATTCCTTACATGTTCTCCAATTTTAATAATTTTAAATGTGTGGACTAATCATGGTACTTACCTATTTATAGACAGAGCTGCGATACTGAATACATGTATATACTTCAAGAAAATAATCAGTACGTTTGATACTATAGTCGAATGCAGTCTTATCGTGCGGGTCCAAAGGTCACCAACATTATGAATCAAATCAGAAAACACAGTGACTACCAAAATGTTGTGTGATTCTTTTATCGAGGTATTAAATCTCGATGGGCTATTTACAAATATACGGGGAGAAAGAAAATAGTTTTTTTTTTATTAGATTACGCAATATTATTAAGATAGCCACTTAATATTATTTTATATGTTAAATGCCGAGGGCCTAAATAAAAAAATTCGCTAAATATGTATTTTGTTAAAATTTTTTGGTTGGCAAAAACAAAAATACACAAAATGACAAACTCCTTAATAAAGTCGGAAGGCGGTTCGAATCAGTGGAAGAATCAGGATATGTTCTGTTTATACAGCCACTTAATGAAAATGAGATTTTTTTTATCAATCCCCAAAAATTCTGAGCCCCGCTTGACCTAAAAATCTAACCACTTATACAGTGTCATTTATTTAAATGCGGGCCACCCCTGTGCACAGACAACTAGTTTTTTTTGTATTGTGATAACAAAAAAATTTTATTTTGCAAAAATATTATACATTTTTGTTAAAAACACAAGATAATTAGTTATTATTTCCCGCGTGAGATTTTTTCAGATCTTTACGTTTAAGGGTCCCTAGATGCCGAAAAACATGTTTTCTCAATCCAGGAGCCAGTGGCAAAAGCTCTGAGAATCAGTATAAGGAATGTAAAGAAACTTGTGCATGAAAAAAAAAACATAATTTACTTCCGAAGAAGATTAAGAAATGTACACGAAAAAATCCAAAGGCAAAAGACTTAAGTTACAATGCAAAAATGGATATTCATAATGCAATTTATAATTTAAACATATCAAAGACTAATATAATCCTTCAGAAACTTTTTAATATTATAGACTAAAAAATATCATCACTTAAAAAGTTCTCATCTTCTAAATCGTCCTCAAATGGCACAATGATCATATTTCTTCCAGTACTCCGGCGTAATATAATTTAATGAACCTTGCCAAACAATTTGCACTTCATTTGATGTAAGACCATCGTTCACATGTTTTTCGTAATATGATTTTGCCCCAGCCCATATTAATTCTATTGCGTTAAACTGGCAATGCTATGGCGGCAGATTTTGCCATTAAAAGGAGTTCTAGTTTCAGCATATTGGGTAAATGATTTTGTTTTTGTTTCATTAGCCAGTCATAAATATCACTTTTCTTCCAGGATGAAGTAGGTTGTTTATTTAAGATTCTTGAACTATAAGATGCACTGTCCAGAATGATTAAAGATGGAGCATCTAAATTTGGAATCAGTTGTTCTTTTAACCACTTTTCAAACAGATCACAGTTCATATTATCATAGTAGTCCATACTTTTGGATGTTGAAGAAAACAGTTTACTTGCACCTGGCAGAGACCCTGTTGAAGAACCTGCTTGCAAAATGATGAACCGTTTTCTCGTCCCACATCCCTTTTTTCTCTTGACAGTTTTTACAGACTCGTCCTGCCAAGATTTCGAGCCACTTCCATTAGAAAATATCCAAGTCTCGTCTAAAAGTACCACTTTTCTAAATTTTGAATTAACATTTTCAGTGTATTTCTTTAAAAATTGAATACGCTGACTTGCTATATGTGGTAACTCACATAAAAATCTTCGATTACAGTCCTTTTTATATCGAAAACTCCACATATTTATTAATTTGGCAACGATTTTAGTCCAATTTCCAATTCCAATTTCCAATATGCCTCGAAAGCTTCTTTTAAAACTCGAAGGGTTACATTAGGTTTTGATGTGTATAAATCGTAAATTGCATTACGAACATCCATTTTTACATTGTCACTTAAGTCTTCTGTCTTTGGCTTTTTTCGTGTACATTTCTTAATCTTCTTCGGTAGTAAATTATGCTTTTTTTCATGCACAATTTTCTTCACAGTGCTTATACCAATTCCCAGAGCTTTTGCTACTGTCTCCTGGACATTGGCAGGTGAATTTTCATTTTCGTAATATTTTATTAGGTTTTGTCACTGACTTGCCAATCTGACTTTGAAGTGACATCGCTCCAAAATTTTTGCAACTGCTGGTATTTATATGTTTATCCTGTTTTTTCATATGAAAATATTATAGGTCAATCTAATTCATCTTCCGGATTTTATGCGGAGGATATGATTACACGTAATAAAAGAAAAACAAACTTAAAAAGTTTGTCGTTGATAAATCGTATAACCCGCACGATAACACTGCTTTGACTACCGTAATTTCCCCTAACAATGGTCCACTTTTTATGGTTTGTTCAAATTTTTCGGCTTAAGAACTCTTAGTTAAAGATTGATGTTTTTTTGAATTGTAGCCTAATGGTCTACTTACATAGTTTTGTAGCGAAAGTTCAAAAATATTTATTGCAAATATTTTTTTCTGCTAGATTTTTAGTGGTACATTGTTGTGCTCGAAGTTGCCCAACAATAATCCACTGCGATTTTCCTATGATTTTATCCTTTAATTATAACGTGGGACTATAGTTGGCAGCTTTAGCCTAAACTATGAGCCATAGAAAACATAAAAATACACATATATTATATTTCAACATTTTTATTTCATTTAAAAAATCGGTAGAAATAATTTCCATTTCTGGTAGGTATAAAACAGATTTCCAAATCTTATTAAAACCTAAGTACTAAAACAGAACAAATTAAAACGTTTTATAAGTTTAGAACACAAATTTAAAAAGTGTACAACAGCAGAATTTCACAAATTTTCTAATTCTGAGACTGAATACAACTTTCTGCTCTTGGAAAATAATTTAGGACTGCAAATTTTCATTATAACCTCATTGGTACTGTACTTAAGAACGTCTTTGATCTCCGGCCACTTCCATAAATTTCCACATTTCTCCATGCAGCTTACCATGAAACCCTTCTTTAATGTCTGTTCTACGATACCTGGCCAGTATTGATGATTATAGGTGACAATAACATAGTCACCAATAACTAAAACTAATGTGTCACTGGGCTTTTTTATTTTTTCTTCAGACTGTAACTGATCGTTTTGTAGATCACTGAAACTTTCTGATTCAGTATCAGAGGCAAGAGACATATGAGTTGAACTTTGTTCGGAATCACTTTCAGATAACTTTCGCGTCCTTTTTTTACTGTTTCGACTTTTTATACCCGACGGCCCTGTTCTGGATTCTTCTTCTGTTTGCGGCTTGTGCAAGTCTTCTGGAGCTATGCTCTTTCCGGCCTCAACGTTAACTTTTCTTCTCTTGCGAATAATTTTAGGGTCTGTTTCTGATAGTCTGGTGGTTTGAAGAAAGTCAGTAAACGACTTATTTACTAAACTTAGATCATGCGTTGAATGCATTCGGTCACTATTAGGAATTTTCTCTAAAACCATATTCCTGTTTAATGGGTAAATACCTGCTTTTCTAAATCCAGACTGAAGGTTTGACGCACCATTAGGTTCAATTTTGTCATACAATGTTTTCAATAATGCAGGAAACACGTCCTTTGGTACAGTTGGATGCCTTCTTCCGGCCGGAGTGCTTTTCCACTCATCAAGAACTGTTCTCCAGTGGATCTTAAAAGGACGAAAGAAGGAAATGTCCAAAGGTTGAGTCAAGTGTGTGGCATTTGGAGGTAATGCTACAAAAGCAATGTTGTTTTCTCTACACAAGGTTAGAACTCTAGCACTAATATGTGAGCTTAAATTATCTCCAATAACAACACTTTTTTTATGACCAGAGCGTTTTATTATTGGAAGTAAGACGGATATGAACCAATCCTCAAAACTGGCGCCATCGAACCATCCACTCTTTGTGTTATTATATCTTGCTCCAATTGGCCCCCCCTCAGTCCATGTATCCCACATTTTTTCCGCTTTATAATTTACATATGGCGGACAAATTTGCCCTGTGGCATTCCCGCACATCATTATTGACACTGCAGCCTTGGATGAATTTTTTATTGCTTCCGGATACTTGCATCCCCTCTTTGTAAGCACAGTTTTTTTCCCTGGATCGTCGACTAGATTGGTTTCATCGTAATTCCAAATTGCTGAGGGGGGAATACCTTCCAACACAGTTTCTAAGTTGTTAAAATATAAATTTACAATGTTGTCATCAACGGCAGCCCGACTTCTTTTGATATTACTGCATAGGCGTTTGCTCAGATTACCCCTCTGTCTTAGTAAAAAACATTCAGTCCAACGTTTTCCAGGACAATTATTCTTGAATCGCACTTCCTTGCGCCCAGAGCTGTCCAAGTACATTTTAATAATACATCGCAAATCAAAAGCAGTTATAGGAAATCCAAAATCACACATAGCAACAATATGTTGAACGAACATGTCCTCTTCTTCTTTTGTAAATATGCATTTTCGCCCAGGAGGTCTAACCGTATTACTTTTCAAAGCTTTTAATTTTAAAATGATAGAACTGCGTGGAATTTTGTAAAATGTTGCAGCTTCTCTTTGCGACATTTTTTTCCCCAGAATATCGTTAAGGCACTGTTTTAATTTCTCCTCAGAATATGGAAGATAGAGCCTTCCACCAACTTTTCGGCGTTCTAGATTTGTTCTAGGCATATTCTGTAACAAACAGACTGATTTTTAGGTTCAATTTGACTTTGCTCATTAACTATGTTATAACAATGGTCCTACGTGTTATATTAAATATGGTCTGAATTTCCAGGAAACTGATCCCAACAATGGTCCACTTAGAAATTTGGACCATTGTTGTGGTCCACCTAGCAAGTTTTTACTTAACCTCAAATTCAAGAAAAATAAAACCTCTTCTTAAACTGTAGGGGTTATTTTTGGTTCACTTCTATATAAGGGTACACATCAAAACATTGTTAGTCGCGATATAGCTTACCGGAAGGATTCAGTGGATCAAAGTTTGCAACTTTTTAAATTGTTCGGATTTTTCCACCCTGGCTGAAATGCGACGTGCTCCGATCGGGTTTATGTAGCCAACTGACCGGCTTAATACCTAACGGTAGGACTTATTAGCATCCAATTTCCGAACGCCCAGCTTAACGAATGGATTGACAGATAGAAATATAGATCGTTTTGTACTTCAAATGCAACCGGACCATAGTTGGGGACTAGGACTATTGTTACGGGAAATTACGGTATATGCGTATTTAACTTAAGTACTCTTGAATTAGCATTATTTGGGACAATGTATTTAGTACTTTTGAAAATACCGAGCAAGTATTTTAAAGACCACTTATCCCCGAATACTTACACTATTTTTTTTTATCGGTACACTTTGAAATTATAAATAAGTACTGATATAAATACTACCACAAATGGAAATAAGGACTAGTAATGTAAAATATTAAATTCGTGATGTGACATCAGTATACATTCCCTTTTTAAATTAGTCCCTATAGGATGAAAGTATTTGTACAACTACTATGTGTCTATAAAAACTTAAGGTAAATGATATAATTTCTTACGCTTACTTAAATAATATTGTTTATATAGTTGGCGCATTACCTTTCTGGAATGACGTCATTTTTGGTTATTTTTGTTTGATTTATGTTAACTGACAGTGACAAAAACATTTTGAAAAAACTCATTGTCGTTTCTTTACAACAGTCAATGCCGGTTTTGGTTATGTGTCTTTCAGAATATATTCGTCAAAATTGACATTCATTTGTTGTGATTCTTTTTAAACTTTTGCAAGATGCCGCGAAGATATAATCAGCAATCACAGCTAATAGTTTTGAATATCTTGGCTTTTTTTCAATTGGAAAAAGAGCAAGCTAAAAATGGAATCCTTCCGCAAACTGATAATATAATTGAACGAGCTTCAAATGCAACAAAACTTAGCCATACAACAATCATAAATATTAAGAAAAGAGGAATAACGAGCGATGAATCCTTTACCTCCAGAATGTCTCAAAAGCAAAAAGAGGTAAAAACAAAAATTACAGATTACTTAAAGAACAAAATAAGAGATACGATCTACTGCATGTATGCGAAAAATGAATATGTTACAATGCAGACTTTGCTTAAAAAACTAAGAGATAAATGAATATTTTAATTTTTCCATCACCTCGCTAAGAAAATACGTAAAAAGTATTGGTTTTAAGTGGAAGAAATCAAATAATAGAAAATACCTGATGGATTTGCCCCACATCGTCCACAAGAGAATCAATTTCTTGAGGGAATATGTCAAAAATCAAAATCTAGGACAAGATGCTTATACCACCGTATTTACTGATGAGACTTGGATTTTTAGTAAAGGTTCGTTTAGAAACAGCTGGCAGGATAACACTATGTCTACAAGTTCTAAAAAAGCTAGTGAAGGTCATCGATATATTGTAGTTCACGCTGGATCAAAGGAAGGATTTATTAAGGGGGCCAGTTTAATATTTAAAAGTGGACTAAAAAGCGGAGATTATCATGACAATATGAACAAGTAAAATTTTGAAAATTGGTTTAAAAATCAGCTGGTACCAAATCTTCCTCCAAAAAGTTTGATAGTGATGGACAACGCAAGCTATCATTCCGGCCTTTTAGAGGATATTCCAAGAAAATCATGGACAAAGCAGAGATTGATTGGATGGTTAAAAGAAAAGAACATTGACTTCCCAGAGAGGGCCATGAAGGATGAAATATGGAGCATTGTAGAAAAAAATTGTAACATTGAAAAAACATTCTACCTTGACGAATATGTGAAACCTTTGGGCCACAAAATACTAAGACTTCCTCCATACCATTGTCAATTTAATGCTATTGAAATGGTATGGTCTGAGTGTAAGAGGAAATACGACCAATACATTGCTAGTCTGAAGGGGACACCATCGGAAGTTTTGGCCATGTGGGAAAAAGCGATAAATGAAGTATCTTCAGAGCATTGGAAAAATTATGTCAGCCACACAGAAAGGGTAATCCAAGAAGCTTGGAAGACAATACAGATATGTGATGCTTCAGACATTGCGCCACTTGTAATTAGTACCGACGAAGACAGCAGTGACGATGAAGAATTTAGTTCTGATTCTGAAGACAGTGAAGGGGAGTAGTTTTTATTTTTAAAGTTAGTTAGTTATACATTAATTTCTCTCTTTTAGTTTTTAAAGCAAAGTCTGCATTGTAACATATTCATTTTTAGCATACACGCAATAGATCATATCTCTTATTTTGTTCTTTAAGTAATCTGTGATTTTTGTTTTTACCTCTTTTTGTTTTTGAAACATTCTGGAGGTAAAGGATTCATCGTTCGTTATTCCCCTTTTCTTAATATTTTTTCAGTATAGTCTGAAGATATAATCAGCAATCACAGTTAATAGTTTTGAATATCTTGGCTTTTTTTCAATTGGAAAAAGAGCAAGCTAAAAATGGAATCCTTCCGCAAACTGATAATATAATTGAACGAGCTTCAAATGCAACAAAACTTAGCCATACAACAATCATAAATATTAAGAAAAGAGGAATAACGAGCGATGAATCCTTTACCTCCAGAATGTCTCAAAAGCAAAAAGAGGTAAAAACAAAAATTACAGATTACTTAAAGAACAAAATAAGAGATACGATCTACTGCATGTATGCGATGAAATTACCTCTTTTTGTTTTTGAAACATTCTGGAGGTAAAGGATTCATCGTTCGTTATTCCCCTTTTCTTAATATTTTTTCAGTATAGTCTGTAATTGAAAATTAAAATAATTTTGATGAAAATGGGTAACTGGCGTCAATTTATTACATTGCAAACAAAGAATAAGACTAAGATGAAAGAATTTATATTAGTAAAGTCTTATTTGCAAAATAATTTTAGTTTTTGAAGTTATAATAGTTATTTTTGTATTAAGTGTGCAAAATGAGGGTTTTTTTATGGCAATGAGAGTGTTAATTTTTTGCCAGCCATTTTCGACAAGTTGCAGCGCTTTCTGTACAGAAAATGCCAATTTTAAATTCGCTTTAGCCAGTGCTGAACGCACCCCTCCTATCTACATCACTGCATACGTTTAGGTTAGGAATCATCGCTGAAATATAAATAATATAAGAAATACGTTATTTGAAACCAGCGTGACGTCATTCCAGAAAGGTAATGCGCCAACTATATTATGTATCGAAACATTCCGTAGACAGACTAGTCTACATGTTGAGGTATGTAATTATATTAAATATTTGCTTCAATTAATTTAAAGTTAAATATTTTTATTCAGTTGCGAAAAAGCCAAAAAAGATTTTTGTTTATACATTCCCTTGTTATGGTAATGAGAAAATCAAAAATTAATTTGCAATCTGTGACGTAAGTGTCACATTTTATTTCGCTTAAAAATGAGTTCTAACAATGATTATTTAAATAGTAAAGCATAATCGCGGTTGATACCGTAAAAATCGAAACACGCGTATAAAAAAGAATACAAGTTCATCAAATTGATAGAAGAGCAAAAGTTAACAGTTACAGATGAACGAGTTGTGCTTGCTTATCTTCAGAAAATGTCGGATCAGTACAAGGCGTCGACTATGTAAATAAAAGGGTCGATATGAAGCAACACCGATTCTACTAGAATGCCTGGAAGCGGGCATCGATGAGTCATCATAAGTAGTTTTTCTCGCAACGGCTGGAGTTGTGACGTCATGGCGGCCATATTGTTAGGCACTGTCATGTCATGTTAATGTTCACTTTTGGAAGTTTGTTTACATTGATTAATAGTAAAATAAGTTCTTTTTTCCTGGTTTTTAAAGTGAATGTTTAGTTTTTGTTACATGTTAGTATACTTACGAATAATTACAAGTGCATATTGTCGATTTCTAATAAATAAAGCTTGATTTTTACTTAAATAACCATATAGATATGTGTATTTTGCCTATGATTCCTTTTTTACTTTTTAGATTATTATAGCAAGGAAATCAGTTATCAGATTCTCAACAATAATTCCAGCTTTTGCAAAGAAGAAAACGCGATAGATTCAAACCGTGTGAAAGACCAGGTTTTTATGGGGAACTTCCTATAATCAAAGGGAATGCTCTTCGAAGTATAAGAGAGATCGTGTTTAGAAGGTTGAGGTTTTAGGCACATATTCATATTGCAAAAATATTTAATGTGTTAAAACAGTATTTAATTTTGAAACCATTGTTACTTACAGATTAAATTTGATGAATGACATTGAGGAATCTATGTGCAAATGCTCTAGAGGTCAATTGTTGTGTCATCGTAACAGATAGAGTAAAAACTATAGATGATTGTTTGGAACACGGAAGAAAAAATGTCTGAAATGTCAGAAAGCAGTAGGCCAATAATTGCCAAATGAAACCTGGTTAGTCGCAAGGAAGAACATTTGAATTGTGGTTCTGTCCTGTATGATAAATAGGATTCCCACTTTCATTATATAAACCACTCACAGGTAATATACATTTTATTTTTAATAATTATTCATTTATTGGGTATATTAATTCGTAAATTTTATTGAGCTTTAAAAAGTGTATTGTGTTTCAGTTACTAATTCTGTTCTATATATCTATATATCTAAATTATATGTTAAAAAGTTATTTACCACAAACATCATGAAACAGATTAATTTTGTATAGTTTGCAGCCCTCTCAAATTAAAATACTTTTTTTTACCACTGAACATCCCAGCCTAATAATTTTTAGCTTATTGGGAGATGGATATGTTTTATGGGTGGTTGTGGTAATGATCGATTATAAGTACACGTCATTCAAATAAATTGCTTATCAGTCGAACTGACAATTCTATGCTTTATTAACTGAAAGATATTAAAAGAGTGATTTACTCAATTGTTTATAAAAATTTAAACTGGTTTTATTGTATAAAAATTTATAAATATTTTTTTGACAAAAATAGGACAATTATTAATTACTACTTGACGTTTCGCCTAGCATAGTAGGCTTATTTTTTTGGTATATAAGGCTTTCCTTTCCTATCTACAAATAGGTAGATGTAGATGGGAAAGGAAAGCCTTATATACCAAAAAAAAAAGTTTTTGAGAAAGCCTACTATGATGGGCGAAACGTCAAGTTAATCCCATTGTTTGATTTTGCATATAAACCTATGCCCAAGAAAGAAGTCCAATTAATATATATCTAGTTTAGGAAAAAAATTGAATTATATATATATATATATATATATATATATATATATATATATATATATATATATTCAAGTTTATTCATGGGACCGAGTTGTCAGCTGAATCTACTTAAGATTATTTTTAATATACAATGAATAGTGCCCAACATTTGCCCATGTTTTTTTGAATTGAATTCAACTGAGAAATCCAGTATACAAAAGACAAGCAACATGTAGGTGAAAAGGTAAGAAAGAACCACCTCTATAAATAGCCACGACCCACGAACGAGAGCTGCTGAGGCATTTTCTGGATTAAACACAACTACTTCAATTAATTATAAATCGCCTACACATGTTTAGAAGACGCAAAATTAGCAAATGGTGGTGCTGCCTCGTAAAAACAATATTGCGCTCACTCACAACCACTAAACATGAAATTTAGCTTGTATGATAAACTAATATCTTTTCAAAATACTAACGAATTTCATGCAAAAACTAATTTCGGTTTAATCCACGACGTCTTTTAAACTTTTCCGGTACAATGTCATTACAAAGTTAAAACGAGTTGCCGCGTTTACGCCTTTTCAATGTAGTCATAGATTATCAACAAATATTTATTTTCGTAAATACTCTGAGGCCTCAGCGAAATTTAATTTCGCAAAAGCTATCTAGATTTAAAAAGTTCTATATTCAGGAGGTTAAAAGACAACATTGGCATACAGTTGAGGATAATACACGTATGTTAATAATGAAATACTCTTACTTACGTGTAACAACGTATATTTTTATTTTTAATATATTACATATTTTGGAAGCCCTTTATGGCAGCGTCTTGAAAAAAAAATATAACAAAATAATCAAGAGCAACTGACTGAAAATATGTTTGAGTTTCTAAATTCACAGCAGGGGGGCACAGTTGCTGGGGTGAACAAGTAATCTGATAGATATGTTTTTATTTACCTCATTGTTAATTTTTATCAAAAGTTGTTTTAACGAAATATTTAAGCTGCTAAATCTACTGAAACCCTTATCCGAAATGCAGGAGCCTAGGCTTGTTTAAAAGTTGTTTTGGGATTCGGATGGCGTTGTTTGTAACGATTACTGTTTTTTTTAAATGTTTGAACGAAAAGTTACGCTAGTTATAAAGAATAATACAAAACCAACGTTTTAGCAAACTCCGCACATCAATAACTATTGGTTTTTAAGATAGTGTCAAATAAGTGAATTAATTAATAAGGGAAGGGTATATAAAATGACATAGAGGGGTAAAACGACACATTGCTTGTATTCCCGCCAACTGCCGTTCGGAAAGGAATATGCTATTGTAATCTGCGCCTTGGGTACGCTGATAATTTATTTGTTTTTTGCCTTGCAAAGTTTTTGAAGTGGTGAAAGTGATGATGACATTTTAAATTCAGTTGTAACTTTTTGGCCTTTTTTACTGGTAAGTTACCATTTTTATAATGAGTTATGATATCATTGCATTTAGGTTTGCATATTTCAGAATTGTTAAAAAAGTTGTTGTTTTCTCAAAAACGGCATTTGTTTTTATTTTGTTCACGTGGGGTAAAATGACATATGATGTGTGAGGGTAAATTGACATACCATGTCATTTTACCCGATCATCAATTAAATAACTAAATATGCATTTTTCATAGATTATGTCGCGAAATGCTACAGGCAATAGAAGCTGTTAAAAAAGGTGAAATTGGGTGGCTTAAGGTATCAAAAATGTAACAATGTACCGCAAGCGACCCTAAGAAGCAATGGCTTGCAAAAAAATAAAACTTTAAAAGAAGGCGGGAAACGACTGAGCAGATTTAAACCCACATTTCCTACAGAGGTCGAACGGAAGTTGGTTGAACATTTAAAACTACTGAAATCAAGGTTTTCTTTGGACTAACAAGGCGAGACATGTTGGAGTTAGCCTATAATTTATATTTTATATTATATAATGGCCAGAAAAAGGCCGCTGGAAAGGACTAGTTTCTGCAGAAGAAATAAAGATATAATACTCCGTAAATCCGAAGCCACATCTGCAGCGAGGGCACAGGCATTTAACAAACCTCAAGTACATGAATTTTTTAAGGTGTTAGAGAAGACCATGCAAAATGAACACATCGTTCCCATAAAGGTTTATAATATAAATCTGCGTTATCTTCCGTTCAGCGCCCGCAGAAAGCAGGTCGGAAGCAGGTGGGTGCCATAACCAGCGCAAAACGAGGCCAACAGTTGTGTGCTGCATGGGAATTATATTCCGCCTGTCCTAATTTTTTCATGGAAAAATATGAAAAAAGAATTAGGGGACCATACACCTGGAGGAACTTTATATTTTGCTCAGGAGTCGGGCTGGATGACTGATCCACTATTTTTACACTGGCTCCAAGATTTTCAGCAATACGTCAAAGCATCTCCCACTGAAAAGAATTTGTTAATTGTCGATCAGAGGCGCGCAGTCCATGGAAGCAAGTGAAGCAGTTCTCCAAAAAAAATTACAAAATATCTTCTCAAATGTAATTTTTGAAATAGGAAATCATTAATTTAGTTTATACTAAAAATGCTAAAATATTATCTTAATTATCAAGCCCATAATAAATACGGCCTTGACTCTGACCCTGTTACAATAGAATATCGAATAGAACCTATGCGGACCGCTAGCTTCTCTGCAGCCAAATCCTGTATGCTTGATTTCCTGCGAATCGAGTCAGAGGTTATTGCACTTTCCACCGGCTGTTTGCAATTTTTGCATTTCAGTCGCGTGCTTTAGGTGGTGGCGGAAGCTATCGTTGGAGTAGGTTCCTTGTTTGAATGGCTATCCGTGTGTTGTGTGATACGTACGTCGCGTCGTGCATGGTGCGATATGGAAGACAATAATACGGGCGTGGATATACAAAAACCGTCAACTTCGTCTGCCGGTAATGCCGTTGAAAATGTTGGAGAATTTAGTAAGAAGAGTGTGTGTGAATGTGCGGTGTGTGTCTTAATAATAAAGGGATTTTCAACATTCAATTTCGCTGATAAGCTTCAAATATATTCCAAAAGAAGGGCAAAACCGCCTATAAAAAATTTAACCACAAAAATGAAAAACTGTATTAGACATTTTTATCGGGAAAAACAATACGAACCATTTAAATGGCTAACAGGGTGTGAAAATATAAGTAAATTATTTTGTTGGCCATGTTTACTTTTTGAAAATGAAAAAGGTCTCTGGAATAAAACTGGTTTTTCCGATTTAAACAATTTCCATAAAGCTGTAAAAAAACACATTATGTCCAAAGTGCATTTGAAGGCCGTCGTAAAAAAAAAGTCTTCGGCAAAACCAGAATTGAACCCGCCCTTAATAAAGGGGTTGGAAATTAGTCACCGCCAAGACAATGAACTAGTCGATAAAAATAGGCAAATATTAAGAAGGCTTATCGATGTTGTTTGTTTTTTAGGACAGCACGAATTGGGATTTAGAGGTCATGACGAAACAAGGGTTTCTTCAAATAGAGGAAATTTTCAAGATTTACTTAATTTAATGGCTAAATATGATGATTGCTTAAAAAATCTTTTAGAGCAGTCTAGCATTTTTCGCGGAACGTCGAATCGAATCCAGAATGATTTAATTTCCGCTGTTGCAACCATTATTCTAAAAAGAATTAAGCAGGAGATTGACGAGGCGCGGTTTATTGCTATTGTTCTGGGCGAAACAACTGATATCACTAATTTTAGCTAATTATCTATAGTAATACGCTACGTTAAAACAGACGGAAGTATTCAAGAGCAATTTTCAGGTTTTAAGAATGTGTCCGAAAATCGTACAGCAGATGCATTATATACCGTAGTTTATAACGTTACTAAAGAAATTAATGGAGAGAAAAAATTAGTTGCTCAAAGTTATGATGGAGCTGCAGTGATGGCAGGACAATTAGGGGGTCTGCAAGCTAAAGTTCGAGAAACTTTCCCAATTGCTGTGTTTGTCCATTGTTTTGCTCATAAATTATATTTAGTTTTATCCCAGTCCATCAATTACATTAAAGAGTGTAAAGTATTTTACGTTACTTTAAGTGGCATGGCTGCTTTTTTTTCCAAGTCAACAAAACGTACACAAGCTTTGGACTCCATTGTCCACAAACGATTGCCCAAAGTAGCTCTTACTAGGTGGAACTATAATGGAAGACTTGTGTTAACAGTATCTGAAAATCGTGAATCACTAATTGAACTATTCGAGAATATAATAGAAAATAATGAAACGTGGGACTCAGAAGCAATAAATAGTCCGAGGGGGTTTTTGGACTGTTTGAAACGAGATTTTAATTTTAATTATTTGTTGAACATATTTTCAGAATGTCGGACAATGTTTTTATTATATTACAAACTAAAACAAATGATATTGCTTTTTGCCTAAAGAAAGTGACCATTATGGCCAGTTCTTCGACCGGGTGTTACTGCGATCTGAACTAAAAGTGATTTACGAAATTGATGACATTAGCGCAAGAAATAACGTTAAGGAACTAATGCAATTTTTAAAAGACCAGGAGCTGGAAGATTCCTACATCGAAGTGTCGAAATTGTGTAAATTAGTATTGACAATACCTGCCACAAGTTAGTAGAACGCAATTTTTCGACACTTAAACGTATAAAAAATTTCGTTAGAGATTCAACGGGGCAGGAGAGACTTTCGCATACATCGCTGTTGTCCATTGAAAATAAACTTCTCCAAAATACGTCTGAGCATCGACGTTTTTATGATGACGTCATTGACGAATTTGCAAAAAATGATCGAAGAATCGAACTACATTACAAGTAGGTAAGTTTCTAAAAATTGTTTCCCTTAAAATTTCACTGCTCGCCCCTGTTGTCGATGGATATTCCCAGTTACAAATATCTTGACTCTTTTGCGTATGCCGAAGAAAACAACATTATGCTTTTGTGTTTACCGCCTCACTGCACTTGCTATGACTAAGAAATAACAAAGTGGCTTAGAGCTCATTCGGGTCGAACTGTAACGCAATTTCAAATTGGTAGCCTTCTAAATGAAGCATATGGAAAGGCAGCTATGGTCCAAAACGCTATATGAATCTGCCAAAACAGGCATCTACCCGATTAAGGCCGATGTGTTCCCAAACTATTTGTTTGAACCATCTGAAACCACAAACATTGTGTTTGATAATAATGTACCGCGAGCTATTGATGCTGATGATGACCCCCATCCTGGACTTAGTTGAAGAAACGATTCCACCACAGAACCTCTCCATGTCATTCCTACAGCGACTCAGGATATCTTGCAAAATTCAACAAATGACAGGTCAATTATGGTTATACCATCTGACTTAAGTCCAGTTCCGCTCGGACCATTTGTTTCAGGTCAGGGAAAAAGAAAGCCTGTTTTAAATTCTACTCTCAATTTGGAAGAAGCCAAGGAA
Organism: Kuschelorhynchus macadamiae; assembly: GCA_030620095.1. Classification (NCBI taxonomy): domain Eukaryota; kingdom Metazoa; phylum Arthropoda; class Insecta; order Coleoptera; family Curculionidae; genus Kuschelorhynchus; species Kuschelorhynchus macadamiae. Next base: position 428,276 of record JAUTXW010002781.1, read on the forward strand.
AAAAATAAACCAAAACTGTAGATATCAGAGAAGAGAAGAACGGTGGTAACCAGAGAAGTTCTTGTAGCACCACAATCAGACACCGAGACCCTTTTCCGCAGACGAGGGAGACGATTGTGCTTGTATTTATTGTACAGAAGTGTACAAAATATCCAGATGGCGAGCTGTGGTTGAGTTGTTGTTTTTGTAAAAAGTGTGCCGATTGTACGGGAGTAGACAAGATAACAAAAATGTTTTTTTTGTGAGCTTTGTTCGAATTAAAATTTATTAAGAATTATTTTGACTGAATTTTAGTTTAAAATGTTGCCAAAGGATTACTCTAAGGTTTTGTTTATGATTTGGGTAAATAATGCTATTTGTTTAAATAATGCCACCCTAGAGACACTCCTAGTTCTGGGATTTTTTGAAATGTATTGTTTACCTCTAGCAACTGCTCCTCTTTTGCGGTCAATTTAGAAACTTTAAAATATTTTCAGCCAATTGCTCTAGGTCAATTTTGTTATAAGTTTTTTTCAAGGATTTCCGAGATATGGATATTGAATGCCCTTAACTAATGGACTATGTATAGGAGGAATATTGGAATCGCAAACATTTTTAAAAATTTTAAGTTCAGTTTTTTTGAAATTTTAGAGCTCCAAGAACACAAAAAAGCCTATTTTTAGAAACAAGATTGAATGACTATACCAGGGTTGAAAAAAGAACATGTTTAAACAGTTTTAGACCTGTTTTTAACTTGAAGATGATGGTTATATTTAAAACTAAAAAAAAATGACCAACTTCGCTTTGTATTCCCTATGGTAGAAATCCGTCTAGACACGTCCGTGCAGCCAGTAAATCTAGCAGCCTCGAACCTCCGAATTGAATTACGCATACAAATATTTCTAATCAAATAGACCTAATTCTCGTTCTCCGCAACTGCGCAGCTAGCAAATCCTCAGTCTGACCCTGCTTAAACACTTGTTTTTTAGAGGTGACCAAATAAAATATTTGTAATCGTAAAAAAAATCACCCTCTCAAGTTTTACGTATTTTCTGGTTTTAGCGTCCCTGGATGCCAAAAAATATGTTTTAATTCCGGCGGTTCGTCTGCCGTTTTGTCTGTCTGTCTGTCAGTTCGAGGCATAGCTTAAAAGCTACTCATCGAACTGACTTCAATGGGGATATTTGGTCATATGGGGATATTTGGTATTTGGTAACAATCCAGTCTGCCGGAACAGGATCCAATTTCCTCAAATTTTGCACTCAACAAAAATAAAGTCTTATAAGGATGACCTGGTAATATTTTGGTAAAAATCCAATACGCCGGAACAAGATGGCGGCCTAGTGAGCGTTAAAAAAGTTATTACTAAAAAGACTAAATATCCAATTTTATACAAAAATCAAGTCTTACATAGGAAAGAATGAATATAGGATAACAAAACAAAATGACAGCATAATAAAATATTTAAAAAATCGGCCTGAAAAAAACTGCTCGTTACATTAATTTCAAATTTTGTGCAAGTATTACATGTGATATAGAGATAATTTGGTAAAATTGTGGTACAAATTCAAGATGGCGGAACAAAATGGAGGCCAGATAATTTTTTAAAAGATTAACTCATTTTTACTTACATTTAACTCTTTAAACAGAATTTTTAGATATTTTAATGTTTTCAGTATTAAATAATATTCAAAAAATAAAGATTTTTTTGTTTTTTGTTACGCTTGTAGAGAATTTAGCCAAATTTACTCCATATTAGATTACCATAATTTGATAACTAATTAAATGACCTGTATCCTTACTTGTCAGTTTCAAATAAGACAATAATAAGTTCTCTTTGCCACTTTGCAATTTTGACAATTTTTCAGTATTTTTGCTGTCAACCAAAATACAAACATTCAATCATTTGAAAACGCTTCAAAAAAAGTAAAATACTTAAAATGGATAGTACGGATAAGGAAATACTAGAAAAGGTAGCAGATTTGGAGCTACTGCCGGTAAAATCAAAACAGAAGTACGAAAAGCAGTACGACTTGTTCGAGAAATGGTCGAAAGCAAAAGGTGTGAAAACCGTTAAAGAACAGGTACTATTAGCTTATTTTCTTGAATTAAGCAAAGAATTTAGACCAAATACTTTGTTGGGTAAATATTCAATGCTTAAAAGCGTTTTAAGAGGTAAATAAAATATAGATATAGTAAGATGAATTAGATAGACCTATGATATTTTCATATGAAGAAAAAAGGATAAACATATAAATACCACCAGTTGCAAAAATCTTTGAGCAATGTCACTTCAAAGTCGGATTGACAAGTCAGTGACAAAATGAGTAATAGAAAACAATTTTCGGGTTTTTTGCATCCACAAGCGAAAAAAATGGTATTAGATCTAATAAAATATTACGAAAATGAAAATTCACCGGCCAGGAGACAGTAGCAAAAGCTCTGGGACTCGGTATAAGGACTGTGCAGAAAATTGTACATGAAAAAAGCATAATTTACTACCGAAGAAGATTAAGAAATGTACACGAAAAAAGCCAAAGACAGAAGACTTAAGTGACAATGTAAAAATGGGTGTTCGTAATGCAATTTACGATGTATACACATCAAAAACTAATATAACCTTTCAAGTTTTAAAAGAAGCTTTAAAAACAGAGGCATATTGGAAATTGGACTAAAATCGTTGTCAAAATTAATAAAAATGTTGGGGTTTCGATATAAAAAAGACTGTAATCGAAGATTTTTATGCGAGTTGCCACATATAGCAAGTCAGCGTATCCAGTTTTTAAAGAAACACACGGAAAATGGGGTCCGGTAAACTATCCTGACAGACGATTTTTGCATATTTTATTTTTTTTCCAGAAAATACCCATTTGTAATATTACATTTCAAAAATAAAAATTGCGGAATATGCAAGAGTTTTCATAAAAAAAATAATTAAAAGTCACACTCGGTCACAATTTGACAGCCTTAAAACGAAAAATTTAGCAATGTTGCCAGATTTTAGATGTACCAATTTATAGAGGAAATGAAATGACCACTTGAAAATTATTTGGACAACAGAATTGTAATTATTTATTGTTATTATTATAGTTTTAATGAAGGTTTTATTGACGAACCTGGGCTAACCTAACGTTAGCGGGACAGATTCACCTAACAATATAGTTTTTGTTACAGACACATCCCGCTTTCAATATAGACTCGGAATTCGGTTAGCGCGCTACCGCGCTCATTCTTTACAGAAGACCTAACTAATCCTAACCTAACCTAATCCGCATTTTTATTAATTATAAGTTCTGTTATAAAAAAAAATAGTTTTACGTGTATCATAACTTATAGGTATTTCTTTAATTATGAATACGGCAACATCGCACATCAAATTAAAAACAAGTATGGCGATGGGAACAGTCGGAAAGATGTTCGAAATCAAAATTACCTTTGATTTGTATAATAATTACATCTTAAAGTAAATTTTGAGTGCTGATGAGAGTTTTCCAAACATTTTCTCAATTTGGACTGCTAGAATGGTAGATAAAAACAAAAAGAAACAAAAATAAACGAGATTTAAGAGTGTCAACATAGTTTACCGAAACCCAGAAAATGTTAATTCAAAATTTAGAAGTGGTTCGAAATCTTGGCAGGACGAGTCTGTAAAAAGTGTCAAGAGAAAAAAGGAATGTGGGACTGGAAAACGGTTCATCATTTTGCATGCAGGTTCTTTAACAGGATTTTTTCCAGGTGCAAGGTTACTGTTTTCTTCAACATCCAAAAGTATGGCCTACCATGATAATATGAACTGTGAACTGTTTGAAAAGTGGTTAAAAGAACAACTGATTCCAAATTTAGATGCTCCATCTTTAATCATTCTGGAAAATGCATCTTATCATTCAAGAATCTTAAATAAACAACCTATTTCATCCTGGAAGAAAAGTGATATGGTAAGTGACTTTTTAGCGGGGTAACCTGAAAAATTTTAAGTCGTTTTTGCTTCGAAACTTTAAACTTGCAGAAAAAGTTCTTAAATTTTAATTAGTTGAATTCGTTATTAACCATGTTTCGTTACAGTGTTAATAATACTTATAAATAAAAATTTTATTTCATATGTTAAATAAAGGCACATTTTTGTTTCTTCATATCTTAAAGAAAAATGTTACTTTAGGTTTTGGCTATAAAAAAAACTATACACATATTGTTCGATTATTACTTTTTTCAGTCAGAGGTTGGAATGTTTAACGACATACCTAATATAAGAAACAAAATAAATCATCTATGACCTAAAATTAGGTAATAAAAAAACTAAATTTTTAACAGGTTTTCGGAGTAATTATCATAAAAGTGAAAATTAAAATTATCAGTAATATCTGATTATTGTTTTTAAGAGCGCTATGTGTAAAATAGTCTTTAAATTATTCTTTTAGTGTAACTTGAATTCGTGGGTTATGGGACTGCAATAAGGTCTAAAGTGAAACCACTATTTTCAATTGCAACGTTTCGTTGCAATTGAAAATAGTGGTTTCACATTGAAAATAGTGGTTTCACGTTGAAAATAGTGGTTTCACTTTACACCTTATTGCAGTCCCATAACGCACGAATTCAAGTTACACTTTTTCATTAGGGACCCGAAATGCCTATCCAAATTATTCTTTTAGTTTTACCAATTCAACAAAAAAATTTCAGTGATATACAGGGTGTCCCAAATTCGAAGGTGACCATTGGGATCTTGGAAACCGTAAGAGATACGAAAAAGTTTAAATTATGGCAAAGTTGCGTATATTGGTGCTCAATAAAATGCCGTTTGGAAATTGAAAAAATTCCGACTAATTTCGGAGATAACCGAAAAAAACCGAAAGTTCAAATTTTTTTATTTATTTTCTGCAGACTTTATTTAAAGAGATATTGCAAAACAAATTGCACTTTTTCATTGCCACTTTTTTAGTTTTTTAAAGTGGCGTTATTACTTTTTTGATTTGACGTTTCGGTTTTTTGGATCCATCATCAAGTTCATTTTTTTAAATACGGACCTGGATTTTTTATTTCAAATTTCGAAAGAGCTCGAAATTCTAAGCACAACAATATATCACACATATTATTTCAATAAATTATAAGGCTTTAAAATTAATAAAAACAAAATTTAATGTTAAAAAACGTTAAGTGGCTATGAAACAAAAAAAAACATCTGATTATTATTTTGAGTTACGTTACTATGGTGATTTACAGTGACATTTTCTTTTATCGTTTTTATTATTTATTGTGCGTTATAACTAATAAAAAATGTTTACCAAATTAGAAAAACGTAATATGCTACGAATTTATTACAAATTAAATCGAAACTCTAGACTTTCAAGTCAAGAATATTTTATTCAATATCCCGAGCGAAGACAGCCTCATGAAAATTATTTTGCTAAACTTGATACCAACTTGTTACAATTTGGAAGCTTTAACAAACCTAGAAATAAATATGGTCGTAGAGTTGATGAAAATGAAGAGGAAAACATCATTAATACGGTAAAATAATAAAGTTTTAATTTAAATTCATATCTTATACTTTTTTTTCATTTAAGGTCAATAATGCTCCTAGGGGGTCAACTAGGTTTTACGAAAATGAGTTGCAAATACCTAGAATGCGAATATGGCGCACATTACAAGCCAATAAGTATCGACCATACAAAATTCACCTTAGTCAAAAGCTTAGACCAGGTGACGATATCCGACGAATGGATTTTTGTAACTGGCTTCATAAATGTGAGGAAGATAACAATTTTTTATCTAAGGTAATTTGGACTGACGTGTGTAATTTTACAACCTATGGAATCTTTAACCGACATAATGAGCATTATTGGTCGGTAGATAACCCTCATCAACATCAGGAAGTAAGAGCACAATGTATGGGTCGGGATGTGGCGCAATAAAATTCTAGGTCCAATAATATATGAAGGTACCCTAACGTCAAATAGATATCGCGAATTAATATTAGAAAACGTTGTTGAACTGCTCGAAAACGAGCCACTAAATATTTTGCGACAGTTGTGGTGGCAGCAGGATGGTGCACCACCGCATAATGGACGTGAAGTTGCACAATTTTTAGATGCCTTGTTTCCAAATAAATGGATCGGAAATACTGGACCTGTGCGATGGCCTGCGAGAAGTCCTAATCTTAATCCGTTGGATTACTTCTTATGGGGGTTTCTACAAAATCGTTTATATCGCAATATACCCGATAACATTAACCAACTTCAAGAAAATTTAATTAGGGAGGTGAGAGCCATTCCTGCTAGAACCATACAACGGGCGATATTAAAAATTCGTAGACTTGCAGCAAAATGCATTGAAGCACAGGGTTTTCAGTTTGAATACCTTTTATAATATGTAATTATTTTTGTATACTTTAGTTTTAAAAATTCGATAAGTTTGTTTATTTATGTTGTCACTTCTGATATACCTAGCTTTAGTTTTTTCTAAATAAAGGTTACAAACAATTTTTGTGTTGTTCTATTAAACATTACAATGAGTATTATATTAGTAAACGTCAGTATAAATCTCCATGGTAACTTAAAATAATAATTTCATGGATTTATTATTGTTTCATAGCCACCTTAACGTATTTTAAATATAAATTATGTTTTTACCAATTTTAGAGTATTATAATTGATTAAAATAATATGTGCGATATATTGTTGTGCTTAGAATTTCGAGCTCTTTCGAAATTTGAAATAAAAAATCCAGGTCCGTATTTAAAAAAATGAACTTGATGATGGATCCGAAAAACCGAAACGTCAAATCAAAAAAGTAATAACGCCACTTTAAAAAACTAAAAAAGTGGCAATGAAAAAGTGCAATTTGTTTTGTAATATTTCTTTAAATAAAGTCAGCAGAAAATAAATAAAAAAATTTGAACTTTCGGTTTTTTTCGGTAATCTCCGAAATTAGTCGGAATTTTTTCAATTTCCAAACGGCATTTTATTGAGCACCAAAATACGCAACTTTGCCATAATTTAAACTTTTTCGTATCTCTTACGGTTTCCAAGATCCCAATGGTCACCTTCGAATTTGGGACACCCCGTACAGTAAATGGACTTCAGGTTTTCCGTCTTCTTAAGAATACCACAGAATTAAGTTCGTTTTTCATGAAAAATACTTAAAATTTTCAATAATTTATATAGGGATTTTGTTAAAACTGCTTACGTTAATACGATCTTTCTAATTTAATTTTTGCAAAATCAGCTTACCCGTCCTGTGTTCATCAATATGGGCTTAGGGTAATGACACTCAATATCTTCAGGCTGTGGTGGAAAAATAAAATCCCTCACTATATTCCAGAAAGGATTGTCACTGGTTGATCCTTGTTTAAAATCAAATTCTCCGGGACCATCTGTGGTTCCCGCGGCAAATGCGTAACCCATAGCTGGAAGGCAACCATTAACCTATAAATGAAAATCATAACATTTTAAATATCATAACAAGTATAAACTAAAAACAAAAAACAAGCTTAAATACCGCTTAGAACTCAAGAAATAAGGTATAGATTTATACGTGCTCTGTATCCCTTATAAAGTAAAAAATAAAAATAATAGTACATCTAAATTCCCCATGTACAGGGTGTTCCAGCGAGGACTGAACAGGGACCTATTTTCGACCTTCCTTGTATTTTGGAAAAATTCAAAATAGCCAATCGATGTATTTTTTCTTGTAGAATCCAAAAATGTCATCGAAAAAATATTTGAACCAGAAACAAAAGAGTTACGCTATGCATCAGGTGTTTTTTAAATGGAATGTATCGTTTTTATACGATTTTTGGAAAGAGTGATTTTTTTATGTCCGTTCTGATTAAAAGATTTGATTTTGCGATAGCTGTTTATATTACATTTTAATGTTTTACAAACTAAAATTTTAGCTTCACCTGTTTAAAATATACGATAGGTTGGTATAGGTGATCAAGGTAAAATGACGTTTGAATGCTTTGTCAATAAAAATTGACATTATTTTAATTATTGTCGAAGTCTTCACCTAAAAAATATATATTTGACTCTGATCGAAATGAAATACTCTTTGGACGGGAGACTACAGATTGTTATGCTAGTTTACAAGTGCCAAGAAAATGCAAGAGAAGCAAGAAGAAGATTTATTGCAAATTTTCATAGAAATATATCCATCAATACAATTCTAAGGATAAAAAACCTATTTGAGGAAAATAAAACTTTACATGATAGAAAAAGAAATTCAATAAAAGATAATTATTAAATAATAAAATAAAACTACTAATAACATAAGTTTTCAATGTGACCGCCGTTTTTCTCGAAACAACATCGATAACCCCTTTGTAGCCTTTCTAAACTTGCTGTTACAATATGATTTTCCTGGTTAAGGCGGTTTATTTCATCGACAATTTTTCCCATGATCTCTTGAATATTTTCGTTTCGTTGTCTGTATACGACGTTCTTCAAATGGCCCCAAAGAAATGTATCCAAAACTGAGAGGTCGGGGCTATTGGGCGGCCAAGCATATATTCCATTTCGCCCTATCCATTCGTTATGGCGCCGATTTAAAAATTGAACCACATCATGCACGGCATGAGGAGGCGCCCCATCATGTTGCCAAATTAAATTCTGATATTCTGCCAATGGTAAGTCTTCCAAAAAATTTTCAATTTCGTTTTCTAAAAACTCATAATATCTGTGCCCATTTAAAGTCCCGTTAAAAAATATTGGTCCCAAAATTTTATTGTTTTTTATCCCACACCAAACATGAATAGAATTCCTCCCTTGAAATTTAATAGTCTGGAACTTTTTTGGATTTTCAACGGCCCAGTGGTGACTATTATGTCTGTTGAATACTCCCGATGTTGTGAAAGTAGCTTCGTCGGTCCACACAATATTTTTGAATAAATCAGGGTCTTCGTTTTCTTGCCGAATTACCATTTGAGAAACAAATTGGAAGCGAAGTTCTTTTTGTGCCGGTGTTAGGTGCTGAAGTGGAAGGATACGAAAAGGCCTAAATTTATGAGTCCTGTGAACAGTCCCTCGGGTAACTCTTCTGCGCCTTACACCGCCACAGTACTGAACTTCCCGAACTGCATCCGAAATAGATTTGGTTGGATTAACTTGAAAATAATTTATAATGGCCTGGTCTCGATTTCTTCTTCTTTGTATATTTCTTTTTCTATCATGTAAAGTTTTATTTTCCTCAAATAGGTTTTTTATCCTTAGAATTGTATTGATGGATATATTTCTATGAAAATTTGCAATAAATCTTCTTCTTGCTTCTCTTGCATTTTCTTGGCACTTGTAAAATAGCATAACAATCTGTAGTCTCTCGTCCAAAGAGTATTTCATTTCGATCAGAGTCAAATATATATTTTTTTAAGTAATTAAAATAATGTCAATTTTTATTGACAAAGCATTCAAACGTCATTTTACCTTGATCACCTATACCAACCTATCGTATATTTTAAACAGGGGAAGCTAAAATTTTAGTTTCTAAAACATTAAAATGTAATATAAACAGCTACCGCAAAATCAAATCTTTTAATCAGAACGGACATAAAAAAAATCACTCTTTCCAAAAATCGTATAAAAAACGATACATTCCATTTAAAAAACACCTGATGCATAGCGTATCTCTTTTGTTTCTGGTTCAAATATTTTTTCGATGATATTTTTGGATTCTACAAGAAAAAATACATCGATTGTCTATTTTGAATTTTTCCAAAATACAAGGAAGGTCGAAAATAGGTCCCTGTTCAGTCCTCGCTGGAACACCCTGTACCTGAGAAGGATCTACTCAGATATCATGTTTGCCATGACTCATTTATTATTAATTGTTATAATCAGTTATTTTCATTTGGTACCTATACAAAGTTATGCATGAAATACTTTCTCGAACTTTACATAATTTGGGCAGGGTCGGTAAAGTTTATTCTACTTTCCTGTTCATCTATTTTTACTATCCCTTAAAACATCTGCTTAAAAGCCATCAGCTTGTATTTTGCACTGGTCTTTAGAGGACTAAACGTAAAACAATTGCTCATATTTGGGACACCTTGTATATGTTAATAGTACACATATTAAAATTTCGAAACGTCTCACTGAGCTATTCAGTTTAAGAGAGAGAGAGCGCGCTTTTTTACCGCAAAGCTTCATGTTTTATTTCCTCTTAGTTCTATTTTTTTTTATTCTTACCAATGGCTTTTTTAAAGCCACACGTCGTAACTTTTCTGGTTAGTGAGGCAACATCTTAAATACGCTCCGGATTCTACCAATCACCACATATTCTTCAATGAGTTTTGGTTCATCGTTTATTTTCGCAGAGGATAAACAAGTTTTGCTGAATGCTGACTGTGGGCTTCCTGGCTCAGTGGTACGTTTGTCGGCTTTGGATGCAGAGCATCTGTGCTACAATACTCGTTTACGCGGATATATTTTTTAGTCTTTTTTAATAAAACTTATAATTCATAAAAACACGGATTAGGTTAGGTTAGGATTGATAAGATTTGTTGTAAAGAAAACGCGGTGGTGCGCCAACAAAATTCCTAGCCTAAACAAGGGAAGCTTAGGAGGATCTGTGGCGTTAGCATTAGACTAACCTACGTTGGTCGATAAAATCACACAAGAGTCTGCGGAACAGCTTTGTAGAAGCTCCGAGTTTACACGATTGGCATCGACAACACATATAACGCTCTTGTGTTGTTCGATCGTGTAGAGGACAAAGAATACTTATATTTTAGTGTTTTAAATCTGTTTTCAATTAGATCACAGAACACTGTTAAGTATTAAATTAAATTAGATTTGCTTTTTTAAACTAGTTTTGGGGAAAGTAATTAACCATTCAGAGGTGGGTATTATACCTAAAACGCTTTCACTTAGGTTCAATTAACATTATTATTACGTATTAAGGGGGTGGTTCAAATTATAATTTAATTTTTTATTAAATAACCTATTTTATTATTTCTAAAAATTAAGGAAGTTAAACAAAAAAAAACAAGCTCCCCAGAGGAAATTATAGTCTAACTAGCGTGTCAAGATATGTACTCTTTTTAAGAGTAAAGATCTTTTTTTTATGTCCATGAACTTTATATTGTAACTATTACTATATGTACGACAAATATTCTCTATTTTGAGAAATATGGTCGAGCTTTCTAAATTACTATAGACGTTAATGAAATTTGGTTACTGTTAACTTAATGCAAAGGCCACGATTTTTTTTTAGTTATAAGTTGGTCCATACCTTGAGGTAAACAGAGCTAAATTCAATAAAGGATATTTTTTTTTAATTAAAGAAAAGAAAAAAGCAATATTTTTGTAGCTTAAAAGTTTTAGTGTTTATACACATAGTGTAAAAAAATCGTTAAAATTTGTAACTGACTCTTGAATAAAAAGGTATAATTATTTATTTATACAGGCTATTCATAGAAGGGGCCCATGGGGCAAACATTTACAGGGTGTATACCTCGATGTATACAGCAAAGTAATTTATAAAACGATGGTTACAAATTTACAAGTTAGGAAATATAAAAGCTAGTATGTTCATCCCGAACTCTCAACAATTTCTGGGAGCGGCTAGACGTACTAGAGACAACGAATTTATGTGGAATACTTTTTAGTTTTTTTCTGCAAGTGTTAGATCTGGGATGATTGTGGTTGATTTTTAATCGTTTTAAATGTGCCTTTTAGCCTACTCCAAACGTTTTCAATAATAGTTTTACCGGAGATCGTGCCTGCACTGCCTACCAATCGGGTTTATTCCATTATTTTGATAATATTCGTTAATTATGGCTGCATGAAGAGGTATTGCAATACCATCAATGAGTATAAAAGTGCAATATTTACCGGTTCCTTTTCTCCGTCGATCGCCGTTATTTGTTTGTCTTTATTTTTTATAAAAAATTCCAAATATTAAATTAATTATAAATAAATACACATTATTCTGCTACTTTTAAATTTAATTTGTCCTTTCATTTCGTATTTTTATTATGTTACTTGTTAAAATTATTAATAAACACACATTATTCCACTACTTATAAGTTTAATTATGTCCATTCATTTCGTTTTTATTATTTTTTTATTATACTACTTATTAAAAGTATTAATACTATTAATAGATACACAGTCTACCCTTTCTTTGCAAAACGTAATTAAAACGGCTATTTATGGTTCATGGTAATGCACACAACATATTAGCAAAATCTACCACTAGCACCCTGACTACAAGAGTATGATCGACCTGTTTCGGAGCTCCCACAAATCTGTTCCCCAGAGCCTTGTTAAAATCACATCTTAAATCATGGAAAACCAGATTTGGAAAATGCGGGCATTTTAAAGTAATGTGACTTGTAGAATCCGGGGCAAATTTAAGGTTATAATCTTCGTTAGTATATGTATAATTTGTGTTTATGTATAAATGTTAGTAATTAAAAATATAATAAAATAAATATATTCAGTTTTCTACTACTTCGATGTAACTTTCTTTGTGATGGAGTGAAATATCTTAATAATTACCCTCAATGTTTTTTTAAGGGGATATCGTATTTCTCATTCTCTCCAAATTTAATAAAATTTCTCTATGGAAAATTCAGTATATCGAGTAGCCTATTGAGTAATAATTCTAATTGGGCTAATATTTGCTGTAGCAGACATATTCACAGTAAAATCAGACAAAATAATTATTGGATTTTAGTTATCGCGGTACCACAAGTTCAATAACAGTTCGATGTTTAATTTGTACATTTGCGGAATCGACATTATTTGGACGAGCATTTTCAACAGGTTTGTGTTTAACTAAAATATTACTGCTTATTGGCCACAAAATAGTGCCTACAATATTATATTTAATATTCATAATCACCTAAAAATAAAATAAATGTGCAATTTAGTTAAAGGCATCTAAATAATACTCTCACATGATTTTTCCCTTATAGATTAAAATAGGTAAGTTTTATTAAAAGATTCTTTTTCTTAGAGTTATAGATATTTCAAAACCCTACCTTTTGCAATATTTCGGGTCACAAAGCGTTAGTTTCAGAAAGTTGCAAATATATCCTCGAATGCTTTAAAAAAATTGATATTTATTATTATCGAAAAGTAGAATAAATTACACCGATAATTCCAAAATGTTATGTTTCCCGTAGCTTCTAAATTACTTAAAATTTTTAAATACAGTTTTTATAGTTCCATCTAACTTTTAGGGGTGTAATTATAAAAAAAAATATTTGGACATCTGTCAAAAGTGTTTCCTCGCTGCAACTTTTTGACTAAAAATTTTTAAATATGGTCGTAATTTATTAAAAAAATTATTTTGACAATTGTCAATCGGATAATAACGAAAGTTTATAATCAGACCAAAGCTCTACGGCAACACACAAAAAATATAAAAAATAACATAAACAAAACGCCACAACCTGACATATTGCTTGTTTAGGCTATAGATCTTCTACACACGAAAACATAATTGAATTTATAAGTCGTGGAATATAGGAAATAATGGCGGTTAAAGACAATGTGCATTTCCGAGTTAAATTTTTCCATTTTCAATAAAATTGTCACTTTAGCTGCGAGGCAGGCTTTGCCAGATAACGCTTTGCATAACGTTAAAATAAATGACAGACTTATTAATATGACACCGTTTCAGAAGGTTGTGTCGTAATATCACATTTTTCAAGTAAATCAAGCAAAATCTACCTTAAAAATAAGGCTAAATAAAAAGAAAGTGAAATTCCTATGTATTTACATACAAAAGACATTGGAAACAGGCCTAGAAATCATCTTCTAGAGCATCGAACCAATTCGAAGACACACCTAATCTCGAAACTTCGATAGAAAAATAACATCCAATAAAATCACAGCATTCAAGCGTTCCATCCAATCGGATTCAACCACGCTGAACTCGGATTGGTCTGTTCGATTCTAGAAATTTTATAACTATAATAATTAATTAAAAATATTTCTAATCAAAATATCTTAATGAAACTTTGTACAAATGATCAGTATTATAAGCGCTTCACGCCCATATAAAAATCTTTCCAATATCACCCTTATTTCTACCTAAAATAAAACTGTTTAATTTTTTCAAAATCCAAAAACTAAATATTTTTCAAAACTTTTTACGTTTCCTAAAAGGTCTCATCAAAGCGCACATTTTGGTAAAAGAATGATTAAAATCCGTCAAGAGACAAACGAGAAAATTAACTTTAAAGTTTTAAATTCAAAAATACAAGTTCATTAATTTTAAAATTTTCAATTTCAATCTTAAATAAATTTTTTTCTAAAAGAGACAGACAAGTGCCGTAAGAACTAGTTGAAAGAGACCCCTTAGGGCAGCCTTGTATCAAAATTTCAAAAATAAATATGAAGAGATACCGAAATTATGAAAGAAAGAAGATAGGCGTCGTGAATGCCACTCCCAGAAAAGGACGCTACGTCCGTAGCGCCGAAACGCGACGTCCTGCGAGAAAAAGTCACGAGAACAAAAATGTTTCAAATAACCAAATCTACATCATATCCAAAATTCAAATTAATAGGATTTTTCAAATTTTTGGACTTGCCAAAATTTTGAATCAACAAAAAATCAAAATCAAGATATCGACTTAGGACCTTCACAGGATGAAAGCCCTTATAAAAAGAAACTTTTTACCAAATAAAACATTTTTCGAAAAAACTAACAGAAAACCAGGAAATCGACTTTGGAAAGACAGCACCAGGTCCTGGTGAAAAATTCCAAAATCTCACAAACCGATCGCAGGAAAAATCTAATTTTTTACAGGAGTAAATAGTACATAAAGAACAATCGTTTAACAAAATTTGGAAGCTATCCGAATTTTTTATTTTAGAAAAAATAAAAGTGATAAATTAATGAAAGTTGGCCAGAATACGTATTAAGTAATACTATTCATGGGAAAAATCCAAAACCGGAAAAAATCTCAAAAACAAAGATCCCACGGGACTTCAAAGTTTCCTGGGAGATGTTACCTCTGAAAATTCTTGCCCGAAAGTGAACAGAAAATTCGTCAGTTTCGTTCACGGGACTCCGCCCAGAATGATCAGGATTGGTCTAGAGCGTACAAAAGGGAGTCGCCGTGACGTATGCATTCGAGTAGTATAAATATGGCCAGAAATTTGATCAAAAAAAATTCGTTCTCAGCCTTCGAACAAGTAACACGCGTAACAATCGTGAGTGACATAGAAATATAATAACTGCCCTCCTAAGCGTCGGAAGCAGTGTTATAAGTGCGTTTCTTAAATTCATTCTGAGTGATACAGCCGAAGCCTACGAGAGGAACCTTGCACTTTGTTCCCAACGTTGGATTGCGCCGGGTCTTTGTCTCGAAAAGTTCCCTTGCACTAAGGTCCTTAGTAGAACTTAGACTGTGAAGATCGTCCTCGGGAATTAAATTTGGTTCTCCTGATTTATGTCCTAGTAGGAGGCATCTGGGAGAAAATATACTGGCTGTCTAAATTGCGTGTAGAAAAACTAGGTAAGCTGTGGCTCTGGTCTCCTTTTTTCTAAGCGTTCTCCAAGCTCAGTTTCTCCAGATCAAGTTTCCTTTCTAAGTACCAAAGGCTCAATCTTAACTAGTGTTAAAGTGTAAAGATTTTTTAATTGTACTTCTGGCAAATAAGTATCACTAAATTGTAACTTTCTTGGGAAATTTTAAATAACATTTTTATAACTGATTTTTAACGAATTGCTCACTCATAATTGTTATTAACTTTTGTGATTTTTAAAAAACATAACCGATTTTGACTGCATAATATTTTATCTTGTGACATTTTTGACTTTTATTTGATTTGTATTTTATGATCTACCCTTAATTGGGCGAATCATATTTTTGTAAAAATACTGATTTTGACTATACCAAATTTGATATTCTCTGATTAACATAAACTTAATTGTTTAAACAAATTGTGTAAATAATAATTACTTGATCTTGTATAGGTAAGATAGGATCCTAGCTATTAAGTACGCTTGGTGAATCCGATCTCTTAATAAACTTTAACAATCCCTCCAGAGACATAGCACGTCAGTTCCTGAAGTTCTCAATCTCTCTTAAGTGTAGAGGATTGTTTATTCTAAGGAACACTTAGCAAAACCGTGCATTTTAATTTTGATTGATTGATATATATATATATATATATATATATATATATATATATATATATATATATATATATATTTGTGATTTTTGTATATATAAATAACTATCATAAACTTTAACTTTGACAAAATATTAATTTTATTTTTCTATTATAAATATTAATATATTATAAACATTTTCGCGTCTAATATCCCAAGCGGCGTGACCCGGGTGGACTATTAGATTAGGGAAAATTGGCAAGCTTGAAAAGAATATCTTTTTGAGTTTTGATTTTTGGAAATTTTTATTTTTGACATTATCAATTTTTGATTTTTATTTCAAATAGCTTTGCCAGCATTTAAATAGTAATATTATTTTACCTGATTTTGACTTCATTATTAACAACAAATAAAGACTTAATTTTTTTATTGTAAATAAATAAAAAATATATTCACTTAGTTATTTCGATTAGGCTAAGTAATATTGTATTTTGATTCTAAAGTTGTTACTGAAAGATTTTACTGAGCAGTCACAGTATTAACTTTTGATTGTTATAAACAAAATAGCAAATACGAGAGATTTGTTATTCTTATTTTGATTTTGACTTGAGTATCAAAAAGTGCAATAAGACAGTTCTAGTAGTTGTGGTCAATTACTAGTTGTGAGGCAAAAGACTGGTGAGCGAACTTTGTGTAAATCTCGACATTAAACAAACTATAAACAATACATTTAAAGTGTCAAAGTATCTACACGAACACTAACAGTGACAGTGCGTAGTGCTTTCTTGAAACGTTTCGACTTAAGATCGAAAGGTGAAATTATTTAGTGGTGTACGGACTTGGAAAAGCCTACACACGGCTACGGCCATAATTGCAGGAGTTTATAAGTAAATAAATCCATAAGATTTTTGTGACTTAACTTAGATTTAGGGATAGGACTCCACTCGGGTTACGTTACTTTAGTTTTAAGTGACTTTCCCCCGACTGACTCCCGTTGCTCCCTAATTTGTTTGTTCGGCAGGTCCGGACTTTTTAAACTAATTTTTTTTCTAACTGACTACCGATGGCCACCCCAACATCTGGCGTGGTTCCCAAGAAAGGTAGTGCAGTTTTCCATTCGCCCAGCAACACCGTCCCCCTTATTGAGCAATCGCTCACTCTTATTCCTGGCGAGGGGAACGAACATTCTAAAATTCCCCGGGTGAGTGGTGGGTGCCTGACAAGCTTGTCACTAAAAGCCCCTGAGTACTTGGACAATCACGACAATTCCTATAAAACCTACATGGTAGACACCTTTGCCGGAGCTACCTACATGGAGGACATCTCCATGGAGGTGCCCCGAGGACGAGAATATCGACTTGATTCTCCGTTCATAAATCATAAATTAAACTCAACTGATGAATTTAATAAACTAACACTTCCTAATTCTACAATGTTGCTCGATAATAGCCGAAAGCGTGAAACTCTGCAAACATTATTCGCTGATAGTTCGTTAGAAATTAGGAAACCACAAAAAACAAAAACATATCAACATTCTTTATTTGAATTGGATTTCTCTCCTACTCGACATAGTCAGGGTGGGGAATCAAACGTCGACCTCGTTTCTATCTGCGAAGGCGACGACAATACAAGACAAAAAACAGAATTGGACCGCAGGTCCGTACTAAGAAAACATAAGAAAACTACAGGACAACAGGCAGGTAGTCTGTATTCGTTATTCGACGAAGACGAGATGGAGCACAGCGTCCCTGCAGGGGACAAACACCAAAACAAGGCTGTGACTCCGCCTACTTTAAATAATTTTTCAAATACAAACTACCACCATGTAGAACAGTTGCTCCTCGGATGGTTTGAGGAACGGTAAAAATTGAAAAAGTGGAATAAACTTCACAAACATGACCTTAGCGTTTTATATTTTCCGTTGAAACGGTGCTATATTACTACACGGTGTTAAAGTAATTATGTCCAATAAAAAAATTTAGGAGTAACTAGTTTGAATTTAATTTTTAACATTATAATAGATATATAAAAACGTTATAGATGTTGATATTTAATATCTGTTGAATGTATACAAAAAAAATGTCTTTTTTAAGATCATTTTCGACGTTTTATTTTGCAAATTTCCAATTGAAAATAATCGTTTAATGAAGTGTCAGTCCGGTGAACAAAATTAACTCACCTCGAAGTCTCTAGCTGCTTCGGTTTGGAGTGGAATTATTGTTTAATCAGTGTCTTCCGAGATTAACAAATAGTTAAAATTATCGGTAACAAATGAGGGTCGATATGTTGCACGCATATTTAGCATTTTGTACGCTATATTTGTATGAAGCTTGAAACCCATATGTTTCAAATTGCATAAGTTACTGAAATTTACAATAGAGCTAATTTTTAAGGGTTTTTCACAATTTTTTCGAAAACTAATTAACGCTTTTCCACCGAACACAGCTGAAAAAATACTCATTTTAGTATAGAATAAAAATAACTACAAAAATCGGTAAATTTCCTTTACCCGGAACTTCCCTCGTTATGAATATTTCCTTTTATTAGGAATAGTGAGGTGTGAACGAATTTAGATCAGTACATAGTTATTTCGGATCACATATACAGGGTGATTCATGAGTAAATGTCAATACTTCAGGTGCATATTCATGACCAAAAAATTAACATAAAAGTCTATATAAATAAGTGTCCGCAAGGCCTTAGTTCTCGAGATACAGGGTGTTAAAGTTTTTATTTAATTTTCCACTTTCTTAAATAAAATCTATGATAATGTAAATAATGGAGTGAAAATTGATATACAGGGGTTTTTTGGTATGACAAATTCGAATCTAATATTAGTATTGCTCTTACTTATAGGGGGCGCCACCTACATGTCTTTCTACTCCTTCGAACAATCACAACTTTTGGTACAGTCTTGTATTACATTTTTGAGTAAAACAAATTATTCCCTTGCCATTTCTAGGTCAAAAAGGTATACCTGTTAAAAGTGGATACGAGCAACCGTTTTCGAGATATTTGGATTTAAAACAATTTCGGCGCATGTAATTTTTTATCGCAAAATTTTAAAAGTTTGTTATTTTGTCCAAATTTAAACGCATCTTGGCACAAAAGCTTTGAAATGAAAGACTAATACATTTTTTTGAGGTGTGTATTCAGTGCCTCAGACATAAACTAAACAAAAGGTATTTAATTTTTATTAAAATTGTTATTTTTAAGTTGTTTTTAATAAAATCTAGGTTACGTTTTATAATTTTCAAAAATTCCACCATTTGCTTCTAAGCACAGGTCAGCTCTATGGTGTATAGCTCGGATTGCATTGTGGATACATTCAGGCGCATTTCTTAGTGTTTGTGCTGCGTTTGTTATCCGATCCAATAATGCTTCTCTTGTATTTACTTTAGTGGAATATACCAGTGATTTGAACCATCCCCAAAGACAATAATCCAAAGGATTAAGGTCTGGCGATCTAGGTGGCCAATCAAAACGGACCTCCCCGACCAATCCATTGGAAAGTTTTGGTTTAAAAAATCTCTTACAAGTAAACTGTAGTGTGCAGGGGCTCCATCATGCTGCAAATACATGTTTTGTCTTACATTAAGGGGAACATCTTCTAATAGATTTCGCAAGTGATTTTCAAGAAAGTTTAAATATTTTTCTCCTGTAAGACTACCGTCGATTATAAACGGACCAATTAAATGACCATTTAACATTCCACACCACACATTAATGCTAAATTTATGTTGGAAATTATGTTCTACTGTAGCGTGAGGATTTTCATAGGACCACCGGTGTTCATTGTGAAGATTATTTATACCATCACGCGTGAACTGTGCTTCATCAGTGAACAAAACATACCTATACAACCTTCGATCTTCATTAATCCAGTTACAGAATTGCATTCTCAACTCAAAATCACCCTCCTGCAAATGTTGAACCCGTTGTAAATGAAATGGGTATAAACAATTAATGTGAAGATTTCTCCAAGCAGACGATTGTGTAATTTGATAAGTATCTGCAATCCGCCTAGTGCTTATGCTTGGATCATTTTCAACGACATTGACTATAGCCTCTTCTACTTCCACGTTGGGTCCCGATTCCCTTTCAGACACAATTTTCTCACTTGGAAACATCCCAGATTCTCCAGCAGTAGTGAAAACTTGTTGAAAAACTCTTCTATCTGGCACCCTTCTATCTGGAAAACGACGCTGGTACTCCGCGACTGCTTGAATTGCGACCCCATTGCAGAAGCCATAGACGAATATCATATCTGCATATTCACGATGCAAGAATATCACAGGCATAATGACGTATTTAGATCTAAAGTTTCTTAAATGAATATTGTCAGATAATAAAAGTTATGAACAGAAATTGACAGTGACAAAATTTGATCTTATCATTAACTGACATTACTATTGCTAACTAACAGGAAAAACGATGAGAACACCAACCAGGAGTTGTTCTGTCAGGCAAGGCACACTTCTATTTTTTTACAATACATGCATACTTTATGTGAATTTGATAAAAAAAATCACATGCGCCGAAACTGTTTTAAATCCAAATATCTCGAAAACGGTTGCTCGTATCCACTTTTAACAGGTATACTTTTTTGACGTAGAAATGACAAGGGAATAATTTGTTTTGCTCAAAAATGTAATACAAGACTGTACCAAAAAGTTGTGATTGTTCGAAGAAGTAGAAAGACATGTAGGTGGCGCCCCCTACAAGTAAGAGCAATACTAATATTAGATTCGAATTTGTCATACCAAAAAACCCCCGTATATCAATTTTCACTCCATTATTTACATTATCATAGATTTTATTTAAAAAAGAGGAAAATTAAATAAAAACTTTAACACCCTGTATCTCGAGATCTAAGGCCTTGCGGACACTTATTTATATAGACTTTTATGTTTATTTTTTGGTCCTGAATATGTACCTGAAGTATTGACATCTCCTCCTGAATCACCCTGTATACTGTCTTACCAAACATTTTTATTGGGCGCCATTTTGTTCCAATATATTGGATACCTACCAATATTTTACCACTCTCTACCGATGCCACATTGGATTTTAGGCATAATTTAAAATAAATTCAAGAAGTAGTTTTTAGATTAACAGACACCGAAATTTTGTTAACGTCATGTTGAACTCGCACCAGTTTATCCTTATATCATATTTAATTTTTCTCCAAAATTTACAGTCAATTTAGATTTTTGTACGTTAATTTTTTTAACATGTTATTTGGCCGCCATTTTATTCCGCTACCTTAAATTCGTAGCACAAACACGTTACCAACTTATCTCTATAACCCACTTAATACTTGCATTTTCTCTAATGCATGCTGGTTCTCTAAATATTTTATAGGGCCGCCATTTTGTTTTACTATCGTATATTCATACCAAAACATTACCAGTTCATTCTTATGTAACACTTTATTTTTTTGCAAAATTTGAAGTAAATTGGATAATTAGTTTTTTTAATAAAATTTTTTTAACGTTCTACTAGGCCGCCATCTTGTTCCGGCATATTGGATCTTTACCAAAATATTACCAGGTCATCCCCATATGATGGGTAAAACTATTTAGCTTTGCTGCAAACTGACAGACAGGCAGACAAAGCGACAGGTGGACCGACGGAATTGATAAACCATATTTTTTGGCACTTATGGACTCGAAGATATATGAAACCTGCTAGTGTGATTTTTTCAGATTACACAAGTTTTATTTGACCGGCATTTTGTTCCGCCATGTTGAATTAGTACCAAAATTTTACTAGTTCATCTCTATACTACAATTACTTTGGCACAAAATTTGAAATCAGTTCAGTACGTACTTTTTTTCAGCCTGAATTTCTAAATATTTTATTATGTCGCCATTTTGTTCCGCTATATTATATTCGTACCAAGATTTTACCAGTTGATTCCTACATAATACTTTATTTTTCTGTAAATTGGATAACTACTTTTTAAGTAATCATTATATTTTATTATATCAAAATATTACCAGGTCATCCCCATATGAGCCGTAATTTTTGACTAAAATTTGAAATCAATCTGATGAGTAGCTTTTAAGCTATGCCGCGAACTGGCAGACAGACAGACAAACCGATAGACGGACCTACGGAATTTATAAAACATATTTTTTAGCATCTAGGGACGCTAAAACGCTAAGATATGTAATACCTGGGGAGGGGGAGATTTTTTCAGATTACAAAAATTCTATTTGGCCTCTATTTTGTTCCGCCATCTTCAATTAATACCACAGTTTTTTGAGTTTATCTCTATAATACAATTAGTTATGGAACAAAATTTGAAATTAGTTCATTAAGTAGTTTTTCAGGCTGAATTTTTAAATATTTTATTAAGTCGCCATTTTGTTCCGCCATCTTGGATTCATACTAAAATTTTACGTGTTGATTCTTACATAATACTTGATTTTTTTGCAAAATTTGCGAGAAATTGAATAAGCATATTCTTAGTAATAATTTTTCTAACATTTCACTAGGCTGTCATTTTGTTTTGCCATATTAGATTTTAACCAAAATGTTACCAGGTCATCCCCATATTATCCCTTATACTTGACTAAATCTGAAGTCAATCGGGCAAGTAGTTCTTTAGCTATGCCGCGAACAGACAGACAGACCGACGGAATTGAGAAAACATGTTCTAAGTCATCTATGGTCCCTGAAACGTGAAGATCTGAAAGAATCTCGGAGGGTGATTTTTTCACGATTACAATACTTCCTTTTAATGAGGGAAGTAAAAATAAAAAGAGTAATATATATATTTGATGTATTATTGATACACTCTAAATATTTTTAAATAATTTCAAATTGTGAATACCTCTGATCGGCATATATTCTTGAAGATATACATGGTAAGCACTTTAAAGTGTTACAAGGCGATATCGGAAAAATGGTTTGGAATTTTTTTTTAAATTTGATTTAAAGTTAATAAGGAGGCAGGGTGTGAAATTTTAAGATATGTTTGACAGTTACCACCTCTTCACATTTTGAATGTCGGCTGTCAACTTTGAAATGTCAAATGGAGCGGTATTATTTTTTTTGAAAATTCGATTGTCTGTCAAAAACTACGCAAGTACCCCCTAAAATCTTTGCATTTGCTTTACTGTTTCCCTAGCTACGATTTAAAAAAGAAACACAAAATAACAATAAACCTAGTTCTTATAATCAGGTCTCTTATAGAAATATAGACGATTTCTTTGAAATAAACCTAGTATTGAATATCTTAAATTAAACGACGCTCGTGTTTAAGGTTTTCAATATGATAATCCATCAACTTGACTCGGTTACTAATGTACGGGGTGTCAAATTTTGATTGTAAATGCAAAGTATCTCCGTTATTTGCAAATATTTAGGGTTGAGGTTTTCGCGACTCCGTGCCACTTTTTTGTCAAACTCAAGCTGCCATAATCAGATTTTCCATAGCCCGCCTCGTTTCGGAGATACAGGGCCAAATTGAAAAAGTTGCATTTTGGGACACCCTTCGTATCTCAGTTATCTTTTAACGTATCGAAAAGGTAAAAACTGGCTCTTATAGAGTTTTTTACGTAGAATCCAGTGGCGTAGACAGATTTTTACTCGGGGCCGTCGTTTTTGATACATGACCCAAAGTCACGTTTTTTTAAATGGGACATCCTGTATATTTTTACGGAGTTCTATTCGTCTTATTATGGGCTTTTTATTTTGAAAAATACATGGTTATCTATACTTATTTTAAAAAATAAGGCTGCAATTTAGGTTTGTAATAATATCTATCTATATTTTTCATAGTAAGCCATGGAATGATTGTCAAAAATGGCTTTGTCATTGCTTTGTCATAAAGTAAATGAAGTTTTGTTGTTAATACTAATAGAGGTGTTAAATTAGTCGCTCTGATTATTACTTTTTAACAAATGGCTGCAAATCAATTATTTGAAAACTTTGAGCAATATGATATGCTGACCTGTGTCATAGAGAGTCATGAAAGTATAAACGCTGCTTCTGAGCTTTATTTCATTAGGTAATGTTTTATTTTCATAATTATTATTTCAATCTTTTTTAAAACTTAAACTTTTATTATATAGATATCCGGAAAGGAGGCAGCCAAATAAATTAATATTCTATAGGTTGAAATCGAATTTAATAAATTTTGGCTCTTTCAAAAAGCCCAGATCAAAGAAATATAACAAAGAGAATCGTGAGGCTGATGAAATTAACGTCTTAGCAAGTGTAAATGTAACGCCTGTAACGTCCTGTAGAAAAAAAGAGAATGAAGTGGGTGTAATCAAGTCTCGGGTTCAAACGATTTTAAAGAAACATAAGTATAAAACTTATAAAGTCAGAGTTGTGCAAAATCTACATCCTGGAGATGCAGCAACGACGTATTGATTTTTGCCAGTGGTATTTACAAAAAATTGATACTAACCAAAATTTTGGAAGGGCGGTTATATGGTCCGACGAATCGTATATAAGTAGTGCTGGAATATTTAATAGGCACAATACGAGACACTGGTCACCTGAAAATCAACATTTGATATTTCCACGCGAGCAACAAGGAAGATTTGGCTTTAATGTAGCTTGTTTCGTACTAGGAACCAAAATAAAATTTCATATTTTTGAAAGGGGTCTCACTGCTAATCGCTACCTTGAAATATTGCAAAATATATTGCCAGAAATCATAGAAGATGTCCCTTTAGCACATGTGAATCAAATATATTTCCAACAAGACGGAGCTCCAGGACATAACTCCCAAATTGTGAGGCGGTATTTAGAAGAGAACTTCCCCGAACGCTGGATTGGAACGCACGGACCTGTCCGATGGCTCCTAGGTCGCCTGACCTGTCCATATTGGACTTCTTTTTATGGGGTCACCTAAAAAATTTAATTTTTCGTACTCGACATAACACAGTTCAAGACCTGCGTAACACCACTGAGCAGGCATTTTTGCAAATACAAGCTTGCAATGTAGTCATTTCAAATGCACTGGGTAAAATTGCAATACTAAGAAAAAATGGAAATCAGTTTGAGCAGTTCTTTTGAACATGGCTAATTACGAAAAATAGATATACTTAATATATTCTTAAAAACTTAAACTGTAGCCTTATTTTTAAAAAAGTATAGATAACTATATATTTTTGAAAAGCTCATAATAAGATGAATAGGACTACGTAAAAATATACAGGGTGTCCCATTTAAAAAAAAAAAACGTAACTTTGGGTCATGTATCAGAAACGACGGCCCCGAGTAAAAATCTGTCACTGGATTCTACGTAAAAAACTCTATATGAGCCAGTTTTTACCTTTTCGATACGTTAAAAGATAACCGAGACACGAGGGGTATCCCAAAATGCAATTTTTTCAATTTGACCCTGTATCTCCGAAACGAGGCGGGCTATGGAAAATCTGATTACAGCAGCTTGAGTTTGATAAAAAAGTGGCACGGTATCGTGAAAACCTCAACCCTAAATATTTGCAAATAACGGAGATATCTTGCATTTACAACCAAAATTGGACACCCTGTACATGCCCGTCGAATTTGATTTTTCATATTTTCTGGTGTGGTTGGCGGTATTGCGGCAACTTTGTTTTTTAGAAATCCTCACAAGAAAGATCTAAAGAGTTCATATCAGAAGACCTAGCAAGCCAGTTTACAGGACCTCAACGACAGATCCACCTATCTCCAAACATGTCACTGATGGTGTCTAACTTGTCGCGCAGTGTGGTGAGGCACCATCTTGCTTAAACCACGCTTGTTGTGCTGGTTTTCATCGTGATTTAAAAGACGGGGTAACTTGTTTCTTTAAAATTGTAGTACATTTCCCCATTTAAAAGCCATCGAAAAAATGTGGGCCAATGACTGTCTCCCACTAAAGGACACCATGTGTTAACCGACCGAGGTTGCTGATTTGTTCCAATTTTTATCCAATGTGGATTTGCAGGTGTCCAGTAGTGCATGTCGATTTACCTTAAGGGGCTACTGCACGCAGCATTATGGATCATTTGCAAGCATTCTGCCGCTGCAATATTATGTTAAAACTGTAAGAGATATGTATTAGCTTCAATGTGATTTCAATAGGAAAATATGTATAGTTGGGCGCTAAATACGATTTTTTATGAAAAAATCAAATCTAGAATTATAAAATAGAAGTAGATTTGTCCATTTTCGACAACTTTTTGACGCAAATGCCGTCGCATATAATTTTTTTTTCTACAAACTGCAAAATTTGAAATGGTAAATCGACTCATGTTTTTGTATTTCTGCAGCGCGTGAACCCTTTCAAACCCATTTTTAAACGAAATGTAACTTAAATTGCCTATACATAACACATTTTTTTGAGGTCGGATGTGCAGGAAGTCTTTTCTAATACGTAGGTACCTTTTTATCTTACTTTGAACTTGACTAGACCTTGTCGCTAGTTTTTCACTTTTTGCGTGCAGTTCTCCCTTAAATGTAAAGAGCAAAGAATTATGGAACGTAGTATAAAATAAAAACTTACCTGACCACAATTATTAAAGGTTATCTCATCAGAAATCTTAAAACTTAAAAAATCATTGCTTTTTTGAGTTTTAAATCTTAGCCAGTTACAAAATATTATCGGAATTTGAAAATCTTGACCATACAATTCTTGGTGAGGTGTGAGTGACATGGAAGGCTTCAAAATTGTACAATTTTAAGATAGTCAGCACCCGTTTTTGACACATTCGTGATTCAGTAGCAAGTTGTCTAGATCCAACATGGGGATTTAAATCAGCTGCCCCCAAAATACCAACGGCCATCTCTTCATTGGTTTTTGTATGTGTCCGAATTCATTTTATTGGCACAACGATTTCCGGTAGTGCATCCTCTATCTTCTAATCGCCTGAATGCCATGTGCAATTTTTGAATGCCAGGAATGCCAAGTTTTTAGTTTGTACTACGTTCCAAAACTCATTCTTTGCTCTTTAAATTTAAGGTAAATCGGCATAATATGCACTACGGGGCACCTGAAAATCCACCAGGGATGCAAGTTGTAGCGAATCAGTGTCCTTGGTCAGTTAACGCATGGTGTGTTTAGTTAGAGACAGAGTCATTGGCCCACATTCTTTCGATGGCCCTCTAAATGGGCAAATGTAAGACAAGTTTATAAGAAACGGGTTATCCCGCTTAAATCATGATGACAGTTAGCTACACGTGTGGTTTCAATAAGTTGGTGTCCCACTACACTTTGAGAGACCAGTTAGAGATACCCTCAATGGCATAGGTCGATTGGTCGTGAGGTCCTGTAAACTAGCCTGCTAGGTCTCTTGATATGAACCCTTTAGATTTTTTCTTGTGGGATTTCTAAAAAACAAAGTTACCACAATACCGCCAATCATACCATAAAATATGAAAAATCGATGAATGAATTCGACAGGCATGTACATTAGTAACCCTAGAAATGTAAAGTCGCGTTCGCAACTCCTGTCAAAAAAAGATTAATTCTATGTTTGGAAGTCGATGGACATAATTTTGAACACCTTCTTAAGCATTAGCCTCATTTAATTTAAGGCATTCAATACGAGGTTTATTGTTATTTTGTGTTTTTTTTTAATTCGTAACTAGGCAGCCAGTAAAGCAAATGTAAAGATTTTAGGAGTACTTATGTAGTTTTTGACAGACAGTCGAATTTGCGGAAAAAAAGAGCCCATTCCATTTGACATTTGAAAGTTAACAGCCGCAATTCAAATTGTGGAGAAGAGGTAACTTCCAAAAATATCTTAAAATTTGACCACATACCTCCCTATTATCTTATTAAATTTTTATTAAAACATTCCAAACCTTTTTTCCGATATCGCCGTGTAACACATCTTTACCCTGTATTTAAAATAAATGTATCGTTTAATAGTTAGAAGCCGACGGATATGGGGTACCCCACCCTTTATTGACAGTATCCGGACCGGGGGTAAACTATGGAAATTTTCTTTGCTGCATGTTACTTTCACTCTATTAAATATAATTTCATAAGCCCATAAATCCCAATCGATGGGAGACATTTGCCATCATATAAGTCGGTAACATTTACCACGCAATAACATTAATAGATGTTTAATAAGCACATTTATATCCAAGCAAGTTTACTTTATCACCTAATTAGCTTTTAGCGTTTGATGTTAGCTTAATGGGTTCAAAGCCCAAATCTATGTTTACATATCCAAGTAAATTTCCCTGAGAATCGTAGCACAGCACACAAAATTGGTGCATCATCGATTATACCATTAAGAGCTGAGATTTCTGATTTGGAAATGTCGAACGCTTCCTTATCAAGTACATTTTAATTAAGAATTAATAGTACGTAACGTAAGAAGTGTTTAACGCGGATGTTTTCAAATGAGGAGGTATTAAGCATTTGACGATAGCCGATTCACATTAGTATGAAAGGGGAAGGGCTGTATGCACGTAGAGGTAAATAAATTGTGAAAATCTTTTCTTTGTATCGTGCAAATCGTAAATCGTTAAATATTCCTCTTTCTTTCCTTACTAGATTTGAATCTCTTGCAATTTATTTACAATATATACAAATAATATAAAATATTTCCACATTCAATTTGATTAATTTTCTAATTATTTTGGCTAAAATTTGCTTCTTCATTGACACTTCTTTTCCTACAGGTTTAAATTTTAAATATATTGATAGGTTGCCAACCTCACAGGGCTAATTTTCCTTGTAGGTTTAACCTTCAAACTCTGTTATTTGAGACCACCAGATTTCAGCTTTAACTGGAACAAAATGATAATTTAGGTCGCTAAAAAGGGGCTGATCCCTGGTTTTATAAAAGTTTTAAATGTGATTTGTTATATATTTGACATGTAACTTACAATTTAAATGTTTACTGTTTTTAACTGTTTGTGGTACTTTATGGATTTATTTCCTGTGCACACTTGACTAAGTAAGTAGATCACTTATTGAATTATTATTACAGATTGCTTCTTAATACATATTATCTTCATAATTATGTTAGTTACATAGTTTCTTTGTCCTTATTCAATTTCACTTCTACATTAGTAACTCTCTTCATAAAATACTAAAGAAAGTGATTTCCTTCCTTTCAGATGGCACTGATGATGGCGAAAGCCGAAAGCGCTTTGCTACGTTTTTAATAAATTGATTTGCACGAAATACAAAGAAAAGATTTTCACAATTTATGATTCACATTAGTAATATACAGGGTCATGCAAAGTAGACTAGACCGGTTTTTCGTATATTATACGGCCTGTCGAAAATTCCCAATCAAAATAACCCAGTCAGACTTATTGTATTATACTAATCATACATACTACAAAAGTAACCAATTTTTATTTAAAATATTCGGGTAAAATCTTTTTCCTATGAGCGTGTGGAAAGTAAGCACTTTCCGCACACATGTTAGTGCGGAAAATTAGTTTGTCCTGCACAAGTGCGGAAAGTGCTCGAAAAAGACAAATTAATTTTTTCAGCTGTATTTCTTTTAAACTAATTAAAAAAACCAGCTTAACAGATTTGTAGTTCTTCGATATGCTAAAAAAAATCAAAAATTCATCCCATTTTTTATATTATAATTTTCACTTACATCGTATTATAATTTCATATCATTCGATTTAGCTTAATGCTAAGTAACCTTAGTTACAATTGTTTCAACAATAGTGTTAACAGACAAGTTTCGGTTGCAATGACACCAAAAAGCAATAACAACAATTTATGCGTTTGAAAACGAGTTATCTCCAAAATTTAAGAAGATTGAAGAATTATTTTTTAATAGCAATAAAGACTTGTTACATTGTATATATATATATATATATATATATATATATATATATATATATATATATATATATATATATATATATATATATATATATATATATATATATATATATATATATATATATATATATATATATATATATATATATATATATGTATATATATATATATATATATATATATATATATATATATATATATATATATATATATATATATATATATATATATATATATATATATATATATATATATATATATATATATATATATATATATATATATATATATATATATATATATATATATATATATATATATATATATATATATATATATATATATATATATATATATATATATATATATATATATATATATATATATATATATATATATATATATATATATATATATATATATATATATATATATATATATATATATATATATATATATATATATATATATATATATATATATATATATATATATATATATATATATATATATATATATATATATATATATATATATATATATAGGAAGGGTACAGGCTAAAAAGGGGGAATGTCAATTTTTGGTCATTTTAAGCTGTTCAGTTCATTCGGTTTCAAACAGAGAGATCTATCACGTAGTAACATCACACAGGCGAAAAAGGGGAATAGTCACCAGATATCGACAATTTAAATTATGCTGTACTGGCTAAAAAGGAGGATAGTTCGTGCGGCACATGCTAAGAAGGGGGAATGTCACAAATGCGCGTTATTCTAACTGGACGCACTCGTCACTTTAGTGGTTGTAGTTGATTGGTTTTGATTGTGTTTCACAGTTGTGTTGTTTATTTTTATATTAGAAATTTGTAAGACATTGAAGTGCTAATTATTAGTAAAATGAACCCAAGTGTTAGTGCCAGTGAAGACTTTGTTGTTACCCAAGTTCAGGGGAAAAAGAGAAAACGTTACGGGAGATTAACCGATGTTTCTAACAAGCTTAACTTACAAAGCCACGAGACAGGGAGCGATTGCCACTGTAAGCGTCTCAAATGTTTTGATAAAGTACCGGGTGACGCAAGAAAAAAAATTGTAAATGAGTTTAATTTATTAAAATCTGTGGACGAGCAAAACATCTATTTGTGCGGACTTATTAGTGTCTGTCCTGTCCAAAACCGGCGTCCACGTAACGCAGAAGAAGTAGCAATATTACATGACAGTTCATTTACTTGTCGTGTCAGAATTTTTGTAGATGGTGAAATAAAAGAAGTACCTGTTTGTTAAGGCATTTCTTTCCTTACATGGTATAACCAAAAAAAAACTTGAAATTCTCCAGAAATCTTTAAAAATGACTGGCAAGGCCCCAAGTGACAAACGAGGAAAACACTTTAACAGGCCTCTCAAGTTGAAACCGGAAGCTAAAGATCTGGTAGTCAATCATATCAAGTCTTTTAAAGGTCGTCAAGGCCACTACAGCCTAAAGGATTCGTCAAAAACCTACCTGCCCGAAGAGTTAAATATCAAAAAAATGTACAATATGTATAAAAACATCACTGAAGAACAATATTGTGTGTCATATGAAACTTATAGATCCATCTTCTCACAAGAATTCAACATATCATTTGGATACCCAAGGTCAGATACCTGCAGTATCTGTGACGAATATTTAGCAAGTATTAGGTCTTTAGAAGCCAAAATAAAAAATGTTTCGGGTGATGTCAATGAGAAGAAGCAACTAGATAACAAAATCAGTACACTCCAGCAGCAAAACCTGCTGCACAAACATAAAGCTGAAGTATTTTTTTCAAGAAAAAAGGCTGCAAAATTATCTAGTCGAACAAATGAGAATAAGGAGGCTATATGTATGGATTTTGCTAAAAATCTCCCAGTGCCCAACATCAGCACAAATGATATTTATTATAAGAGGCAATTGTCTATATTCTCTTTCAATATTCATGTTTTGTCGACTAGCCAAAGTATTTTTTACACTTATCCTGAAACAAATGGACGAAAAAGGCTCTGACGAAGTATGTTCGATGTTGCACCGTTTCGTATACAACTTTTTGCCCAACAGTGTTCGAGTCCTTTACATATTTTGCGACTCATGTGGGGGTCAGAATAAAAACTATACAGTCATCCGTTACCTCCATCATTTAGTACATGTACAGAAAAGGTTTGATGAAATCAAGATCAGCTTTCCGATTAGAGGACATTCCTTTATGGAATGCGACAAGGATTTTGGTCTTATAAAGCAAAAGGCGCGAGTGGAACTTCCATATGAATGGGCTGAAGTTTTTAGAGCTGCAAGAGTAAAACCAAGTCCTTTTGATGTTGTGGAGATCACTTTTGATTTTTTTAAATGCTGGAGTACGCATTTTTCTCCAATATACAAACTTAAGTGTCCAATGAAGGTACGACCCATACGTGAACTGAAAGTCGTTAGAGATCATCCCAGGCTTGTTTACCATCGCTCCACTTGGAATGGCATGTGGGAAACCGCTGTTATGATTGAGCCAAAGACCAGCCATATCAATGAATTGCCAAACAATGAATTCCGATTACCAGGCCAATTATATAAAGGTAACTATACACAAAATATTATTTTCCGATGTTAAGGATGTTTATCTATTTGTAGGATTGCTTCCAATGACATTGGCCAAATTCACTGACCTACAATGCTTGATGAAATTCTCTCTCAATCCAACTGCTAGAAAATATTTTTCTACATTAGCACATACTGAAAATGTCAAAGACAAAACTACCTTTCCAAAATCTCGGCGTACAACAGGCCCAAAAAAAAGTGCTTAAACATATTCTGTATTTTTAAAAATTAATAAAAGAAATGTGAAATCTAATAGAGTCAAATTAATTAATCTTTGATATTTTGCTTCGAAAATGGGTTTTGTAGGTAAACAATCGGAAATACTACAAATTTGCATTGAAAATATATGACATTCCCCCTTCCTCTTCGTTACAATGTGTAGTCTCCTAATATTTTTTGCATTATTATAAAAAATATGTAAATAATTTCAATAATAATTTCTTATTACAAATTTAAATACATATTTATATTTCTATCCGTCAAGAAATTCAGTGCAAAGTAATAAAATAAAAACTAATAGGGTTTTTAACTTAAAAATTAATTTCTTGAAAAATAACGATTTTTGACATTCCCCCTTCTTTGCCTGCACCCTTCATATATATATATATATATATATATATATATATATATATATATATATATATATATATATATATATATATATATATATATATATATATATATATATATATATATATATATATATATATATATATATATATATATATATATATATATATATATATATATATATATATATATATATATATATATATATATATATATATATATATATATATATATATATATATATATATATATATATATATATATATATATATATATATATATATATATATATATATATATATATATATATATATATATATATATATATATATATATATATATATATATATATATATATATATATAAATATATGTACAGGGTGTTAATTTATGTTTATTTATTATGTGTTAAATATGTGAACATATTTCAGGGGGTGATAGAACTCAGCAAAATAGGAAAAAAATGCCAATCAAAAACGAACCATTTTCGTTATACAGGGTTTCAAAGTTTCAATTTTTTTCTAGTTTTTTGCGTTTTTTTCTAGTTTTTTCTGAGACAATTAGTTCAAATTTAGAACATGAATTATATCTAAGAACCTCTACGATAAAATATCAAAATCGTGGATGGTAGTATACAGGGTGTTACATTTTTTTGCAACATTTACAAGTTATCTTGCGGAAAATTTTTTGGAGCACCCTGTATGAATTCTGATATAAAATTTAAACTCTTTGTTTATTTCTTTAGCTTTTTCGTATTTTGCATTATTCTCGTATCTATCACAGTTTTCGACTTATTTGCCATAATCGATGCATTGCATCGATGGCATTTAGGCGAAATTAAGCAAAAAATTAAGAAACGGGTTTTATTTTAAATCAACCGACATGATAATGAACAATCAGAAAAAATTATTACAGTTAAATAAAAAATAAAACAAAATTATAAAAGTTGTTGAAAATGTCAGCCTCTTGCTAGAATGCAAGAATCAGGTCTTCGCCTCATGGACTAACGGACTCTGTCAAGTATTCCAGGAGTATTGCGAATGATGTCGCATGAAGCTATTATTCTGTTTCTTAAATCTTCTTCTATCTGGATTGGGGTCCGATAAAGCAATGTTTTCAGGTGTCCCTAGAAAAAGAAATCCAGGCTATTCAGATCTGGAGATCTAAGAGGCCAGGGCTGAGGTCCCTCTCACCCTATCCAAAGGTTGTTAAAATTATTATTTGGGAACTCTTTCCCCTCTATGCTGAAAAGTGCTGGTGCACCATCGTGCATGAACCACATTTGATTTCTAAGAAGAATTGGCACGTCTTCTAGCAATACCGGGAGTTCGTCTTCGAGAAATTGACGATAATATCGTCCGTTTAGCCTTGCTGGCAGGAAAAATGGACCTATCAAATAATCTCCAATAATGCCGGCCCACGCATTTACTGGAAATTATTTTTATGTATCAAATGCGGATTCTCTTCTGCTCAAAAATGATTGTTATGAAAATTACGTATGGCATTCCTAGAAAATTTGCCTCATCGCTAAATAAAATCGTGTTTCCAAATAATGGATTTTGGGCTAGCATTTGTAAGAACCATTGGCAAAAATTTAAACGGAGTGGAAAGTCACGTGGGAGAAGAGCTTGAACCCTTTGGATGTGGTAAGGATACATTAAGTTGTCTAATAAAATTTTCCATACAAGCACAGATGAAATGTTAAGTGTTGCTGCAATTTTCCTCGTACTGGTAGCAGGATCATTTTCTACTGAATTCAGGACTGCTTCCTCGACTTCAGGAGTCCTAACCGTTCTATTTGCTCCTGCTAAATGAGTGGATTTCTTGAATGATCCATTTTCACATAGCCGATTATGTACCTTTGCAAACGTTTATATTTCTGTTCATAGAGTCGTCTGGCTTTATAACAATTGCCGTTGGCAAGTCCATAAATAAAATGAACTTCTGCATATTCTTGATTTGTGAATTCAACCATTCTTAAACAACTCGAAACAACTACGGAAACGTCAAACAAAAAAAGATTTCTTACAAAATGTCAGATTAAAGAACAGAATTAACAAATGACCTGCCTCAGTCTACTACCTTTTTTTCCAGTTTCATTATTTAGGCTACACTTAATTTGCATCTATGGCAATTATTGCAAATAAGTCGAAAACTGTGATAGATACGCAAATAATGCAAAATACGTATGAGTAGAAGAAATGAACAAAGAGTTTAAATTTTATATCAGAATTCATACAGAGTGCTGCAAAAAAAAGTTCTGCAAGATAAACTTATAGGTGGTGCAAAAAATGTAACACCCTGTATACTGCCACCCTCGATTTTATTATTTTATCGTAGAGGTTCTTAAAAATAATACATGTTCTAAATTTGAACTAATTGTCTCAGAAGGAACGGAAAAAACCGCAAAAAACGAAAAATTGAAATTTTGACACCCAGTATAACGAAAATGGTGCGTTTCTGACCATGTATATATTGGCATTTTTTTCCTATTTTGTCGAGTGCTATCACCCCCTGAAATATATCCACGACATTAATTAACACCCTGTATATATACTAAATGGAGATCTAAACTTTCTAAATAAATTAAATCAGTTTACAATGGACCTAGAAGTCAATATAAATATAAAAGGAATCAACAATCAAATTAAATTTAACATATACAGAAAACCAACAACAACGGACACAGTAATTCATGAAACCCGCTACTCACTATTTCGTTCGGTTCGTCGGATCGATTCGTGCATTCATATGAATGGACGAACGGGTGAATCAACGAATCAATATGAAATTAATGAAATAAAACACGGATAATTTTGTAGCTTCTTCATTAAATTTAAAATGATATCGTTCCTCCCTTAGAGTAAGAATTAAAGTAGAGATCACAACTCATTCATAAATCACGTTAGGGGTATGCGCCAACATGGTTTCCCTATTTTTCACATTCTATCGACCAATATTTATGATAAAACAAGAAGTGGGGATGGCTTATGTCCAAGCCGTGGCCATTTGTTGACGAACGCCAGTGACGGCGTGATTTTTCACTTCCCGCATAAGGAAATATCATTAATCGTGCAAAAATTATCGTTCCGGGTTTTTACAGATCCTCATGTTTTTCCATTATTGTCGGTCAGTCGGTCTGTTCCGGTACAGCTAAAAAATCCACTTACTCGATTAACTTTAATTTTATTTAATTTTCCACAAAAATTACGTCTGATATAAGAAAAAAACCTGGTAAAATATTGGTATGAATTCAATATGGCGAAACAAAACGACGACCTGTTAAAATATTTGATTGATTGAATGAAGAAATGGGCCATGCTTCATTATCGTTGACAAAAAAAAAAGATTCTTACATATTACTTAATTAGGCAAATAGGTATTTTTACATATTTCAAAGAAATAATCGTTCTCTACTTCACTATCTAAAATCAAACCATTAAGTTAGGTAAGTTTAAAAGGAAATTAGTTATTCATATATTATTAAACTTTAGTTTTTAATTATGTTTGCCTTATGTCGCTATCACTTTGTAATTGTGACAATTAGAAAAATTATTTGTTCAGTTGTTGAAAATGTCATCTTAAACCTGTAACTGTCAAGTTAGACCCTGTCTAAAGTTAAACCTCTTTAGTGAATACGGGTGTTAGAATTTTAAACTAAAATCAATGCTTTTAACGCGCTTTTATTGGCTTCCTATTGGTCTGATTGTATGGTTGTATGTCTGGTTCAAATCTTGTAATGGATTTTTCAGCACTTCCATTACCGATTATTTTCAAATTTGACATGCTTACAATTTCGGATATAAAAATCCGAATTTTTTTAGTCAACGTTTAGAAATCCAAAATGGCGGCGCCAATACGTCCGACGTGTGTGTAGCTAAAACTGAATATCGGTGCCTAGGAAAATTTAAAAGTGTCAGCATTTAAAAATTCAAAATAGCGGTGTCAAAATGACAATGTCAACAGGTCGGACGGATGATTTTAATATTTGTGGGGATTATTTAAGAATATACAACAAAAATTAAAATGATGACGCCGATATATATGACTTTTAATTTTTAACCAAAACTTGAAGAAAATAGGACAAGCAGTTCTTGAGCTTTGTCGCGGACAGACATACAGACTAACCGACGGAACTGCGAAAACTGTTTTTTTGTAACTAGAATACCTTCCCGTTGCGAGAAAAAAAAGCGAGCGCTATAAGATAAAAATAGAATAGCCAATTGTCATATTGTTATTCCATGTTAATAGCTAAATTTAAAAAATAAAATGTTTTTTAATTTTCAATATCCTAAATCTTAAATTCTAACCAGTTTAGAACATGTTTACGAACATATATTTACTTTTAATTACCCAAAGAATCGCCATTTAAATTCCTTTACCTCATAACACTTATATAAAAAATTGGCCCAACTCAAGTGAAAATTAAAAAAAGGCCCGAAATCATCCGAAACTTTATTATTTCCCCAGATTTCATCCAAAATCTAGTGAATTTCGAAATCACAGTACGTTTTTTTGAGCGTGAGACGCCCTTTGACTATTTTAATTATCTGGTAGAAAAAACTATTGTAATCGTCAAAATAATCCCCTCAGAGTTTTTTTGTATCATTATGCTTCTGAGGATTCTCACATGACCCCCGACGAGATAAACGTTCTATTGTACTGAACCGGATTGGTCAATACGCCATGTGACCCAAAATAAGTGATAAACGTATCTTCCATTAGATATAACAAGTCCCCTGGAAAAGGAAATCTAGCTGTATACTTAATGATTAAAAGACAATTCCAAACTTAAATGGCCATTTTTTTACTAACTCACTGTCGCACCATAGTTAGGTCAACTAAAGCTCCTAGTTTCGCAATGTCCAAGAAAAGTAAATAAAACTTATTTATTAAATATATAAAAAATGTAAAAATGTTCTTCTAGTGTCACTGCACCTTTAGAACGCTGCTTCTTGAAGTAAGGCAACATATAATTAGAAGATTTGAACCGTATTAACAATTACAAAATAATACGTTAAGACACATACAGTAGTGAAGCTAAGAAAAGTTTGGTATTTTTTTTCAGCAAATTAATTTCTTTAATTTTATAGTTTATTGCCGGTCACGCGACCCTGTAACAATCTTTACGGTAGCCTATTATACTTTTTTACTATAAGGATCCCTTGTCAACGAAAGTGGGATGGTCTAATACGTGGAGTTGTCGTTCAGGGTTTCCATATCTAGCTAAAACTTCTGTTACTGGTGTAATGTGATCTAAGGCTTTGGGTATTTTAACTTGTATTTTACTATTTTGCAATAAAAGTAGTTTCTTTATACTGCTTAGAAACGAATACTGTAAAAACATTACTATTTTTTGTATGAAAATTTTATTGCCTCATGTTTAAACATATTCACCGTGATATAAATTGGTATAAACAATGGAATTCCTGGTTAGGCTTGGCATCGTCGTACGATCGACCTCGTACTGTGAGGTAATCTTGGCGGTGGCTAAATATGTAAATAATGATTTCTATTTTTATTCCTGCTCTAAATTTCGTCCACCCCATTATACCAGGCAGTGTTTGTTTAATAAACATACTGACAAGACAAAGAACAAAAGATTTCAGGCGAATGGTTCGCCGAGTCAAAGCCTACTTGATTTTATTCGCACAGAAGACGGACTCACCGCGCAAAGAAAAGAACTTTTAAATTGCTTATGGAGATACATGTCGTTTCTAGTGTTTAGACATTATATTACCATTTTTTTCAATTAAAAATATTTTTCTAGTGAAACATTGACATATAACTTACTAAAATAAAAATTTTATGACATGGTAGTTATATATTTGTTTAATAAAAATACAAAAAACACGCTAAAGAAAGAGTTAAAGTTGTATAAAATCTAGGGTTTCGCGAGACCGAGACCGAGACTGAATCAGTCTCGGTCTCGGTCTCGGAAAATGTTTACGGGCTCGGTATCGGTCTCGAAAGTCTCGGTGGTCTCTAAAACAAAATTTTAAAAATAATAATTGTTCGCCGAGATGTTATTTAGATAAAACTACATGGAAGCCTACGTTCGAAACCCAGAGTTTTTCCAATCTTAAAAATTTTTAAAATTTTTTTTAAAAAAACCCAATGTTTGAACATTTCAATAAAGTAGAAAAAATTTAGGTATAGTTATATAAAAAATTATTCCAAAAATCTATAATTCGAAATGATGTTGCCAACAGATGGAATCAGTAAATGAAGATATACGGACAATAGTAGGTGTATCAAAATAAATATCACATATCCCTTGTTCTTTGGACATCAACAGAAAGGCCAAACATGACTAGAGTTACTTAAACAACCATCCACAGAACAATAATTATTTGACATTTCGAAAGATATACAAATGGAATAAGATATATTAAACACAAAATAAGGACACACTGTATAATGCTGCCGAACTCATGCAAGCAACGTGCTGGGCATTCTAGGGACAGACGTTATAATTTAATAGGTAGAAAACGAACGATGGCCAAGTAAAACACCCTTAGGTATTCTTTAAACTTTGCTATTTTGAACCAAATTTTTATTACTTTGATGCGTATTTACTTTCTTAACCAGGACCGTTCTTAGGGGTCTGCACGTTGTGCTTGCACAAAGGCGGCTATGGTTCATAATACTACTTGTGAATCAACTATTTTTGTTCTTTGATAAATTAACTATAAATTTTAAAAGCGAAGTAGATTTTAAAAGTAAATTTATTTATTAAACAAATATCTACTTGTTCAATTATTCGCCTGAAAGATCAATCTATAACCTTTTTTGAGAAAATGCACAGGGATAAATATTATATTGTGCCTGCTAAATCACCAATAATATCACGTTCCTCAAGCGATGATAACTATGACATCGATTATACAACACTATTTGAAAAAAAAAGTGATTCCGAAAATTGGAGAAAAGAAATAATAAAATATTTGCAATTAAAGCGAGCTCCAAAGGGAACAGATATTTTAGAATGGTGGAAAGCACACGATAAACAATTTCCAAATTTAGCCAAAATGGCAAAAGATCTTTTTTCTATACAGGCGACCTCGGTAGCAGTAGAGCGTTTATTTTCACAAGCTGGGTTAATCAATATAAAACTAAGAAGCATGTTAAATGAAACTTCAAACAGATGCCTTCATTCATATATTCATTCATGGTATAAAAGTAATTTAAAAAATGAAACTATAAAATATTAGTTTAAATTTTCTGTAATATTTTTAGGTTTATTATAAAGGTTAAAATAAAATCTAAAAATATGCTTATAATGTATGTTTAGAAATTTAAATTTTTACTTTGTTATTAGAACAGTTCGTTATTTTTTAAGCGTAATAGTTGAATTAGCTTTATTGATAATCTATTTAAAATCCTAAGCCAAATTCTACTTTGTGTTTTGTTTGTTGAAAATCTTGTCCGTATGTATATGTATTATTTATTACAAACAAAATCAATACAAAAATATTGTTCTATAAAACACGTACCTTCTTTAATTAGCAAGCCATCGAAGCGATTAAAGAAGAAAATGTTAAGAAAAATATTCACTGATTTTTTTTTAACAATTTTTTGTTTATTTTAGGTCGGAAAATTTTTAAACTAAAATCACCACAATTACTTCGTCTGTTGGAGACTTTACCGTATCTATACTATATAAGAATATGATATTGCGATGTTTTTTGTTGTTACAGTCTATTAGTTATTAATTATTCAACCAAAAACTAAGAATTTTTGGATTTTAGTTACTTTCAATAATTGAACATAAAAACCGATTATAAATTTATAAAGATCACAATATCAACATCCTATATAGTATAGTTGTGATAAGGTGTCTCTCTTTGAGAACAGGGTATCAATTTACGGTTTTCGACATGTGAAGTGGAATTTCGCTACTAGAATTTCTAAATTTGGGAAATTCTCTTTTTATGGTTTTTTAAATAACTATTTCACTAGTATCATTGTTATAAGAACATATACAATGCTAGTATAATATAATTGATTATAGAAAAATTATTTCTTGCATCAATTAATTTGCCCCCAAACATATTTTTTTAATTATTTTGTCAAAAGAAATAATTTACGAACATTTGTTATTTTGGTACTTCACTTTAAGATCGAGACCGAGAGTCTCGATAGGTAAGTCTCGGTATCGGTCTCGGTCTCGAACGTCAAGTCTCGGCTTCGGTCTCGAAATACTTTTTCAAGTCTCGGTCTCGAGTTTCGTGGACCGAACCCCTAATAAAATCTCATGGTCTTAATTTAAAACTATTATTTTGTTTTAATTTTATACTATTATTTTGTTATAATATCTGTGATTTTTGATAAGTACAGGGACGTAACTAAGTCCCATTTGAGGGGAGGAGGTCTAATTAAAAAAAATGCAGGTATGAGAGGGAATAAAACAACACACACTAAACAATTTTAACCAACCTTATGTGCACAAGCTGCCGTATGTTCCTATATTATATGTAATTATTTAAACAATTAAAATTTAAATAAAATATAGCCTTATTCTAGTTGAAAAACTCTTTTTTTATTAAAAATGTCGACGATTTCGTCCAGATTTACATTGTTGTCTTTTTTGATATAGATTAATGACATATAGTCACCTTTAACAAAATGACTTGCACATATTCGCGCCATTTTTGTAATAAATTTAGCTTTGCATTTTCACAAGCGTGTCCATTCACGTTAACATTTTTTGTCTCTAGGGAAAGTAAAAAACCTTATTTTCCTATCAAATTTTTTTGCCTGATTATCCACGTCACACTCGAACACAGCACACCTCATATTTATTGTTGTTTAATTAAATAAATACAAAAAAGGACACAGAAATCCGCAAACACTTTTAAACATCAATTGAAAATGCACTGAAGTCATATGGCCGAAGGTCAATGACAGCCGGCGTTAATCACGCGATGACGTAGCAGAGCCAGGAGGAAATGCGCGATATCTTACCTTGCGTTTATTATATAATGGGGTGAACCAGCCCTTCACACTATTCGTACGAATAAAGGAATGGACCAATGGACGAATAGTGAATAGCGGGTTTAACAGTTCTAAACAGTCTTGGAGAATAAAAATGCCACTTTTCACAATTTAGTACATTGACTCTTAACATTTCATTTAAATAATGAAGAATATGAAAATAAGTTAAAATATTAAAACTAATTGCAAAAAATAACGGCTATAAGGAATCATTAATAGATAACATTTGTTGTGAATTACTGATTTTTTTTTATAAAGTGTACTAGAAAAAAGCCTGTAACACATATAATAGCTGGATGGGGAACCGGCAGAAATTTATAAATAAAGTGTGTTTCTATTGTATTCCGGATGTTAAGTATTATGTTGACTTAAATAAGATTTTAAGAAGGAGACAAGAAAGGTGGACAGCAGGCTGCTATTAGAAGAGATAGTCTGACGACATCAATAATTAAAAGACCTGAAATAGTGTAATACACATTCTCCGTTATTGTTATGTTAATTAGACAGGTTTTTGGGTTTTAAATTAGCGGTAACGATTTTCTAAATGTTCCTCTTTGGATTTATACTATAGTCAAGTGCTGTAACAACCATTTTATGTTTGTTACAACTTAATTGCTAATTTAATCATTTTATATTAAAAAGAAATCAAATTATTATTAATACTCTTTTATTTTCTCGAAACTACGACCATGTTTATTACATATTTATAGAAATTCAATTTATTGAGTACGACACTGTTTTTGATAAATTGATACGCTAAGTGGATGGAATATTGGTTGAGTACGTTAGAAAATATAAATTTATTTAGTCGAGTGGGAGAAGTCATGTCATTTTTGTCCCTTTTCAAGTTTATTTATTTTCGCCGGCCAGGATCGATCGTCCTCTTTCCTTGAATCTCAGCAGGAGCTGGTTGACTGCCATGTTAAATTAGACATTTTTTACAACAATGTCGGATTAGTTTGCAAATAATAATGATCTAGTTATAATATATATGGAAGAAATGTAGTAGGAAATTCAACTAGCTGAAATATAAGCCAGAAGAACAGGCTTTTAATTACTGAATTTCTTTCTGATTCTGGAATTTCTTTTTTTTAAATTAAAGGTCAATTAATCATCTTCTTAATAATATCGGAACAACCAAAGTTGAAAATTTTGAATCTACCGATTTTTATTAATGGATGGTG
The DNA here is from genome assembly GCA_030620095.1 of Kuschelorhynchus macadamiae. Classification (NCBI taxonomy): domain Eukaryota; kingdom Metazoa; phylum Arthropoda; class Insecta; order Coleoptera; family Curculionidae; genus Kuschelorhynchus; species Kuschelorhynchus macadamiae. The sequence continues at coordinate 471,418 of JAUTXW010002781.1, forward strand.
CAAGATTTTAATTATTTAATAAGATTTCTTATTTTAAATTTGTATTAACTCAAAGATTTAAAAGTACCGAAATTATCATGACAATTTTGCTTAAAGTATCTTGCTTTGAAACTGTATCTGAAGAAGGCTGACGAGTCTACAGTGCTATCTACTCATATAATTTCCCATTCACCTTTGAAGAATTAAACCACTCTCTTTCATCATCATCTTCATGGTCCAGATAATACACTAATACCCATGATTACAAACTTCCCTAAGTCTGCTCTTCTCTTCCTACTTGATATCTACAATCATATTTGGTCCACTCACATATTTCTCTCTTCCTGTGGTCACTCAACCTTAACACCAATTCATAAACCTAATAAACCCCGATCTCATGCAGATAACTATAGACCGATATCTCTCACAAACCATCTTAGTAACATTATGGAAAAAATGGTCAACTTTAGACTCATGTGGTATCTTGAAAAAAATAATCTCCTAGACATCAACCAATTTGGATTTCGCAAAGGATTCTCCACAACCGACCACCTGGTTGGTTTTGAAATTGACTTACAAACCAATTTTCATAGAAAAAATCATTTAATAGCAGTATTTTTGGACCTTACTCATGCCTTTGATATAGCTAGGAGGAACAAAATTTTTAAAACTCTCTTTGAATGGAATATTCGAGGTAATCTTCCCATATTCATACAAAATTTTCTCCACAACAGGTCTTTCCAGACAAAATTTGGTCACACTTTATCCAAATCATATCCGCTAGAAAATGGAATACCACAAGGATCAGTTCTTAGCCTATCACTATTCATCATAGCATCAATATAAGGGAATACATCCACCCAGATATCACTTATCGCCTGTAGGCAGATGATTTAGTGATATATTTCTCATCTCAACACCCCAGAACTTGTGAGAGAAAACTCCAAATTACACTCAACTCTCTACACAATTGGTCTACCCAATATGGATTTCAATTTTCTCATTCCAAATCATCTATTACTCATTTCTGCAGGAAAATGAACACTCTTTCCATAAATAACAACGAAATTCCATTGCACTCAAATCCCAAATTCCTAGGTATGATTTTCGATAATAAACTAAATTGGATAGAACATTTTAAATATATAAAATCTAAATGTAAATCTAAAAGATATTATGATGATAAAAATTCTACGTGGGGGTAGATATATAATAAGGTGACACAATCACCTTATCACATATCTACAAAAGCATTATCAGATCTAAACTTGACTATATCTATTTTATATATTCCTCTGCTAGGCAATCTTACATAAAAAAACTGGACTAGATTCAAAACCAATCCTTAAGACGCGCACTTGGAGCCTCTCGAACCAGTCCTATTCCCAGTACACATTGCCTATCTGAAATCGAACCTCTTCACTTAAGACGATTACATTTACTTTTCAAATACTCAAGCCATCTCTGGTTTAAAAAACAGTCTCCTGCATCAAAAATATTTCAAACCTTCCATTCCGCCACACTCTTCTTCCTCCAATGAAACCGTAAGCACCAACATCAAATTCCTAAAGTCTTCATCTACATATGGTCTTATCTTCCCCCCCCCCGCTGAAAATTATTCCTACTACATCTTTCCTCCTTGGACTCGTAACCCCCTTCACATAAACCTAGAGCGCACAAGATATGACAAAAACAATACAAGTCCTGAAATAATCAAAAATCACTTTTAATTAATAAAAAATAAACAATATCCAAATCACAAAATCATCTTCATCGATGGCTTCAAATCCCGCACATACGTAGGTGCAGCTTTACATTCTGAAGATATATCTCAAAATTTTAATCTCAACAAACGCTGCAGCATATACACCGCCGAACTGTACGCCATAAAGCAATCTCTACATCATATACTAAATTCTCAAAAAAACAACTGGGTAGTAGCCTTCGACTCCCTTAATTCCTTTAAATCCCTCAAATTTTTTTTTCTTCACACCCTCTCATACACGATATCCACAATCTGATCATTAGGGCCAAAAGACCCAGCTCCAGTATTTCCTTTATTTGGATTCCAAGCCATATCGGCATAAAGGGCAACGACCGCGCCGATTACTTTGCTAAAACACCCCTGTCCACCCCCTCCATAAACACTAACATATACCTTGTCAATGAATTACTTCCACACATCCAATACACAATAAAAAACATATGCCAATTAGAATGGGACCTCCAAGAGGGCAACAGTAAACTCTATGAAATCAAACCAAACTTTTATACCTCATCTTCCAGAAATTCTTCACCCAATAGAAAGCAGACTATCGTTCTCGTCTCTCTCTCTCTCTCTCTCTCTCTCTCTCTTTCTCTCTTTCTCTCTTTCTCTCTTTCTCTCTTTCTCTCTCTCTCTCTCTCTCTCTTTATATTAATTATTATATTAATATTTTAATATTTTTGTATTTTTTATTTTTCTAATTTATTACAGTGCATAATAGTAAATTTAGTGATAAATAAAAAATATTCACTCTCGATTTTTCTAAATTTAGTAGAAATTGTCCTGCTATCAATAAACGCTTCATAATAAACCCAAATAATAAAAAAATCGCTCACATAACATGAAGAATACAGATCTAGAGCAATTATAATCGAAAAAGGGATATAGTCCGATTTGTCAAAATTAATTGTGGTGGGTACAAATCACGTCGTTACGTACCGTCTCTATAGTTCCATTTTCTCTTTGAATTTCAGTGGTCTGTTTAGGCATTTCCACCCATTGGTGAATAAATTTGATAGGTCCGGTTACTTCTTGAGATGTTTCGTTGACAAGGAGTTCCTGAAATAAAAAAAATTCTTATAAAACGAGATCTGAAAGAAAGTTTCGTTAAAACGGGCAATATAAATATCACCCAGGTGCTATTCTGATTGACATGTATTGTAGGCGATGTTGACCAAGACGTATTTGGCCGACAATGTATTGTTTTATTGTTATTAATTGTCTCACTAAAGTGAGGAAGCCAAAAGGCAATACAAGTCCGTCAAGTAGGTTCTTTTCCTATTTACTAATGCTGTTTAAAAAAATTAGTTTATTATTAAAAAATAAATTCTATCCACTGAAGTGTAAAAAAAGGCGACAATTAAATAGCTTCAAAATCACACTTATCAAAAAAAAAATAGGGTGTTGTCATTTCATTTATAGTGCTGAATCTCGCAAGGCAGTAAAAAATTACTATATTCGAATGCGGTCTTATCGTGCAGGTCCAAAGGTCACCAACATTATGAATCAAATCACAAAACAGTGAACACCAAAATGTTGTGTGATTCTTTTATCGAGCTATTAAATCTCGATGGGCTATTTACAAATATACAGGGAGAAAGAAAATAGTTTTTTTTATAATATGTATTTGGTTAAACTTTTTTGGTTGGGAAAAACAAAAATACACAAAATGGCAAGCGATTTAATAAAGTCGGAAGGCTGTTCGAATCAGTGGAACAATCAGGATATGTTCTGTTTATACAGCCACTTAATGAAAGTGATTCTTTTTTATCAATCACCAAAAATTATGAGCCCTGCTTGACTTAAAAATCTAACCACCTATACAGGGTCATTTATTTAAATGCGGGCAACCCCTGTGCAAAGAAAACTTGTTTTATATGTATTGTGATAATAAAAAAAATTTATTTTTCAAAAATATTATACACTTTTGTTAAAAACACAAGATAATTAGTTATTACTTCCCGCGTGAGATTTTTTCAGTCCCTGCATGCGAAAAATACAGGCTATATATATATATATATATATATATATATATATATATATATATATATATATATATATATATATATATATATATATATATATATATATATATATATATATATATATATATATATATATATATATATATATATATATATATGTTGATTTTTACTCCTTCACGGATGGAAAAATACAATGTGTTTTCATTCCGGGTGTACATCCGTTCACTACTGTCGTTCTGAAAAGAATAGTTTTGCTGACGTTTCGCCAAAATCACATTTGGCATTTTCAGCAGACTCTCTAGTCTCTATTCAAATGCGAGAAAGAAAGCTTCGAATATATATATATATTTATATATATATATATATATATATATATATATATATATATATATATATATATATATATATATATATATATATATATATATATATATATATATATATATATATATATATATATATATATATATATATATATATATATATATATATATATATATATATATATATATATATATATATATATATATATATATATATATATATATATATATATATATATATATATATATATATATATATATATATATATATATATATATATATATATATATATATATATGATTTTTCATTTTCAGCAGACTCTCTAGTCTCTATTCGGACGCGAGAAAGAAAGCTTCGAAAATGCCAAATGTGATTTTGGCGAAACGTCAGCAAAACTGTTCTTTTCAGAACAACAGTAGTGAAAGGATGTACACTCGGAATGAAAACACATATATATATATATATATATATATATATATATATATATATATATAAACATAATTTACTTCCGAAGAAGATTAAGAAATGCACACGAAAAAATCCAAAGGCAAAAGACTTAAGGCTATATACATATATATATATATATATATATATATATATATATATATGGCATATATTGTTGGTTTTTTAATAGATTTTGCCATTAAAAGAAGTTCTAGTTTCAGCATATTGGGTCAAGGATTTTGTTTTTGTTTTATTAGCCAGTCATAAATATCACTTTTCGTTCAGAATGAAGTAGGTTGTTTATTTAAGATTCTTGAATGATAAAATGCATTCTCCAGTATGATTAAAGAAGGAACATATAAATTTGGAATCAGTTGTTCTTTTAACCACTTTTCAAACAGTTCACAGTTCATATTATCATGGTTGTCCATACTTTTGGATGTTGAAGAAAACAGTAAACTTGCACTTGGGAGAAATCCTGTTGAAGAAGCTGCATGCAAAATGATGAACCGTTTTCCCGTCCCACATCCCTTTTTTCTCTTGACTCTTTTTACAGACTCGTCCTGCTAAGATTTCGAACCACTTCCATTAAAAAATATCCAAGTCTCGTCTAAAAATACCACTTTTCTAAATTATGAATTAACATTTTGCGTGTATTTTTTTAAAAACTGGATACGCTGACTTGCTATATGTGGCAACTCGCATAAAAATCTTCGATTACAGTCCTTTTTATTTCGAAAACCCAACATTTTTATTAATTTTGAGAACGATTTTGTCCAATTTCCAATATGCCTCGATTTTTTAAAGCTTCTTTTAAAACTTCAAGGGTTATATTAATTTTTGATGTGTATAAATCGTAAATTGCATTACGAACATCCATTTTTACATTTTCACTTAAGTCTTTGGCTTTTTCGTGTACATTTCTTAATCTTCTTCGAAAGTAAATTATGCTTTTTTTCATGCACAATTTTCTGCACAGTCCTTATACCGATTCCCAGAGCTTTTGCTACTGTCTCCTGGATATTGGCTGGTGAATTTTCATTTTCGTAATATTTTATTAGATTTAATACCATTTTTTCGCTTATGGATGCAAAAAACCCGAAAATTGTTTTCTATTACTCATTTCATGTCACTAACTTGTCAATCTGACTTTGAAGTGACATCGCTCAAAGATTTTTGCAACTGCTGGTATTTATATGTTTATCCTCTTTTTTCATATGAAAATATCATAGGTCTATCTAATTCATCTTCCGGATTTTATGCGGAGGATATGATGACCCAACACAAGAAAAACAAACTTAAAAAGTTTGTTGATAAATCGTATGATCCGCACGATAACACTGCTTTTAGCTATATGTCAGTTTGCACCAACCTCTACAAAATTACCTTTGAAAGTGTTCGCCTTCCTTTAGAAAGAGTATCAGCTTTAAAACATATACAACTGAAGTAGTATATAGAGAAAACAATTTGAATTCGAATGTCAGCCCACTCAAAAAACGATTAATTTTAATGAAAGTCTTCAGGATAATAATACAATATTTTTATAAACCTTTTATTAAAAATGTTTTTAAGTCTAAAGATTCCTCAGGTAGTTGTTAAGTAGGTCTCAAAGCCAAAAAGACCCTATTTTAAGAGATATACAAGTACATTTTTTAGTATGTCATAAAGCCAATGCTCTTAAGAACTGTAACCTTATCGACTTCTTAAAGACATTTATAAAACTATGCTTATGTTTATTTATCACTTCTTTAACTTATACTTATCACTTCTACATAACAGTTAAAGTCAAAAAATCTTAAGGATGATTTGTAAAATCTAACTAAGCGGAAACAAAAAAGTAACTTTATATTAATGAAAGAAAAATTGAAGATTCAACATTTTAACATGTTTTAAGATGTTTTCAGAATATCTTCGAGTATTAATAATTGCATAAAAGACTAGTTGTATCACAACTATTTTTCTGCGCATTGAAATTTATCGTAAAAAATTAACATTTTGAGAACACAAAACACACCTGCCTCTAAAATTAGTGCTAAATGGAAGAATAACTTAAAATATTTAAGTTTTGTTTATACCACAAGAATTTTTTTATTAAAATTAATTTTTACTTTAGATAAGAGAAGTTATAGTCTTTATCTTACACTCAACTTTTGCTGACGGGTCTTTAAATATTTTATTTTGCCAGGTCGATGTAAGATGTCGCAGTCACCGATTGTGACGTTCTATTTCTAAATTTTAAGGGACAGGTTCGGATATATTATTTGGATAAACATGTGCGAAATAAAGACATTACTAGAGGGTGACAGCTATAGGATAATACGGACGAATTTAACTACAAAAATTAAAAGGAAAGTTTGTAGTCTCAATAATGCCTTGGATTTGCCAGGCCTAGAAAAGAAGAAATTAAAGCCAAGCGGTTCGAAGATTCCTCAATTTTAGGGACTTCCAAAAATATATAAAGCTGTTGTACAGGGTGTTCGCAGTTAAATGGACCCCCCCTTAACTTTTTAATTTGACGTTTGACAAAAAAATGTCAAATATAAAAGTTTTATAATTCAATGTGAATTTTTTTAAAAACCTCTTTCCATATGTACAGGGTGTTTCAGAAAGTCTGGGCGTGGTTCAACTTTCCTATTTTAAATACCTACCCCATTTTTTTATTGGATTTTTAAATTCTCCTAAAAATTCCAGACATATTTTATATAGCATACCCTACAGCTAAATTTAACCCATAAAAAGATATTACTGTCAGAAAATTCTCATTTACTTGTGACGCGTATTTTAAATTATACGTGAAAAATAGCGTATGGTGGTATCATTTCATATCCTTGGAAACCAATATAGTAAATAAAAAGACAATTTGTCAAAAAATGTTAAAACTTTAAACATGGTTTATTTGGAAGAAGAAAAATTTGAAATTGTGTCTTTATATATTAAGAATAATAAAAACAAATATATGGCAAGACGAGAATATATAGTTCTTCATGGCGATAGACGCGCGCCGGCTTTAAATACGTTTAAACGTATTTATGAACTATTTGGGACTTCCAAGTCTTTAAAAAGACTAAAAACGACTGTAAATATGAACGAAGACGAAGAATTAGATTACCTTTTATATTTTCAAGGTATTTTTATCTGTTTAGCTCTAGCTTATTATTATTATTATCAAAATTATTTTATTCTGTCTAGAACACTCTGCTAATTTGATAAGAGATTGTGCGAAAGAGTTCCACAAAAGTGTTGGAAAAATTCACAAAACATTAAAAAAATATAAGTGGCACCCATTTAAACTGACAAAAGTCCAATATTTAACAGAAGCTAACCAACGAGAACGCTTATATTTCTGCAGAAGAATGTTAGAAGAACTTGAACGGGACCCAACATTTTTTTATAAAGTATTGTGGAGCGACGAATCTTTTAGCACCGCAGGTATTAAAAATATATATATATATATATATATATATATATATATATCCCGAAAGGTTTTTTGAAATAAAGCATTCAGGTCGCCAATCTGTAAATGTATGGTGTGGCATAAAGAATATATAGAGTTCTTGGGCCTATATTTATTGGCCATTGACTTACTGGAAATGCATACTTTGATATGCTTAATAACGATATTGAGAATCTTATCGATGAATTACCATTGAATGAAGCACAAGAGGTAATTTTTCAGCAAGATGGGGCACCACCCCACAATGTAAGGATGGTAACAACCTATTTAAATGGGCAGTATGGAACGTGGATTGGAAAACATGGGACAATTAAGTGGCCTCCAAATAGTCCCGATCTAACTCCGCTAGACACATTTTTATGGGGATATTTAAAAAATTACATTTACTTGGGGGGCCTTACCAATGTTAATTTATTAAAAGAACAAATACAAAATGGTATAGGCACTATAAATATGAATCAAAATTGGTTAGTAAAAGCTTTGAATAAATTAAAAAAGGGATACCGCCTATGTGTCGAGATGAATGGAGGCCATTTCCAGCACCTTATGGAATTCCAGTAGTTAATAATATAATAATAATTAATAATATAATAATAATTAATAATTAATATAATAATAATTAATAATTAATATAATAATAATTAATAATTAATATAATAATAATCAATAATTAATATAATAATAATTAGATTAGTTCTGTTAATACCTGTTAATTCTTTGTTGTTTGAATAGAAAAAATCTGGCGGTAATATCTTTTTATGGGTTAAATTTAGGTGTAGGGTATGCTATATAAAATATGTCTGGAATTTTTAGGAGAATTTAAAAATCCAATAAAAAAATGGGGTAGGTATTTAAAATAGGAAAGTTGAACCACGCCCAGACTTTCTGAAACACCCTGTACATATGGAAAGAGGTTTTTAAAAAAATTCACATTGAATTATAAAACTTTTATATTTGACATTTTTTTGTCAAACGTCAAATTAAAAAGTTAAGGGGGGGGTCCATTTAACTGCGAACACCCTGTACCATTACGTCCCAACGTAAGTGCAACAGGTTCTCCGTCTTACGAAATAGGTAAATATTTAGCCAATATCTTAAGCCCATTCAAAGGACGATCTAATTCTTATATCAAAAACTCTAAACATTTCGTAGAAAAGCTTAAAAATTTTAATTTTAGATCCCGGTGATTTTTTAGTCAGTTTTGATGTTGAACCTCTGTATTCAAATGTGCCTATCTACTCTTCAATTTCTATATAATTTCCGACATATTACATAAAAACCTTAATCCGATCTTAATTGAATTTATAAGGGAATGCTTAACGTCCGCATGTTTCATCTTTCAAAGAACCTTTTTTGAGCAAACCTCGGGCTTTTGTGATATGGCCTCATGGAGAAGAAAATTTAACTATGTTAACATTTAAACTACTAACATTATAATACAAAATTCACTGTGGAAAATGAGTCAGATGGTGCTATTCCCTTCCTTGATGTGATGCGTTAGTACAAAAGAAAGAGAACGGCACTCTAGGTCGTACTGTTTACAGGAAACCGGCGCATGCGAATAGATATTTAAATTTTAGTTCTCAACATCATCCATTACAAGACCAATCCCCCATTAATTCATTAGTCTGTAGGGCTTTGTCAATATGTGATGCAAATTCAATTCCAAACGAAACAGAAAAACTGACTGAAGCTTTAAAATCAAACGGATATTGCACTGAAGATATCAGGCGTTCCCAAGATCCCACTTATGCACAATCTTTCGAACACACAAAAATATTGGGCAACGTTTAAGTCACAACATGCAATTTTTTTGCAATAAGAAGAAGTTTATAAAATTCCTTGTTCCTGCGGTAAAGTGCATATAGATGAAACTGGACTGTCTGTTCTACTAGACTTAAGGAACATAAAATATGTATAAGTAACAGGACACATGATTAATATAAAAGATATTATGGTTCTTGCGGGTTATTATAAACAAACAAATAGAGATCAAAATACAAGAGTTCTAACCACACTACACCACAACTTGTTACGTTCTGGACGCGAGTTTCGCTAACCAAGTTAGCATCATCAGCAGATGATATAAACTCACTCAGAATATTTATAAATTCTCTCTAGTATTATATCATTTAATACATTTTTCAAGAAAAGTATGGTTTAAGGTGGTATTTATGTAGAAGCTAATAAAGCTAATTTAAAAATAAAAACATTCACGATTTAACCAGTTTTATAACAAATGCTACTTAGGTATCTTGAAGAAAATGTTTTAAATAAATATTGTTTTAAAGTGAAATTTTCCATTCCTAGGATATCAATAAAACCATTGGATTTTATTAACATCAACATAAAACTACTTTTAAGCAAGCTAAAATACATATTGATATTAACCTAATTATTTGGGGAAAGATTTGTCCGTATATAAGGCAAATAAAACCCATAAAACTTAGATTCTATTGCGACGTTTCGCTAAATTTATTAGCTTCTTCAGGCTAAAAAATACAATTTTTTAAAACATTTTTTTATATTAGAAGAAGAATGAAAACTTATTATGTCTATGTTTCAGTCTGTTTGGTTTTAGGATGACGCTTAATAACAAAATTACATATATATATATATATATATATATATATATATATATATATATATATATATATATATATATATATATATATTTCTCTTTTATTTTTGCACAGATGTGTCGTCTTGTGCTCCAAAGTAGGTCGCATCTAAAGCGATTTAGTTGCACCATAGTACCTACAGATGGCGCCACTGGTTGCCTATTTCCCTCGTCGACTTTCAAAGTCGAATGACATGACACCTTGTTTGTTTCATGGTTTGGGTATTTCGGTTTTAATACCGATACCCCCCAAGGAAACTGCCTGATGAGCCTTGCCGGGGCAGATAACACGGTAGCAGATTGGCACTTTGGCCCTGGAAACAAACATAGCGTTATGTTTTGGTCGCTTCTCGACAAAATGGTGTTGGAGTAATCCTTACAGTGTCTGGTTTCGTTTTGTATATATATATATATATATATATATATATATATATATATATATAATATATATATATATATATATATATATATATATATATATATATATATATATATATATATATATATATGATCATATACATTTAAAACAACATTAATATTATACAGAGTACCTTGGAAAAACATGTCAGTTTTACGAATGTTTTGCGATTGCAATAATTTCGACACGTCTGGAATTCTGGTAGATAAAAACGAGACAAATTTTTTATTTATTTTTTTTTAATTTGCTTAGATTTTTATTGCTGTACCGAGTTTGGGTTTATGATTTTACTGAAATGTACAGGGTTTTATGTATGGAGTAGTTTATTTATTTAGATTAATTTACTTAGATATCAGATTATAATAAATTTGGCTTAAGTTATTGATGTCTTTTTTATCGTTGACGGCATCTTTCTCTTTTTTAAATCATTTCTTTTATTGTGAGTTTTCGATAATTAAAAATTTTGGTTTGTTTAAAATCAAATACATGTATTTCTGTATGTTCGTGTTTGTGGAGTGCAGTTGATGCATTTTTTGTGTACTTGTGGCCGTTTAATCGACTATCTAAGTATTGTGTTGTCATTCCTATGTACTTTTTTGGGCAATTTAAACATGGAAATGAGTAAACTAGGTTTGATTTCTTTTTTTTATTACTTTGCTTTTCAAGGGAGTGAAAAGACCGTTTAGTAAATTCTGTGCTTTGTGACAGACAGTTATGTCGTGTTTAGACAATATATGATTTATTTTTTCTGATAGACCGTCTGTGTAGGGCATTGCAACGTCTTTAGTATTACCATTTCTTTCTTTTGTTGCTCTCTTTAAGTTATTATAAAAAACATGAGTTCAATCAGATGAAATCAAACCTAGTTTACTCAATTCCATGTTTAAATTGCCCAAAAAAGTACATGGGAAAGACAACACAATACTTAGATAGTTATTCGATTTTAAACGAACCAAAATTTTAGAGCAAGAAACTAATTATCGAAAACTCACAATAAAAGAAATGATACAAATTAAAAAAGAGAAAGATGCCGTCAACGATAAAAAAGACATCAATAACTTAAGCCAAATTTATTATAATCTGATATCAAAGTAAATTAATCTAAATAAATAAGCTACTCCATACATAAAACCCTGTACATTCCAGTAAGATCATAAACCAAAACTCGGTACAGCAATAAAAATCTAAGTAAATATTAAAAAAAAAGAAAAAATTTGTCTCGTTTTTATCCACCAGAATTCCAGACGTGTCGAAATTATTGCAATCGCAAAACATTCGTAAAACTGACATGTTTTCAAGGTACGTACTCTGTATAATATTAATGTTGTTTGAAATGTATTTTTGTTTTCATGATATAGTTTATTTTAAATGTAATGTTTTTTTGAGTGATGTTTTTTCAATAATGTTTTAACCAATTTAAATACTAACTATACATGTTTTTATTGTAGAAAATAAATATCTTGAAAAAGCTCAATATAATTCGATTAAATTATAGTTTTACTTCTCAATGAGTTAACCTATAAGAAAATAATTAACAAAATATTTAATAATGAAATGGTTAAAAAAAAAATATATATATATATATATATATATGGGTGAAAACCTGCTAAAGTACGAAAAGATCGAAACAAACTATGGAACTGCCGCCGCTATCAAAATGAAAAAAGTGTCTAAGCTTAGTTTTAGAATGGCAAATCTAAAAAATTGAAGAAATTTCCTATTAGGTTGTAAGACAGAGCAAATTATACCAACTTTTTTAAAACTTAATATAAAACATGTAAGATTTTTTTCAGCAAAACTACAAACACAATTTCGAGAAAATTTTCTTAGCAAATTTGTCTTAAGTACCCTAAACTTGCTGATAACAGACACTATAAAAAAATTAGAAAAACTTATTCTAGATACAAGTAATAAAATACATGGCTAATACATTTTTCCAAACGACCTTTTTCAAGTATTTCTAAGCCATGAATAAAGTGAATTGAAAAAAGTTTTTTAAAAATCAAAGAAAAAAATTATAAAAAAATCAATGCATTTATTTAAAAAATAAAAAACTTCCCTCACAAGCATTAAATATCGAGAAAGAATGGCTAGAAAATTTGATAAACCTAAATATTCCAGATTATGCCATAGATATTTTTAGTTTGGGTGACAACTTTGCCATGCCTATAGAAGACTCTCAAGAACTTCCAACTCCAGACATAATATCTTCAATTGAAATATCTATCAATAACCTGTCTGTAGATAAAAAAGACGAACTTAAAGCAAACTGTTGCAATGTTTTGGCAAATTGCAAAAATAAATTAAAATCGCATCTAACTAGGTTTGAAACAAAATTATTAGATAAACAGTTATGTCGTAAAAACTGGTACTTTCTTAAAACAAAACCCCCAACGAAAAATATTAAAACCGGACAACTCCAATAAAACTGTAATTATGAACTCTCAAAAGAATACAATGTAAAAAAACTAATAATCTCCTCGCTGATAATCAAACAAATAAACAGCGATCTTAATCAAAATAACGAACTTATTAGAAAATGGGGAACAAAAACTATATTTCTCCTAATATAGCCAAAAATTTGAAAATACACAACGCTCAAGCTCCTAAAATGTATGGGTTCCCAAGTTTCCCAAAGACGGAATATCTTTAAGACAGATAGTTTCTTGTGTGCAATCTCTCTTAAATAAATTATCCAAATACCTAAAAGAAATAACATTGTAAATAGAACTTCAATTTTAATCAAAAATTCCTGGCACTAGAGAAAAAATTAAAAATATCACAATACCGGACAATTATATAATCATATCTCTTGACGTTGTATCCTTATACACAAATATTCCTTTAGGTTTATTCTTGGGCACAATAAATTAAAAATGGAATAAAATTCAAAAATATAACGACATCCCTCGTAAGCAAATCCTCGCAACCAATCCACTTATTTTACATATAATGATACTTATTATAAACATATTGAAGGCTGTACAATGCGATCATCCATATCAAGCGTAATTGCCCAATTTGTTTTGCAGGATCTTAAAAATCAGGTCATTCCTAGTTTACCATATAACATATCTTTTTACTATAGATACGTGGATGATTGTATTATGACTATTCCAAAAAATATGACAGAAAATGTTCTTAATTCCTTTCATCTGAAACTTAATTTCACAATTGAACAAAATAACAAAATTAACTTTCTTGAGATGGCCTTGTACTACAATCAAAATTCTATAAATACAATGTGGTACAAATCCTATTTATAAGTTTTTTTTTAATTTTAATTAAATTTAACATTAAATCAACAAGTAATGCAAGGAAGAAAGTAACTAATTACTTGTTAAAAAACATTTTCGACATAACCTCCGTCTTTGGCAATACAAGTAGTATACATGGTTTCAATTCTCGCAATAGTATTTCTAACCGCGTCTGTTGCATTAAGTCTTTCTACCTCTTGCCTAATTCTCCTTTTTAAATCTTGAACAGTATTACACCTATTTTTATACACCTCGTTTTTTAGGTTGCCCCATAAAAAAAAATCCAGGGGTGTTAAGTCGGGCCTCCTAGCTGGCCAATCTATGGTCCCGTACCGACGAATCCAAAATGGAAACCGTTGATTCAAACGATTTCTAAAAGGCACTACAGTGTGATATGGAGCACTATCTTGTTGATAAAAAAGCCCTTCTTTAATATCGTTCTGCAGATTTTCAAGTAACGGAAATATTTCGTTCTCCAACAAATTTAAATACCTCTCACCATTCAGAACAAAGTCATAAAATACTGGACCTATTATTCGATCACGGATAATATCACACCACACATAAACACTTGTCCGACCCTGTTTTTTCATTTCTTTTACACGATGTTCATTTGAGTTACACCAGTAATGAGTATTTTTTCGCTTGAACATGCCGGCCGTATTGAAAATTGCCTCATTGGTAAATAAAATATCAGTTTCAAAATGGTGGTCCCTCATGAGAGAACAATAAAAAAGCCTTGTTTGAAAGTCCTGTTGGGATAATTCCTGAACTGAAGTCCTTTGAACACTACTCTTACTAATTCCCGGTAGATCTCGGGATGCATCTCTTTGCGAATGTTCGTTGTTTTCTTCAAAATACAGGAGAATTTCTTATTGCTTTTCTTCTGTTAGGACAATTTTTGGGCGCCGTTTTTGTTTATTTATTACCACTCCACGTTCAAGATCACGAACATGTATAAAACCATTTTTCCTTTAAAAAGAGTTAGAGGCAACTAAATGTCAAACAAAAACTGTTTATTTATTGGTGTCCAGGCAACAATTTTATTAGTTTTGTTTTTCCATGGATATCTTGTAAAATTAAGACGCGTTTAGAAATGCTATTATTGCTAAAATTAAAACTGTAACCATAATATTATACTACTTGTATTGCCAAAGACGTGGGTTATGTCGAAAATGTTTTGTAATAAGTAATTAGTTAATTTCTTTCTTGAATTACTTGTTGATTTAATATTAAATTTAATTATAATGGTAAAAAAAAACTTAGAATAGGATATTATTTAGGTTTATTTAGATTTTTAACAAAAATACCTGAATTATTATAGACAATTGGTCATAACTTCTAAACTACTAATTTTTGGAATATAAACTATATAAATATGGAATGATGCAGAAATAAATACAATAAAAGTGCTAAATACAGGGTGACTGAGTGAGTGACTGAGAGAGTGAGTCTCTATTCGGACGCGAGAAAGAAAGCTTCGAAAATGCCAAATGTGATTTTGGCGAAACGTCAGCAAAACTGTTCTTTTCAGAACGACAGCAGTGAACGGATCTACACCCGGAATGATAACACATATATATATATATATATATATATATATATATATATATATATATATATATATATATATATTTATATATATACATTTATATATATATATATATATATATATTTATATATATATACATATATATATATATATATATATATATATATATATACATGTAAATATATGTATATATATATATATATATATATATATATATATATATATATATATATATATATATATATATATATATATATATATATATATATATATATATATATATATATATATATATATATATATATATATGTTGATTTTTACTCCTTCACGGATGGAAAAATACAATGTGTTTTCATTCCGGGTGTACATCCGTTCACTACTGTCGTTCTGAAAAGAACAGTTTTGCTGACGTTTCGCCAAAATCATATTTGGTATTTTCGAAGCTTTCTTTCTCGCGTCCGAATAGAGACTGAAGTGTTGGTGACTGCGACGTTTCCTTTTATACCCCCACTAGGGGCTGAAGGTTATATCTGCGCAGGCGTTGGTCGTTATTTATGTTTTCCGGATGGTGCTGTTGTTGTTGCGCTAACTGCGCTTGAGTTTTTGCGATTTTAGATTTGTCGATTATTGTCTTCCATACTGTTGGTAGTTTTTATGATTCGTCCCTTTTATTCAAATCACCTTGTTTTTCAATTTCTATGGCTTCTCGGATGATTCTGGTCTTATAATGTTCTATATTGGCAATCTCCCTACACCCATCAAAATTTATTTTATGGCCGGTTTCCTGATGATGTAGGAATAAAGCTGAGGTTGTTTGTTTATTTCTGATGCTGAGTTTATGCTCTTCCACTCTTGTTGATATTCGCCTGTTAGTTTGCCCTACGTACAACTTCTCACAGTCCTGGCACGGAAAGCTGTACACTCCGTGGTTTTCCAGTTTGATTTTATCTTTTGGGTTTCCGAGTAGTCCTTGAAAAAAACGATATCATAGCAACCCTAGATGTCAAATCGTTATATCTCAGTATTCCAATCGACGAAGCACTGGACAAGATTGCTATGAACGAGGATTTCCAGGCACATATAATAGAACTCTCGGAGCATTGCCTCAAAAATACTTATTTTTTTTTCAACGGGCAAATGTATAAACAAATGGATGGTGCTCCAATGGGGTCCTCGCTATCACCAGTAGTCGCGAATTTATTTATGATATACTTCGAGAAAGAAGCTCTTGAGAAAGCAAGTTTAAAACCCAAATTATGGATTCGTTATGTGGATGACATATTTATTATATGGCAACATGGTCATGCAGAGCTCGAAAAATTTCTGACTCACGTAAATTCAATCCACCCCAGAATACAATTTACTCTAGAGCTAGAGGAAAACAACAAACTACCATTTTTAGATGTTTTGGTCACAAAACTACATAACGGACATTTTGAATACACCGTGTATAGAAAACCGACACATACAAACAGATATTTAAATGCAAAATCACATCATCACCCAGCACAAATTCAAGCTGTGGCTAATACTCTAATATCTAGATCCGTGCGACTAACTGAAACACAGACGAGACAAAACGAACTTAAGGTAGTATCTAGTGCTTTAAAGAAAAATGGCTACACAAATCGCACTATAGAGAAAGCTATTAATGCACAAGTTTCCCGAACACCGAACAACAAAAAATATGAGCCGGGAAAGCAACGAGTAGTCTTACCATATGTAAAAGGCACAACAGACAGAATCGGAAGAATTCTGAGGAATCACAACATACAAACAATACACAAGACACAAACAACTATAGGTAAACTACTCGGAAACCCAAAAGATAAAATCAAACTGGAAAACCACGGAGTTTACAGCATTCCGTGCCAGGACTGTGAGAAGTTGTACGTAGGGCAAACTAACAGGCGAATATCAACAAGAGTGGAAGAGCATAAACTCAGCATCAGAAATAAACAAACAACCTCAGCTTTATTCCTACATCATCAGGAAACCGGCCATAAAATAAATTTCGATGGGTGTAGGGAGATTGCCAATATAGAACATTAGAAGACCAGAATAATCCGAGAAGCCATAGAAATTGAAAAACAAGGTGATTTGAATAAAAGGGACGAATCATTAAAACTACCAACAGTATGGAAGACAATAATCGACAAATCTAAAATCGCAAAAACTCAAGCGCAGTTAGCGCAACAACAACAGCACCATCCGGAAAACATAAATAACGACCAACGCCTGCGCAGATATAACCTTCGGCCCCGAGTGGGGGTATAAAAGGAAGTGTCGCAGTCACCAACACTTCAGTCTCTATTCGGACGCGAGAAAGAAAGCTTCGAAAATGCCAAATGTGATTTTGGCGAAACGTCAGCAAAACTGTTCTTTTCAGAACGACAGTAGTGAACGGATGTACACCCGGAATGAAAACACATTATATATATAATATATATATATATATATATATATATATATATATATATATATATATATATACATATATACATATATTTATATATTTATATACATATATACATATATATATATATATATATATATATATATATATATATATATATATATATATATATATATATATATATTTGTTGTTAACTAAGAACGTAAATTTCTTATCGATGTAGCCGTTACTTGATGGAAATTCATTATATACTAGTATACAAAATAAACACGTTTAGTTTTAAGTTAGCTTTTGACAAAGACACAGTGTGTCGAAACACCTGTCAAGCAGAAATAAATAAGTGGAAATTAATAAACAAAACGTGTTTATTTTGCATACTAGTGTAAGAACGTAAACCTAAACAAATTGGAACCTAGAAATAATAAGTTTTCATTCAAACGTCGCAATACAATCAAAGCCTTAGGGATTTTATTTTCCCTATACGCCGACAAATCTTTCCCCAAATTCACAATTAAATCATAATTATTATTCTGTACCATTTCAAGTAATTTGGCTAATGCGACGATTACTACGCAAAATATTCCAAAAGGATAATTTGACCTATTTATAAACTCCCCTTTTCGAACGAAAAAGTAGGGATATAACTTTCTTGTAAATATCCAAGTTAACTTTTTGAATTTAGTAGACTGTTTATAATTCTGATGAGTTTGAATGGTAATATTTCGAACAGAATGCCAGTTAACCATTCTTTGGGAATAAAAAAAATACAAAGGCAAAAGAAGCTCGAGGAACAAAATTTATGGAAAATTAACGTCTTTTATAATCAACAAATTGAAGCAAAAGTTTAGATTTTTATGTTGTACAAGCTTTGTTTGCATGGATAACGCTCAACTAAATATTTTATAGAGCAGGCCAAATTCAGTGGCTCATTAGAAATATCTGGAAAATTTCGTCTTGGCCATAGATGATCATAAACTTCGTTCTGAAAATATTTTTAATTCTGAGGTATTGCTGCTTCTATCCAAAATCGGTGACAACGTGCGTTTTCTAAATAAAATGCCCTGTATATTATTGCATTTTGCTAAACTTTATAAATACTGTTGTGTTATATTTCTTATACCTAAATTTAAATGTTTTTTTTTTTGAAAAAAAAATCACCCATAAAAATTAACATTTTTGTACCTTTGAAGCCCCTGTATCTACTAAACGATGGAACTCGGAACAAAGTAGACTAAAATTTTTTTTTTTTTTTGGGAAAATAGATAATTAAAAACTAAGATAGGAGAGTAAAATCTGTTTTATTTAAGTCATATATTTATGAGAGGGGATATAGCTTGTATGTGATAAAGGCGGTATAAAAATAGTCAAGCCATTTAAGAGAAAAGTGACCGGAATTCGCAAAGAGCGCAGGCGCAATAGATCGAACAAGGCATGGCAAATTTCAGGCCCCCCGTAAATAGATGCGGCATCCATCCGAGAAATTTACGCGCAATGTTGCCAAGTGTATTGAGGAAGCCGGCAGACGAGAGTAGCGACCGCAGACTTTTGACAAAGATAATTTTACGATGTTTTTAGTAACAAGAAAATGTTTAGCTTCTTCTTGATTACCTAATTTAAAAAAGTGACAATTATTTTTGACTTGTTTCAAAAATGTACAAGGTGAGTCATTATATTTGATACCTACCTATAGGGTTTATTAACGGAGATATAGAAAAAGTTTTAGGGTTTCTTTTAAACCACCAGATTCCACTAAATTAATAATTAAGAATTAACTAAAAGATCTCTTCTAATATTTAGTGATTGGAAACGCCGCGTCTCGTTCCCGTTCGCGAGTCGAGAGTTATCGCACGATATTAAATAGTGATTTCGAGCATTGATGTCTCCTAACCGATTCAAGGCGTCTGGTATAAGCTGGTAGTTTACCAAATATGCTGTGGATGGGGTTGTATCGACATCTGGGCTTTGAAAGACGGCGGTGTACCTGCCATTCGCTTTTAAGGGTCTTAATGTTCCTTTTTTTTGTTCTGGATCTCATCATCAATATTAACAATAGTATGTAAGTAGTAAGAAAAAATGGCTATTGAAGTAAGTATGCATTATTATTATTTTTATATAATATTTTAGTATATCGGGAAAATTTTACACCCTTCTTTGTACCGCTAGATTATATGATTGCAACCACCAAGCACAATCGAACTTCTTAATATTTTGTTTTATGGTAAAAATTTAAATTTTGTTCGACATATAATAAATTGATCTTAAAAACCTCTTTCGACAAGTTTATTCAAAACTATTCCCCAGATAAATATTCGTTAAAAGCTCAAATACGTGTCAGTTATTTGGTTTCCTAGTTTGAAGCGACTGAATGTAGTCTTAATTTGTCAGTTACAAATATTTATTTTTGCAGACATTTTTAGAAAGGTTGAAGTATATTTTATTTAAAATCAAGAAACATATTTTGAAGGAAGTTGGTCGGGTTTTTAGAAACCAGTGGTTAAATAATAAAATAGCATTTAATGATTTGCACGTGTCAGGTAATAGGTATCACTTGAAAACCTTCTTTGATACTTTGATACAAAAGAAAAACTTTATAGAAAGTTTTGACTAAAAAGTCAGTTGAGTTAGCAACCTATAGGGTACGCAAAAAACAAAAAAATGCTAAATTCTACTAAGAGTAAACTGCCCGACCTTTTAGGGAACATACCGGGTGTCAACGAATCTCTTAGGCGGGCCATAACTTTTAAAGTATTTGATGTATCAAAACGAAATTTCGTATAGGTAAATGGTACCTAAAGATGAGAGTTTTCGCATATTTTTCACTTTCCGATTACTTCCGGTTTCACCGGAAATGACTCTAGTTTCGATTTTTTAAATGAAACACTCTGTATATTTTTACATTTTTGGATTCCCGAGACAATTCTGAAACAGAATGTAACATTTTACAAACTTTTACGCCCATTTGTTTTTTTAATAGCCATTTTTCAAATTGCATCTAGGTGGCCATGACCGGACGCAAATTAATCTAAGGACCTGAAATGATTACAGAATAATACGATCGCTAAGTTTTAGTGATTAGTCGGATAGCTAGGAACAAGAGAAATTGATAAAATCAAATTTTTGTGTCTAACTTTTTGAAAAAAGCACGGGAAGAAGTATTTTTATAATCAGAGTTTTATTTTACTCCCACCAGTGGCGTGCGCGAGGATAGTCCTTTAATACTTATAAAGAAAAATATAGTTCGCCACTTATTTTTTAAAAGATTGACCTATTAGAACTGTAGATAAACTGCTTCTTATGCTCTTTTTCTATAACGCGCTCTCTTGGGGGAATAGTAATTTACGAGTACTGTGATAAAGTGCGGGACAGAAAGAAAACCGGGCGGTCCTTAAAATAAAGGTTCATAGTCTTAAGCAAGCGGAAAAGTAAAATTTGTGTACGCAAATAAAGTTTATGTTATTTTATTTGTTGTAATAGTTTGCCGCTTTACCTATAAAGTGCGCCAGCTAAGCGGTAAGGAAAAATAATCGAGGATTTAGTAAATTTCGCACTGGTCCACTTGTAATTGGGATGTGCCTAGAGTCACCATGCACTTGCCGCTAAAAGGTTCTAGCTATTTCCAGTGACGCCTATACATTTCGAGCATTTGTTTTCATTTCTATATAAATGCGTTGCGTTGAATTTGAATTATTATTTCGAAGTAACGATGGCGAGCAAAAGAGGAAAAAGAATTTGAAGCGGTGCACGTGAAGTTATTGCGAGCGTTATAAAGGCCTGTACTAGAGAAGCTGAAAATAATAGTTTGACTATTCCAATTCAAAATCGAACAGAACGCGCTGCATTTTACATTGGTGTTTCGGAAAGTAGTGTAAGAAAAATCTAAAGAGAACATAATGATCGCTCATGTTCTACTTCACTTTTAAAATTTTCTGATAAAAAAAGACCTCGACTATCACACAAAGATAAAATTGACGATGGTGATGGTGATTTTCAAGTAATTCGACGAACAATAGAGGATTTTTATATAAACTTGAAGAAGGTTTCAACCTGCAAACCCTTACTTCGTGCTGTAAAGAACAAAATAGATTTTCCGTACGTGTATAAAACCTTAAATCGGCTTTTACGATCAAATGGTTTGGTTTGGCAGAACTGCCAAAATAAACGAAAATTGTTCATTGAGAGATCAACTATTTTTCACTGGCGGGTGAAAAATCTATCAACTGTAAGGCAATATAGGCAAGAAGGATGCAATATTATGTATCTAGACGAAACCTGGGTAGATATTGATATGACAGTGAACAAATGCTGGCAAAGTGAAAGTGTTACAGGTGTTGTTCAGGTAATCCTCTTCTAGTAGTCGCTTTATTATAGTTCATGCTGGTTCAGAAGCCGGATTTGTTCCAGGTGCTGCTTTAATTTTTCGCTCGGGACTAACAACTGGAGACTATCGTGGACGGATGAATAGTGATAATTTTGAAAACTGGTTGCTCGAGAAGCTTCTGCCTAACATTCCACCCAAATCCGTCGAGGTAATGGATAATGCGTCTTATCATTCTCACGTAGAAGATCAAGTTCCAACTAAATACTCTACAAAAGCTCATATGATATCGTGGCTTAAATCGAACAATCTTTTATGTGATTGTGTTACCACACTGGGATCTTCAAGTAGTGACGATGAAACCTCATCATTTTCAGAGGAAGACAACGATTTAGAAGATTAGAACGAACGATTTAGAAGATTAGAATCACAGCCGTTAACCTCAAAAATGGATTAGTTAGTTTTCATATATTTTGTAAAATTGTTCATAAAGTAGCTGTCAATAAACTCTTTCAAAATAATTAATTTTCTGTTCAATACCGAGTGTCAAAAAATATCTAAAAACTACAGAACTTATATTTTTCCAAAATTAACACATCAATGTAGTTATAATAGGAGAGCCAGCACTGATTCCAGTGAACAAGATTTATCAAAATTTTAACTTATGCAGTTCGACTTTGGGCTATTCGGATATGCCAAAACTAACCGTTTGTTTCCGTCTGTCATATTACTTTGTACAGGGGCGTCATTGTGAAGTACTATACAGGGCGTTTCCTAATTGCGTGCTAATGTTAAAGGGGGGTGATTCTAGGACCTTTTTAAGAAAAAAGTTTAATATGAACCTAAATTGTCTTGACAGGATTTTAAAAAATATTTTTTTTAAATCCGAATTCTGATGCTATTATACATAAATAACTGTGTGAAATTTAATACACGTCTTTTATGCATAAAAGGGCATTTTTTATTAACAATCAATTTTTGAAATTTCTACCAGTGGCGTGCATATATAATTAACCTAGGTAATTCCGTATGCTTCTTAATGCATAGAAGACGTGTATCAAATTTCATGCAGTTATCTACAATAGCATCAGAATTGGGATTAAAAAAAATGTTTTCTTTTTAAACTTTATCATCCTGTATCTCAAAAGTTAAGATTTTTAGGACATAAAAACACCCCCTTTAACATCTGCATACTTCAGAATGACGGCCCCTGTATAAAGTAATATGAGAAACGGAGACAGACGGGCGCTTTTGACATACCCGAGTAGCCCAAAGTCGAACAGCATAAATTAAAATTTTGATAAATCTCGTTCACTGGATCTGATGCTGGATGCCTTTGTAAAATCTGGATTTGTAAATCGTGTATCACTATACTGGTTGGTCCAATAATAGTGGACATCGGCAGTAGCCCGTTAATGATAGAACTCAAGAAAAAATATATTTATAGGTAAATCGATCAAGAAAAATGAAAATTAAATCATTTTAAAATTCGAAAGTTCGCCGTTTTTGCAACACAAAAGAGATATAGAAGTGCGGTACACGAAAGAAACCAGACAAATATAGACAAAAGTTCATGAAGCATAGTTACATTTTTTAATTATCTGAAGTGCGTACAGTCAAAAAGAAGTGCCATATTATTTAGAGAACGACGGGACACCACTGGTTTAAAGAGATTTCTGGGCCGATCTTCCTAAACCGATTGACTCCGCCCGGTTTTCTTTCGTGTCCCGCACTTTAACACCTAAAGAACCCTTATCGTGTAGTATTTTATTACATGCTGTTTTTATAATCTTTTTTAAAATGAATAAAAGTTATTTTTATTAAAATTTAAGAAATATTAATTGACAATCTCACAATCCTATCACTTTAACAATGTTATCGCCATTGTTTTCCATAGCTAACTATGATTGTCTTTAGCTTGTCAGCTTCAAATAAATAAAACCAAATATTTTATTTCTTATATTTTTAAGTGAGAAACTGTCAAAGTCAAACCTGACAAATAATTGCTTCCTAATAACAAATATGGTAATTTCTAGGCAGCACATTACGGTATCAAATACTGTAATGTTACGGTTTACTGGTAGCAAATCACTACAGGGTAAGTAGATTTACTAGACAGTATGAAATAAAATAATAGATATATTGCACTGCGTGCATCTGACTACAATTGAATGCCTATTTTCTTAAAAAGTTTAAAAATAAACAGTAGCTAGAGGAAAATGATTCACTAAACTCTGTAAGGATTAAATGCGATTCATAATGTATTCATTCATTCATAATGTATGACTATTTAAGGATACCCATCTATGCGGGCCCAGTGTTTTATTAACTTTTTAAGTTTTACTAACACGAATCTTTAAACTATGTGAAAAACTTACTAAACTAAATAAAGATACGTATAACATTAAATTTTATGTCGGAAATGACCACTTCTTGCCATAATGCTATGTTAATGGAGTACCCCCACGCCCGCAATTTGAGGAAGTAAAATAAAATCTGTCTGGAAAATACCTCTTTTCGTGGTTGTAACATGTGGCAGTTGTCAGTAGAATATCTGCACGTGTTTGGTAAATATTTAGAAAAACTGATTTTTTTAAATCCCGTATCTTAAAAACAAACCCGTTTCGGACATGTGTGCACATAAATTTTTTGCCCTAGAATTATCTACAAAATCATATGTATAAATATGATACTACGAAAAGTTTTTTTGTGTCCATGAGAACAGAATGATTTTACCTATATTTGCTCAAAATTTGAGCCAATAGAGGAATCGTCCTCTGACCCATTTACTGTGGCGGCCGAATTATTTACGAACAAATTATCCGTAAAAGTTGATAAAAATCATCTGTCCAACTATTGTCGTATGGGAAAAAAGGGTCCAAATCAAAATAAGAAGCCGCGCCCACTTGTTGTTCAGTTCGCTTGTCGCTGGATGCGAAATCAGGTATTTTCGGCTAAAAAACATCTAAAAGGCTCTCAGATTCTAATCACAGAATTGTTAACTGTGGCAAATTTACAAATATTAAAACGGGCTCGCGAGGCATTTAGTTCGGAGGCATGGACATTTAATGGTCTGGTGTATGTGCAATCTGTTGGAGTGCGAAAATTAATTCGGGATGAACAAACACTTAATGATTAAATTAATGGTGATTAAAATGTGAAATTCTTATTGTATTATATGTGGGTGCAATATGCATTTTAAGGACATAAAAGGTACTGTATGGGTGTTTCAAATTCGATGCTCATCATGGGGATCTTCTAAACCGTAAGAGCTAGATGGGTAGTTTAAATTTGGCAAGGTTGCGCATTTTAGAGCCCAATCGAATGCCGCTGAGAAAATAAAAATATTCCGAACCATTTCGAAGAAATCCGAAAAAAACCGAAATTGACGATTTTTGAATTTATTTTTTTGCGACTTTTATTTTGGCAGATAAAAAAAAACTAAGACCACATTCTTATTGTAGTTTTTTCTCCTCTACAAAATGGCGTTGTCAGATTTTTAATCCGACGTTTCGTCCTTCGTGGCCCATCATCAACTTTCTAAATTTAAATACGGACCTGGATTTTTTTTTACTTTTTTAAAAGCATTTTTAATTCTGATTAAAATGGTATGTAACACGTGTGTGAAATAGTTTTAGATAGTGGAAAAAAAGCTAATTAATAATATAAAATAAGGTGGCCATGGATTTTTCTCAAGTATTTCATTAAATTTAATAATTTTATAATATTGTTAATCTAGTTTACTTTATAAAAAAAATAGTAACAAAGAAAAAAATTACCTATTTTTAAAATAAAATAGTAACAAAAGTCTAATAGTAACAATTTATTTTATGTTAATAAATAAAAATAATGATTTAAATGAGGTGTTCAAACAAATTTCCTTGTTGTTGGATGCACATTTGAATGCGCGCAGGAACTTTATTTATAGCTCGCTGGATCATGCGGCCTGGCACTCTCTCCATTGTGCGTTCTAACGATTGTCTTAAAAGATTAATGTCGTTTGGTGGAGTTTTATAAACCAAGTCTTTTAGATGACCCCACAGAAAAAAGTCATGGGGAGCCAAGTCCGGGCTTCTCGCTGGCCATAAAACAACTCCTCTATTACCTATCCATTTTTCAGGGAAAACTGTATTTAGGTAATTGGTGACGATACCCGCGTTATGAGCTGGAGCTCCGTCCTGTTGCCACCACAGCTGCTGCAGTTCATTAAGCGGGTAGTCGTCAAGAAAGTCTAATATAGGACCTGTGAGCATCTCCAGGTAGCGCTGACCTGTTAGGGCTCCTTCAAACAAAATGGGCAGTCTGTTCCGACACAGTCCACTCCATACATTAATAGAGTTTCTACCTTGGCCCCGGATTGGTATGTTCTCGCGAGGATTATTGATAGACCACACATGCTCGTTGTGTCTATTAAACATTCCACACGAGCTAAATGAGGATTCGTCAGTCCAAATGATCTTGTTTGTAATATCCGGATCTTCTTGCAATGCCAAATTAAGCCAATTACAAAAATTTAGTCGCCTTTCTGGATCACCGGGCATCAAAAACTGACTTGTGTGGATTTTAAAGGGCCTATAATGGGCGGCTTTTAATGTTCTCCACACTTTTACGTGGGGCATATTATTTAAATCCCTGCCAATCTGCCTGGTCGAAATTCTTGGATTTTCATTAACCTAGAATCAAATTAATCAAATCAATCAAAATTAAAGCTAGCCATTGTTGTAAACGAATAGGTATCTTTTGCTTGAATTCATTGCGAACATTGCCGTTCCAGGATAATAAACTTACAGAATTTAACACAGCGTTTACTTCTTCTTCAGTAGTCCGCAATCCATAATTATTTCTTTTCTTAGCAAAATTTCCTTCATGTCGTAATTGCCTTTCAATTCTGTTAAAAATTGTATAATGCGGCTGGGGCCGTTCGGGGTACTCAATCAAATATCTTTCACTTGCGGCTATGCTGTTTCGATTCTTAAGGTAGTAAATACGAAGCATATCACATTTATCTGAATTTGAAAATATCATTTTTCTTTTAAAAAGTAGACTTTTTAATAAAATTATTAAATTATTGATAATATTTGAAAATGGTTTCCAAGCGCAAGAAAAATAAGAATCATAAATGTCAGAAATCCATGGCCACCTTATTTTATATTATTAATTAGCTTTTTTTCCACTATCTAAAACTATTTCACACACGTGTTACATATCATTTTAATCAGAATTAAAAATGCTTTTAAAAAAGTAAAAAAAAATCCAGGTCCGTATTTAAATTTAGAAAGTTGATGATAGGCCACGAAGGACGAAACGTCGGATTAAAAATCTGACAACGCCATTTTGTAGAGGAGAAAAAACTACAATAAGAATGTGGTCTTAGTTTTTTTTTATCTGCCAAAATAAAGTCGCAAAAAAATAAATTCAAAAATCGTCAATTTCGGTTTTTTTCGGATTTCTTCGAAATGGTTCGGAATATTTTTATTTTCTCAGCGGCATTCGATTGGGCTCTAAAATGCGCAACTTTGCCAAATTTAAACTACCCATCTAGCTCTTACGGTTTAGAAGATCCCAATGATGAGCATCGAATTTGAAACACCCGGTACATAGAAATAGTTTTTATTCACCTTAAGTATATTTATAGGGCATATGTTTTTAAGGTACATTTTCAAACAAACTCTAATAATTAATAATAATATGTAAATTTATGCTTACTGTCAAAGACATAAACGATAGAAAAATCTAAACAATGCTAGAAATATTTATATGAAATATTTTCATTACTTAAAGTAAAAATGTTAACTAAAATTATTACTTTATTAGGTAATACAGTTTTTTGTGTGCTACTTTTTTATACTAGTGTCGCCGGTTTTAATTATCGGAGCGCAGACTTCTAGGAATGAAATAATTTTTTTTTGTTTTACTTTTTTCCTTGTTGCTAGGGTGATATTTGTATAATTAATTATAAGCAGTTGGTTTTCACTTGAATTTCTTTTTCTAACTAAGCATATACTTTTTGGTAACCTCCTTTCCTTTATCCTCGTACCTTTTACTCCTTTTTTTTTTGTTATTTGTTTTTAGCAGGGATGTACCTCGTTTTATGTTTTTATGATAAATGTTTTCGTGCGCGCATATTAATGCAAGATCACTGTCAAATAATTTTCACATTTTTCAAGGCCATGTAGCTGAGTTTCAGTATGATTTGATTGGTGTGTCTGAGACATGGTAACATGCAGATATCGCCGATCAGATCATGGAACTACAAAGTTATAATTTTATAAGGCAAGATAGGCTAGGTAGGGGTGGTGGTGTCGCTGTGTATATAAAGGCAAGTATTGAGTTTCGTGTTATGCTTAGAGAAACCTGCCCTTTTCTAGAACATATTTGGATTGAAATAAAAGTAAACAACACAAAAATTTTAATAGGCAATATATACCGTCCTCCCAAGGGTGACTTAAACTTATTCTATTCTCGTCTTGAAAGTATTATGACCGATTTTTATACTGTCTATGATTCTCTTTTATTACTAGGTGATTTTAATATAAACTTTCTCGAATTAAATACAAAAGCACCGTTATGTGAAATTACTGAGGTCTATGGTTTGCAACAGCATATAACTGAACCTACTAGAATATCAAATACAAACATGTCCTTAATTGATTTACTTTTTTCAAATATAGATTCAATCGAGATTTGCGGAATAAAGGATGTTGAGATATCGGACCATATGCTCATTTATTGCGACATAAATTTTGGAGAACCCAAATCTAATACTTATAACTTTGCATACAGAAATTTACAAAGTGTTAACAATAAGCGATTTCAATCTGATATCCAACTAATACCTTGGCACATAATGTATCATATGGCGGACATAAATAGCAAAGTTGATTTTTTCAACCAATCATTATTCGACGTTATAAACCTGCATGCTCCCTTAAAAAATATCAGAGGTAAAAATAAGCCACACAGACCATGGATTACTCCTAATATTAGATTAATGCAGAGGCTTCGTAATAGGACCTTAAATAAGTTTAGAAACACCAAAAATTGGGAGGACTGGAACACATACAAGCAGTATAGAAATCTTACTACTAGCGCAATCAGATCGGAAAAAAGGCTTATTTAACATATAGGTTTGGAGTGTGCAGTAATAAAGAAGCATGGCAAGAATAAAATTAATATTTCTAAAAAACAACCAATTCCTTGCAAAATGTAGATGAACTTAATACTTATTTTA
Source organism: Kuschelorhynchus macadamiae (assembly GCA_030620095.1). Taxonomy (NCBI): domain Eukaryota; kingdom Metazoa; phylum Arthropoda; class Insecta; order Coleoptera; family Curculionidae; genus Kuschelorhynchus; species Kuschelorhynchus macadamiae. Next base: position 501,178 of record JAUTXW010002781.1, read on the forward strand.
CTAATATAAATAAAAATATCAATAAGCCTGATGAAGAATTTATTAAGAATTTTAAGGAATATAAAATTACACAAAATGAATTTAAATTTAGGCTGATAACGCAAGATACAATAATTTCCATTCTAAAAACCATAAAGAGTAAGGCATTTGGAGCTGATAATTTAAATATTACACTTATTTTACTTTGTTGTCCTGCCATAATTAATCCACTAACTCACATTATAAATGTTTGTTTAGAAAAAAATCATTTTCCAGATCAATGGAAGGAAGCCAATGTTATTCCGTTGCCTAAAGTTAAAAATCCTACTGAATTTAAACAAATCCGTTCAATATCGATTCTTCCAGTTCTCTCTAAACTATTAGAAATAATTATGGTACAGCAAATAATTGAGTATTTAAATATTAGTAATTTGATCCCTGAATATCAGTCTGGCTTCCATAAAGGTTATGGTTGTGCAACCGCATTATCTCAGGTAACGGATGATATATTTAAAGCCCTTGATAATAATCTAGCTATTGTTTTGGTTCTTTTGGATTTTACTCAAGCTTTTGACATGGTCAACCACGAAATATTATTGGTCTGTTGCTGCAGTGTCTGGGTTTTAGCGATTCTGCGGTTTTTGTTTGTTTTTGTCAGACAGAAAACAAAGAGTAGTACTTGATGAAAAAATATCGAAAGCCCTTAATGTTGCCTCTGGGGTGCCTCAGGGTAGCATTCTGGTTCCATTACTATATAGTCTCTATACGTCGCAATTAATAAATAAATTTCGATATTGTAGCCATCATTGCTACATAGATGATACTATTCATTTAAAAGTACTGATATAGCCGAGGCCAATAGGTGCATTAACGCGGATTTGGACACTTTATATAGTCAAACTCAAAAGCTCCTCTTAAAGATTAAGGCAACCAAATCAGTAGCTATTCTTTTTTGTAGTGATAACAATCAAATGAATATTTTAGATAACTTAAATCTACACATAAATAATGATCCAATAGATTTTAAAAACTCTGCCAAAAATCTGGGACTCATAATGGATCATAAACTTAGATTTAAAGAACATGTTACTCTTAAACTAAAAAGTGGATATTCCGCCTTAAAAACAATATTTTCGCAAAGGCACTTTTTGAGCTATAACATTAAGAAAATGCTTTGTGATGCACTAGTGTTATCATCATTAAACTTCTGTGACACCATCTATGGACCTTGTCTTGATAATGCCGATGCTAATAGATTACAAAAACTCCAAAATTCCGGTCTAAGGCTTATTTTTGGTATAAGAAGACGTGAACACATTTCTCATAAGTTAAAAGAAGCAAATTGATTAAATATGCACAATAGGCGAGTCTTACATGCTCTTGTCCTTTTTTATAAAATTCTTAAGTTTAAGAATCCATCATATTTGCACAAAAAAATAACTCATTGTACTAATGTGCACAATCTTAATATAAGACGAAAAAATCTATTAACTCTACCGTCACACAACAAAGAATTTTTTAAAAGGACTTTTTCTTCTTTAATTGCACATTTAATAAACAAATTCAAAATAAATAAGTTTACTGTCTCAGCTGCTTATAAATTTCTTTTTCATTTCTTATATTTTTGGCCTCGACAGAATCCGAGGAATGAACATCCCCTGAAATCTGAAAGCAAGGCCCGTTAGTTACCATGATTATTATCATAATAATAATTGTTATTTTAAGTTAATTCGTTAACCGTATTTATTGGTAACTAATAAACGTCTTATTATTATTATTATTATTATTATTAATTTAATTAATCAAAAGCCAATTTCATTATTTTTTTTTATATTTAGGCCATTCACGGAGAAGATACTTTTTATGTAATTTTGTGACACCTTTTAACAAAACTTTCAGAGATAGACAGACACATTGATTTTGTTTCTTTTGAAGGTTGGGACAGGTCAGTGTTAATTTAGATTGTCTGTGGCGAAATTTATTTCAGCAAGTAACTTTTAAACGGACCAACGTTTTTTAGACAAAGTTGGACCAAAGGGCAACTCTAAAAGCTTAACAAGGGTTGGTTTTATCCAATTGCTTTTAAAGTAGTTAAATGGCCTTTTTGTATTTAAATGTTTGTTACTATTTTGTTTTTAATGGAAATAATCATACACGTTAGTGCGGTTTTAGTATAAAGGATCGTTAACAGTTTGGATGATAGATTAATCCAATATTATGGAGTCGTAACTGGATATTGCCGCTGCAAGGCCTAGTTCTTTGTCTTTAAAGGTAACTGCAATTGTATTTTTTGTAAGATGCAGGGAGAAACTATTCAGTTTACGGTTTCGAAAAGGCACTATACTAGTCAAAACGTTGTGATGAAATTACCAATAAAGACTTGTGGGTCCACCACCCAAATGTTATTTCTCATTCACCAATATCAACATCAGCTTGAGATAAAACCTCAACTTCATTCACCACAAACTCCAGTTCCCTGAGCAAGCCTCATATTCTCTTCCTAAATAAAACCAAAATAAACCGTAAAATTGCAAACAATCACCTTTGCTTTTCTGACTATGAACCTCTTCGATCAATCCGCCTGGACGGTGGTGTTTAGTAAGTAATCTGTCCTGCACAAAACTTTCCAATCTTAAATCAAACAGATCTAATATCCCGTGCCTCAAACTAGACCTTGAAACTTTTACTAAGTGTATTTGTTTTATTTATCGCTCTCAATCAAACAGTTCCTTCAACGAGCTCCTCATCCTTTGAAATGATTGGACCTCTTTCTCACCAATCACCTATACCCTTATCAGTTTTCCATTTCCGCACTCCTGGGTTCTTCTAGCCACAGTCTATGCAGTGCAACATGAAATTGTATAACCCATTCCACCTCGTACTATTTTGCATTATAATTCCGCTGATTGGTTATTCTCCTTCTCCTTGGAATGGTATATCTTTCTCTTCCAGCGATCCTTCGGAAATTTGATCACAAATTTCTACTATACAAAATTAGTAATCAACAATTTCCTTAAGAACCCTACCTCAGAAAATTTACAGGCTAGATCTACTAGTGGATTTTACACCCACCGAATCATTACAATCGCATACTTTTCAAGCCAAAAATGCCTTCAACATACTCACAGAATCAAAGTTGTATATTGCAAAAATGAGATCTAATCCTTTTGATCGTTTGCCCAGACTATTAATCAAAACTACTGCAAATGCTCCTGCTTAACTCCTGGTGATGAAGTTGTCTAGATCGGTAAAGCAAAACAAATTTAACTTTAATCCCTTCTCTTCGCTTCCACCTTCCATCAGTATCACCTCTGCCAAACAATATGCACGAAATTAAAATTAGGGTTAAAAATGTACGAGTTAATACCAAAAAGTCCTCTGGTCTCGATAGTCCTAGAAAAGTGCGCTTTTGAACTGGCTCATATACTTACCACGTTATTCCAAGTATCTTATGCCAAGGACATATTCCCTAAAAGCTGGAAATATACTCGTGTACAGCCTGTCCCCAAAAAGGGATTCACAACTCTTCCCTCTAACTACAAATTAATTTTCCTATTCCCAATTATAAGTAAAGTAATGGAGAAGTATATCAATATTGATATTTTAATTTACCTTTTAAAAGTATAAACTTATCCACGACAAGCAATACTGCTTCCGCCATCAAAAGTTCACAACAGATCTATTTACTTTCATTACCCACAACTGGAACGAGACCATCGAATTTCACGGAGAAGCCCAAGTTATTGCCCTCGACATACCCAAAGCATTTAGTCAAGTCCGGTATGACGCACTTTTCAATAAACTTCCTGCCTATGGTCTTCCTCCAAAACTTTGTACTTGGATTGCCAGTTTTCTTTCCAATAGAAGTATTTCTGTAGTGGTTGATGGTCATTCATTTGACTTTCAAAAAATCAACGCAGCCGTTCCACAGGTTTTAATGTTGGTATCTAACCCATATTACTTCTTTACAGCTTTGTTAATGACGGTACACTCCACTCCAAATATATGTTTTCCCAAACCTGTTTCCAATACCGAAATTGTTGATAATGATTGTATTTCTAACCGAAGACTTCATTATAATCGGATAATGGGGATCAACAAACCTTCTCCAGCTTTTACTATAATAAAATTTCCCGACATCGTTAGATGAACGGTTTTCGAGATATAGCCGGCCTCCTTTCTAAGTTGTACACCCGGCACACAGTGAATGTACCTACGAGGGAAGTTGTGGGTACAGGCGAATTTACTGAATTTTCACAAAATCATCAAGACGAACAAGTGCTCTTAATTTGGAACTTTATTATTAGTTTTCTTAATGATAACGACTAGAGACACCCTGTCTAAACGTTGTGAAGAAACTAACAATAAAATACAATACAAGTCAAACAAGTTAGTTTTTTACATAATATTTCGTTGTTTTTCCTAAATTATCTTCATCCCAAACCAAGCCTAAAGCACAACCCACATAAAAAGTTAATGGTTTTTTTTTAAGATTTTATTATAACATTTAAGAAAAAACAGAGATATTTACTTTACATCTTAGTTTAACGTTTTTCCACCCTTCCCACATGATTTCTCAGAGTAAAAGTAAATGTAAAAAGTCTGAAGACTGGGCGAAAGAAGTCAATTTAAGAACTTACCCTTATAAAGCAAACTTGGCAGACCGAAAGGTTTTAATAAGTTCAAAGATCATGTCATGCCGATTTCATTTTCTTGTTGAAATTAATATCTACAAGAAAATTAAAAGAAGATAAAAACAAAACGGATAAATCTCCCCAGAATTACTTTTTTTCGGTAGGACGTTTTAGGGTAAATAGGCGAGCCTTTATTACACATTTTTAGTTGAGAAATTGTTTCATTACGAATTCTAAATAGACCTGAAAGAGTGGTATACATTGAAATGGAAGCCAAAATATCTCCGTATGGAATACCCGATGCCCAGAAATATTTTGCAGTGTTTGTTTTATAGATTGTTCAGGTCATAATCATAAATGTGGATTAAGCCTATTTTTTACTATCTTGAACCGAAACACATGTTGGGAATTTTGTAACATATTCCTATATTATCATTTTTATAATCTCGTATTTTAAGGATATAAAATTGTTGGACTTAAATGTATTCTGTGACTGATACTATGTCCTATAGAACCTGTTTTAAAAACTGGGCTATAAAATATTTATATATATATATATATATATATATATATATATATATATATATATAAATCAAAAGTAGAAAATATATAACGCGGTAAGAACTAGTACATAGTAAAAAATGGATTCTTTGGGATGACCGCTAAAGCAATGGAATATATATATATATATATATATATATATATATATATATCAGGGGCGTGCGGTAAAATTTTAAGAAAGGAAAGCAATTTTTAGAGTCTTACCTATTTGTAATTATATTCTCAAATAGTTCAATCAGTGATTCACGATTTTCAGATACTGTTAACACAAGTCTTCCATTATAGTTCCACCTAGTAGGAGCTACTTTGGGCAATCGTTAGTGTGATTGATGAACTGGGATAAAACTAAATTCAATTTATAAGCAAAACAATAGACAAACACAGCACTTGGGAAAGTTTCTCGAACTTTAGCTTGCAGACCCCCTAATTGTCCTGCCATCACTGCAGCTTCATCACAGCTTTGAGCAACTAATTTTTTCTCTCCATTAATTTCTTTAGTCACGTTATAAACTACGGTATATAATGCATCTGCTGTACGATTTTCGGACACATTCCTAAAACCTAAAAATCGCTCTTGAATACTTCCGTCTGTTTTAACGTAGCGTATTACTATAGAAAATTGGTTAAAATTAGTGATATCAGTTGTTTCGTCCAGAACAATAGCAATGAACCGCGCCTCGCCAATCTCTTGCTTAATTCTTTTTAGAATAATGATTGCAACAGCGGAAATTAAATCATTCTGGATTCTATTCGACGTTCCGCGAAAAACGTTAGACTGCTCTAAATGATTTTTTAAGCAATCATCATATTTAGCCATTAAACTAAGTAAATCTTGAAAATTTCCTCTATTTGAAGAAACCCTTGTTTCGTCAAAAAACCTCTAAATCCCAATTCGTGCTGTCCGAGGAAACAAACAACATCGATAAGTCTTCTTAATATTTGCCTATTTTTATCGACTAGTTCATTGTGTTGGCGGTGACTAATTTCCAACCGTTTATTAAGAGCGTGTTCAATTCTGGTTTTGCCGAAGACTTTTTCTTTTATGACGACCTGCAAATGCGCTTTGGACATAATGTGTCTTTTTACAGCTTTATGGAAATTGTTTAATTCGGAAAAACCAGTTTTATACCAGAGACCCTTTTCATTTTCAAAAAGTAAACATGGCCAACAAAATAATTTACTTATATTTTCACAACCTGTTAGCCATATAAATTGTTCATATTGTTTTTCCGGATAAAAATGTCTAATACAGTTTTTCATTTTTGTGGTTAAATTTTTCATAGGCGGTTTTGCCCTTCCTTTGGAAATTATTTGAAGCTTATCAGCGAAGTTTAATGTTGAAAATCCCTTTATTATTAAGACACACCCCACACAATCACACAAACTCTTCTTACCAAATTCTCCAACATTTCCAACGTTTTGCATATCCATGTCCGTATTATTGTCTTCCATATCGCACCATGCACAACGTGACGTACGTATCATACAACACACGGATAGCCGTTCAAACAAAGAACCTACTCCAATGATAGCTTCCGCCACCACTTAAAGCAAGCGACTGAAATTCAAAAATTGCAAACAACAAAAATGGTTACTATTCGATACAACAAAAATGGTTTCTATTCGATATTCTATTGTGGCTGGGTCGGAGTCAAGGCCGCATTTCTTATGGGCTTAATAATTAAAATAATATTTTAGCATTTTTAATATAAACGAAATTAATGGTTTCCTATTTAAAAAATTACATTTTAGAATATATTTTGTAATTTTTTTTGGGAAGCACTGCTTCCCTTGCTTCCATGGACTGCATGCCCCTGATATATATATATGTATATATATATATATATATATATATATATATATATATATATATATATATATATATATATATATATATATATATATATATATATATATATATATATATATATATATATATATATATATATATATATATATATATATATATATATATATATATATATATATATATATATATATATATTATATATATATATAATATATATATATATATATATATATATATATATATATATATATATATAGTGCTTCAGTGATGGAAAAATAAAATTTTTTTCATTTCGAGTGTATATCAAAAATAACATTTCAGCAAGGCGGCAGCGGCGAACCGACACCCGACTGCAAAAAAAACTTTCACAACTTCCATAAAATGAAGTCACGACTAAAATTCAACGATATCAATGCGCTGGATGATGCAGATGGCGCTACTGCTCTGCCAGATTTTGCAAACATGTTGTTTCTGTATCAACGTCTATACACATCATTGCTAAAATTGAATGGCTGTGTGGCTCGGTCGAACATACCCCCGAAACCGTCGATTGTGTCCAGTGCTACTTTTTGAGCGGTGTTTTACATAGGTACAAGTTAAAACAAATTCCCCAGAATTTGGTACATTTCGTCCAAGAGCGAATTTCACAGAAATAATCCTATAAAAAATGTTTCTACAAACTTCACTTTCCCGCACTCATTTTAGTTTGGAAAGAGCTACTTTTCCTCACTAGTGCGGGAAAAATCTACGAAAAGTAAATGACTCCATTTTTCTGAAATATACTCACTGATTTGAAATATTTAAAAATATATTGATACGCTGATAGTTAGCAAAAATGATTTAAGAACATACATTTGCTAGAATCCTGCTATAATTTCATTAACTAAATGGTAATAAATATATAAAAAGTGTTTTAAAAAAAAATTAATGGTTCTCGTATTATGCCTTATAAAATCCATATTAAGCAATAATAAAGACCTACTTTTTTTATTTGGCAGTTTCACCATAAACACAAAGTGAAAATACGCGTGTCATTCATAGTCATAGTAAAACCTGAGTAAAAGTTTGTTTAATGGATTCTTCAGACAAAGATTTGCCAGAGTACAGTGTTAGAAACAACTAGCACTGCAAACTTCAATCTGTTATCATCAAAATCCCGTCAAATGTATGAGAAAGAATATATAGGCGTTTTTTTTTGTAAACTACAACTACAGCTCGCACAGTACAGGGTGTCCAATTTTTGGTTGTAAAAGCAAGGTCTCTCGGTTATTGCAAATATTTAGGGTTGAGGTTTTCGCAACACCGTGCCACATTTTTGTCAAACTCAAGCTGCCGTAATCAGATTTTCCATAGCCCGCCTCTTTTCGGAGATACAGGGTCAAATTGAAAAAAAATGCATTTTGGGACACCCCTTCGTATCTCGGTTATCTTTTAACTTATCGAAAAGGTAAAAACTGGCTCTTATAGAGTTTTTTACGTAGAATCCAGTGGCGTGGACAGATTTTTACTCGGGGCCGTCGTTTTTGATACATGACCCAAAGTTACGTTTTTTTAAATGGGACACCCTGAAGTTCTCTTCTAAATACCGCCTCACAATTTGGGAGTTATGTGCTGGAGCTCCGTCTTGTTGGAAATATATTTGATTCACATGTGCTAAAGGGACATCTTCTATGATTTCTGGCAATATATTTTGCAATATTTCAAGGTAGCGATTAGCAGTAACTCCTTCAAAAATATGAAATTTTATTTTGGTTCTTAGTACGAAACAAGCGACATTAAAGCCAGATCTTCCTTGTTGCTCGCGTGGAAATATCACATGTTGATTTTCAGGTGACCAGTGTCTCGTATTGTGCCTATTAAATATTCCAGCACTACTTATATACGATTCGTCGGACTGCATCTCCAGGATGTAGATTTTGCACAACTCTGACTTTATAAGGTTTATACTTATGTTTCTTTAAAATAGTTTGAACCCGAGATTTGATTACACCCACTTCATTCTCTATTTTTCTACAGGACGTTACAGGCGTTACATTTACACTTGCTAAGACGTTAATTTCATCAGCCTCACGATTCTCTTTGCTATATTTCTTTGATCTGGGCTTTTTGAAAGAGCCAAAATTTATTTTATTAATTTATTTGGCTGCCTCCTTTCCGGATATCTATATAATAAAAGTTTAAGTTTAAAAAAAGATTGCAATAATAATTATGAAAATAAAACACCTAATGAAATAAAGCTCAGAAGCAGCGTTTATATTTTCATGACTCTCTATGAAACAGGTCAGCATATCATATTGCTCAAAGTTTTCAAATAATTGATTTGCAGCCATTTGTTAAAAAGTAATAATCAGAGCGACTAATTTAACACGTCTATTAGTATTAACATCAAAATTTCATTTACTTTATGACAAAGCAGTGACAAAGCCATTTTTGACAATCAGTCTATGGCTTACTATGGAAAATATAGATAGATATTATTACAAACCTAAATTGCAGCCTTATTTTTTAAAATAAGTATAGATAACTATATATTTTTGAAAAGGGTGTCCCATCTAAAAAAACGTGACTTTGGGTCATGTATCAAAAACGACGGCCCCGAGTAAAAATCTGTCTACGCCACTGGATTCTACGTAAAAAACTCTAGAAGAGCCAGTTTTTACCTTTTCGATACGTCAAAAGATAACCGAGATACCGAGGTGTCCCAAAATGCAACTTTTTCAATTTGGCCCTGTATCTCCGAAACGAGGCGGGCTATGGAAAATTTGATTACGGCAGCTTGAGTTTGACAAAAAAGTGGCACGGTGTCGCGAAAACCTCAACCCTAAATATTTGCAAATAACGGAGATACCTTGCATTTACAACCAAAATTGGACACCCTGTACAATGAATCGGAATTAGTGCTGGGCGATATTCATCGATGGTTTCGAAACATCGATGTTTTGTTGTTCGATGTCCGATGTTTTACCATCGATGTTAAAGGTGACAAACATCGATGTCATTATCGATGGGTGTCGTTCGATGTTAGAAGTTTAACGTTGATGGAGATATAAGTCAATTCTTCAAGTTTAAATTCTGTTCCAAAATAAAAAATGTAGTTTCAAAGGTATTTTTTATTGATTAGATAATTTTATCCGAGTTGGCAACATTGGCAACCCGTTGCCACGACGCTGCGGCAGGTGTCGTGTGTCTAGCTTCGGAAAAATACAGATATATTGTGTTTTTATTGATTTTAAGTGTTACTTAAGTAGATGTAAACAAACGGCAAGATTCGTGAAGACGTAACGTGACAAAGTGATATTCTAATATTGTAGTGAATAATACTGTTTTTAATACCTATATTTTATTTTACATTTATTGATAAGGTAAGTGTCAGTTTTGTTTTATTTCACAAAAAAAGTTATTGTATGTTCTACAGTTCTACGTCGTATCGTCAATGGCATCGAAAAAATATAATTTTTAATAGTAATTGGTTTAAGCGGTCATCTGAATACTATTTATTATATATAGAAAAATTGCGTATTTATTTAAGTGCTTGAAAATATATACCTTAAGCAATGATAATTTATAACGTATCTTAACACTCTTGACTCAACCCCGACAATTAAAAAAATATTTTTTTTCTTTACTTAGCATGCAAACATCGAAGGATATCGATGTTGATTTAACATCGATGTTTTATCGTCATCGATGGTTTGTATCGATGTCCCAGCACTAATCGGAATAAACACCTTTGGAAAAATGCCATCAAATATTGCAGGTTATCTAAAGCTCCCAAATCCTAAACTATATACAGACCACAGTGTCCGACGTTCCTATCGCCATAATGCTTGCAGATTCCGGAGAATTCCAACTAAAAAGTTACCCCCTCGGCGATGATTACCAACAATAACTACTCGTCAAAGAGAACTGAAAAATCCAAACCCAACCTACAAGTCCTCGAGCTCCTTGGAAAAAAATCTAGCCTCTGCAATTAATTTACAAACTGCACTACTATGCATATTGTTAATAGTACCTTACACGGGCGTAAAGTGACTTTTCCTCACACGATTCCGAACTTCAATTGCGTGCGGAAAAGTAGCACTTTCCGCACTTATTAGGTAACTGCACGTTTACTATGCATATTGTTAATAGTACCTTACACAGGCGTAAAGTGACTTTTCCGCACACGATTCCGAACTTCAATTGCGTGCGGAAAAGTAGCACTTTCCGCACTTGTTAGGTAAACTACTATTTTGACACCACTAATTTCAGTATTTTTAGATAAACAATATCGATCTATAGATTTGATCGATCCAAACTGTCCGGTATTAATTTAAAGAATCATAACTTTGTGCCATCTAGGCTTTAAAAAACACTGCCGTGAAACGTTCGTTATTGGGAGTCTATAGAAAGAAAGAAACTCCGAACTAGATCAAAGTCGGTTCAAGAAGTAACTTCATTGTTCGAGGTTGTGCAGACAAATACATTCTAGTTGGTAAACACTGAAAATTTAAAATCAGCTGTGTCAAAATTTGTTGATTTTTATGATGAGGTTTCAGAGACAGAACTACTCTTAGAGATACCAAGGTTGAGAAGACAGACATTTATGACAATCTGCGTAGCAGTTGCTTCGTGTGAGAGAAGTTTCAGTAAAATGAAATTATTAAAAATGATTTGCGGGCAACAATGACCCAAACGAGGCTTAATAATCTTGGCATATTAACAATAGAACAGGAGGCAACAAAAAATATAAATTTTGAAAAAGTAATTTCCGAGTTTACGGCTTGTAAAGCTAAATTGCAAGATATATAAACTTCTCGTCAAAATAAGAGAATAATGTAATATTTAAGAAAAGTTTGATGTTCGATATTTTTCTTACCGCTCTACCGATATCGATGATTTTTCTTTTATATGGTAGACAGTGTTTAGTTGATATATAGGGTGTTTGTGATTTTTGTCCAAGGATTCAAAACACCCTGTAGAGAGAGTAGTTCCCCGCAAAACTCCCGTTGTAGTTCCATCTTTTACCGGTATTCTCTTTTTTTATTTATCCATTTACCTTTATTTTTGGTGGAAATATAAGGTTTTTTATCCCTCTATGTTTTTATTGTGTTTTCCTGTTCACACATTTAAAAAAGTATCATTCATCTAGTTTGCTTGGCATGCAAGAAAAATATGCATATGTCAAACGTGACAAGTTCTTAATCAGAAGTTAGTTTGTGTTAAATTTTATTTCTTGTGAGTGTTTTATATTCATGTAATTATGAACCCATTCCCAAGAAGAAATCGCAGTCTATCGGAAGCTGAATGTGCTGTAGCGGTTGCCATTTCCCAAGAAGGGTTTAATCAAACTGAGTTGGGCCAGAGTTTTGGAGTATCTCAGGCAAAACATTTCTCGTGTGTTACAACGTTATAACGAAACAGGGAGGAATATTAGAAGACAGGGGCACGGTCATCATCGAATAACAACCCTCAGACAGGACAGTTATATTCGTCTCGAAGTTTTAAGGAGAAGGTTTACAAACAGTGCGTTGATTCGTCTCTAGTTTTTAAATCGCTACAATTTTCCAATTAGTCAAAATACTATTACAAGAACATTGGCTGAAAATCAATTGAGGCCTCATAAGGCTGCTACTAGACCTCTACTTACAAGGGAGCACAGAAGACAACGTTTGGAATTCGCGCGTAAGCACCTAAATTGACAAAGTAAAGACTGGGCCAACATACTGTTCTCAGACGAATCTAGGTTTTGTCTCTTTACCAACGACAGGCGAAATATGGTTTATAGAAGACCAGGTGAAAGATTCGCCCAGTGCAACTTTGTGCCCACTTTGAGCTATGGTGGTGGGTCAGTTATGGTTCGGGTTGAGATCTTTTGAGGACCGAACGCAGTTAGTGGTATTGAATTAACAGCTCAACGATATATTACAGATATTCTGGATCCACAAGTTGTGCCATATGCGATATTTTTAGGGGGACAATTCATGCTTATTCATGATAATGAATGCCCTCATCTTCATCTTCAAGAGGAAGGCATTGATATCATGAATTGGCCACCTCGGAGCCCTGACCTTAACCTCATTGAACAATTATGGGATAAGATGGGAAGAAGAGTAAGAGCAACCCCAACCTAGAAACCTAGACCAGCTGGAAGAAAGACTTAGCGTAATTTGGCGACAGATTGAACAAGACGAGATCCAAGCTGTGATCACCGCAAGACGTGGGCATACTCGTTATTGAGTAAAAGTTGTTTATTTTGTTCATATTTATTGTAATTTTGTTGGTTTAAAATTAAATTCAATTATAATGAAGTCCTGGAATGTTTGTCATATAAAAAACATACAGGGATAAAAAAACCGTATATTTCCACTAAAAATAAACATAAAAAGACGAATAAAAAAAGAAAATACCGACAAAGCTATAACGTGACTTTTGCGGGGAACTACTGAGCATACCAGTTCTCTCTACAGGGTGTTTTGAATCCTTGGACAAAAATCACAAATACCTATAACACCCTGTATATCAGCGAAATACTGTTACAAAAAAAAATTCAATATCATAGTATGATTTCTGAAATATTAGCCTATCATATAAAAAAGATCATCGAAATCGGTAAAGCGGTTAGAAAAATATCTAACATCAAACTTTTCTTAAATATTACAGTTTTCGCAAATTTTGACGAGAAGTGTACATAAACGTAAATGTAGGTACTGCAAGATTTTAAAATACCTACGCTAAATATTAAATTAATATTATTTAATATAATTTGAAAATAAGTTTGTAGCTATCTTACTTTTTTAATATAATTGCTTTTTACTCTACATATGATAATAAAAGTAAATATTCAAAACTTACAAATCTATTGTTTTAAGTAAGAACTTACGTTTTTTTTTTAATAAAAAACATGATTTGGGCCATTCTAATGAGATTTTAAAAATCTGCATTAAAAAAAGACATAGGCGGTTTTCTACAAAAACTACAGTCGATTCAATTTTCAAATTGAATAGTAGTTTTTAACCGTTATTTAGGTTTTTATCAAAATACATTAAACAGGAGTAAAACGAAGAGAAAATTCGAAAGCTCTATGTTTTTGGTTCCTTTCGGACTAATAATATAAGCTATATAGGGTAAACTCTACAGTGATTGGCCACCATACTGTGATTGGCATATTAGTAGTATTTTACTATTTTCAATTATTTACGCCAAGAAAATTATTTGACAACTTCCTAAAAAAGTAGCGCCAACACTGTGGAATCCGTATCCCTTCTGCGCGTAGCGTCATTTCCTAACCTTCAAAAGTTGTATGCTGTTGTGTGAAAGCGTGCTTGCTACTCCAGTGTAAAATTTGTTAAGACGGAGTGTGTTTTAAGTGAGGATAATTTTCAAGGTATGTTTCTTTATATGAAAACTTTATTTTTTTTATGTTTTATTATGTTTATAGTAAGTATTTTTGCTGCGGGAATCAAGTGTACTTGTTTTGACTTTATTTAAATTAGTATGCCAATCACTGTATACATATTTGGCGAAAAATTAGTTATTGGCCAGGTGGCCAATAATTGTAAAAATGTATTTTATATGAAATTCAATCATTGGCCACAAGTTGATTAGTTACATTATTCCTAGCCGTTATTTGTTGGCAGATGCCCAATGTGAAAGAAGGTGCGAAATATCAAAAACAATATTCCGAGGAAGATGTTTTGTCGGCACTAAACGCTATAGAAAATAGAGTGTCACAAAGAAAAGTGTGGATTTCAGATGGAAAAATCACGAAAAGCTGACGAAAGAGAAATTTGCTCCGGTCTAAACCGACAACTATAAAAAATGGGTTTCGAGCTAGTGGGTTATATCCATGGGATGTTTCTGCTATTGATTACACAAAGTGCCTTGTGCCTTGCCAGCAATTTTTAGATCGGAACATAGAGGCAATGACAACACTAACATAAAAGAGATGGGCTCAATTTCTTACGTACAGTTTAAGAATATTGTTGGGGAAGAAAAAATTAACCTTTTCAAAAGCATTGAAAGCTTTGATTCTGACAGTAATGATGAGTTTTTATTGTTATTAGATAATAGATAAAGACATAGGCAACATGAAAATTATTTTTGAAGACAATTTATTTAATAAAAGCAATCGGGAACATTCCGATACTTTTACTTATGTAGAACTTGAAGAACTTCCAAATGTTGAAGAAGTAGCTGGTTCTAATACTACAACAGACATCATAGAAACTGAAGAAATTGCAGAGACTGACACATTAGATATCTCTGAAAATTATGTTGCTAATAAAATAAATTTAAATGGACATTCAAGAAATACAGAAAATGGACCAAAGGTGTATTTTATTCCAGAGGATCAAGATTTCGAAAAAGAAAATTTGGAAGTTAAGCAAAATCAAAAAAGTTTACTAGATGAGAAGACAAAACAAAACAATGAAAAATATATTCGTGAATACGTACTTTGGCCAAAAACGCCAGAGAGAAAAGGGAAAAAATATACCAAAAAGTTACCTTTGTTTTTACTAGTACAAATTGGAAAAAATTCAGATGGAAAAATTGGACACAAAAAAGATGGAAGAAGAGAGAAAGGAATCCCGAAAAACAGCCAGATTGTTAAAACAGGAAGTTAAATTGAATGAAACAGAAAAAAAAGAAGACAGCTAAAAGAAAAAAAAAACAATAAATGAAAATGATACAGGAGAAAAAATAAATATCAGAACAAAAAAACTAAAGTTTTAACAAACAATGAAGGTATAAGATATGAACACCAAGAGAACAATTTCTTAAATGTTGAGCCAGGTCCGAGTCGATTCAAGAAGAGAGTTGTAAGAAGAGTATTTAGTGATGACGATGAGACTGACAATAATTCAGAATATATTGAATTTCCTAATAATATATCCGCTGTTGGAAAACTTTGCTACATTTGTACTGGGAATCTCACTTTAGGAATTAGAGGTATTCAATGCTATAATAAGTGCATTATAAAAATGGACACAAACATAGATAAATTTAAAATGTTCTTTGGTAAACCTTGCACTGACGAGAAAAAATGTAATTAACCTAATTATGACCTTAAAAATTTGCTATTTGCTTGCGGTACTATGGTAAAATAATAAATTAAGTAGTATTTAAATCAATGTTTTTCATTTACTTTACTATGTCAATCACTGATACTTTAGTGGGCAATAATATAAACAGACTGGCCAATAACTATATAATTCGCCATTCATTTTAATTTTAATTATTTAAAATGTTATCCTATTTAAAAAACAATAATAGAAACCCTTAAAAGAAAGTCAAAAGTACCTAAAAATGTATTAAGGGATTTGTAAAAGCCATTTTATTATAATATTAATAAAAAAACCCAAAAATGATCCTTAAGTGGCCAATCACTGTATAGTTTACCCTAAAGCTTCGTTAAAAAAAATTAAAAACACCATTTTACTACAAAAGCGAAAAAATCTATAGCTTCCAGTCCTTGCATAATGTAAAAAAATTTCTTCCACTGTGATTCTGCCAAAATACAGGGTGATGCAACCAAGATGGGGTGGACGATTGTGGGCAAACGGAGAGGAATTTGAAAAAACATTTTTGGGATATGATTAATAGTCAAGAACGCTGTGTTTTAAAATTATACCCATTATACAGGGTGGTCTGAAAAGTTCGTGGTGAACCAAACTTGTGTTTTTTAAATGGGATACCCGGTATATTATTATTTTAGTTGATTCTCCTATTCGTTACGATCATTTTGATATGAGGTTTATTGGGTCTAAAATTTATACCAAGGGAATGGGACGAGGTTAAAGTGGAAAAAAGGGTTATACTCCGGCCATTTTTTGAAAACAATTGAAGCAGGTATGGAAAAACCAAATATTCTATAAAATGTATTGTATCTAGGATTACAATAATCGCTTGTAAGTCGTTCAAAATTATTCACTGTTATACAGGGTGGTCAAGTTTTGCAAATTTACCTTGGATTGAATTTTTTTAAATGGAACACCCCATATATTTTACTGTCATATTAAAGATAACATCGCCAGCTTTCAGAAAATACCCTATTTGATATCTTTCTAACCAACAGTTTTTTAGTAAATTAACCGTGAAACCAAAATTTACTCATTCTAACAGAAACGGTATTATTTACGTTGCTTAAATTGACTACCTATAATATAAGGAGGCCATGATATAATCATAAATGAAAAGAAAGATTGACATTCTTGTCAAAACCGCCAAGTGTCAGAGAATTGGCATCAATTACCATTGTTTTTTGACGATAAGCCGAGAAATTGTTAAGTAACAATGAGTTTGAGTACTCCAGAGTTGATAAACATGACTTTTATGTTGGGCGAGTGTCAAAAAAACCCTTTACTAGCAAGCAGGGTTTATGCGGTACGATATCCCGATGCCGAAAACAAACCAAGACCTGAGGCTTTTGCAAGTTTATTAGAGAGGTTTCAAGAAACAGGCAATGTTGCTTTTAAGAAACGTAAAGTAATTAATAAACCAGTTACCAATGAAGATAATGCTTTGACAGTGTTATTAACAGTGCAAGAAAATCCACACACAAGCACCAGGGAAATTGAGAGAGCTACTGATATTGAACGCACTAGTATTAAACGGATTCTGAAACAACATAAATATCATGCCTACCACATTGAATTACACCAAGAACTGTATGATCGCGATTACGTCCAAGGACAAGATTTTTCAATTTGGTTTTTAAATACATTTTGGGATAATCCAGGTTTTGTAGATAGGGTGCTGTTTTCAGATGAAGCAACTTTTAAAAGCAACGGCTTGGTTAACAAACATAATATGCACTATTATTCAACCGAAAATCCACATTGGATTCGTCAGGTGGACCATCAAAATAAATGATCAATTAATGTTTGGGGAGGTATAATTGACTCTCATGTTATAGGACCATATTTCTTTGAAGAGCATTTAACGGGGGAAGTCTATTTAAATTTTTTGAGAAATGAGTTGCCCGTATTGCTCGAAGACTAAGCTTTAATGTTAAGAAATTCCTTATGGTTCCAATATGATGGAGCACCCCCGCATTACCATAGGCATGTAAGGCATTTTCTCAATAATTGGAAAGGAGAGCATTGGATTGGGCGAGGTGGACCAGTTAAGTGGCCTGCGAGGTCACTTGATTTAACGCCACTAGATTTCTTTTTATGGGGACATGTTAAAGAAGAAGTTTATAAAGAGGTTCCAACCACAGTGGAAGATAAGAAGTTGAGAATAATAAGCAGTTTTCGCAACATTTCAGACCTGACTTTGAGAAAAGTGAAACTTTCACTTATGGATAGACTCGAAATGTGCCTTCAGCAAAACGGTGGTTTAGTTAAACATCTTTTATAAGTTTTAATTACATTGTTTTTGTTGATTTATATTACATTTATTTTTTTTGTAAAAAAAGATCTGTTATTAATACTGTCAAAGCATTATCTTCATTGGTAACTGGTTTATTAATTACTTTACGTTTTTTTGAAAGCAACATTTCCTGTTTCTTGAAATCTCTATGATAAACTTGCAAAAGCTTCTATCTTGTTTTTATTTCGGCATCGCATCATCAAAGAACAATATTTATTTATTTACTGATGACAATATTCTGACACTTTGCTGTTTTGACAGGACTGTCAATCTTTTGTTCAATTTATGATGATATCATGGCCGACTAATATTAGATTGTCAATTTTAACAACGTGAATTCAGAGTAATTCGTGTTAAAATGAAGAAATTTTGATTTCACAGCTAATTTACTGAAAAACTGTTGGTCAGAAAGGTAACAAATATGCTATTTTCTGAAAGCTAGTAATGTTATCTTTAACATGAAAGTAAAATATACAGAATGTTCCATTTAAAAAAATTCAATCCAAGGTAAATTTGCAAAACTTGACCATCCTGTATAACAGTGAATAATTTTGAACGACTTACGAGCGATTATTGTAGTCCTAGATACAATACATTTTATAGAATATTTGGTTTTTCCATACCTGCTTCAATTGTTTTCAAAAAATGGCCGGAGTATAACCCTTTTTTCCACTTTAACCTCGTCCCATTCCCTTGGTATAAATTTTAGACCCAACTAACTTTATATAATAGGAGAATCAACAAAAATAATAATATACCGGGTATCCCATTTAAAAAAACACAAGTTTGGTTCACCACGAACTTTTCAGACCACCCTGTATAATGGGTATAATTTTAAAACACAGCGTTCTTGACTATCAATCATATCCCAATTTTTTTTTCAAATTCCTCTCCGTTTGCCTACAATCGTCCACCCCATCTTGGTTGCACCACCCAGTATTTATAGAGGAAGAGCAAATTCTTTTTACGAAAATTTCCGATAGATTGACTTAACTAAAAAGAAATAATAAAATATACTTAAACGGTTCTGACCTTACCTTTGACTTCGTAAGGAGTCTGTTTGCAATAATTTCTGCGCTTTCGTACATATCTTCTCCAGGACCCATGGCAATGCAATATTTGTTTTCTCCATTACAGGTACTCGTCACGTAGTCACATGGTTCTCCGGTGTTGACGCATATTGGTCCGTTTAGGTTTGGTGACACGTCGCCAAGATTTGAAGATGCAAATGCTCCGACGAAACTTCCCTAAAAATAACGAATAACTATGTCTTAACTAAGAAAACATAAATACAGTAAGCAACGCTAGAAGTGGGTGTTCAATAATTTTAACTAAATTCAATGAGATGTAGTTTTTCGTTTCTTAAAGAAAGGAAAAAGGTATTCTGGCTAATAATTGGTGGTATCTTTTGCTACAAATTATCTGAATGTGAATTTGTTAAGATACAAAATGGTTCGTTTACAGGGTGTCCCGTTTTCGTTGTTTTTATGGGGTATCTCTCTTATTAGTAAAGATAGAGGGTTCCAGTATTCGCGAGATGATACTGCTTTTTTGTGATACGAAAGATGACCCAAACAAAATTTTCATTGCCCCTTCGTTTTTTAAGATACAGTGTGAAATTGAAAATATTGCATTTTTGGCCCCCCCTCGTACTTCGGTTGTTGTTTAACTTTACGAAAAGGTAAAAACCGACTGTGATATAGTTTTTAACGTATAATCCAGTGGCGTAGTCAGATTTTTTATGTGAGCTGTCGTTTTTAAGATATAACACAAACTTATAATTTTTTAAATGGGACACCCAGTGTATTTTTATTTTATATTATATATTATATATAGTATATACTTTTTTATCGAATCGCCCAATAATTTGCATTTTTTTAGAGATAAACTCAGTTTTTGGTAGTAGGAAAATTCTTGTTACTATAAATAAAATATACCTGAAGAATTCATTTGTTTTGTAAGCAATCCTGGCCTACTACCAAAATCTGAGTTTATCTCTAAAAAAATACAAATTTAGGATCACAGAAGAATATAACGGTAGTGCTGCCAGTTAAAGTTATTAGTATAAAATTCTTATAAATTGTAGTAAGCCTTTATTTTCAGTAAAGACGATACAGATTTTTAATACTACTACCTGGTGATCTGTAAACACATACTAAATAAACGTTATATGGTTTTGTGTGTGTATATAAGTTGGCACTGGTAGAAACTAACTGTCCAGCTTGCTCGTTATATGGTTCAATAGATACAATACAAAATTCAAACTCACCCTCAACTAATTGAATAACCTATTTGACTGAAGGCTGATGAGAACCATTTAAATCTCCTTACATCGAACTAAATATTTCTTACATGAAGGCGAAAAGAGGAAAGGTTTCACGAAAACATTGCAGGGGAAATGTAAATGATTACAAATATTTTAACAAGTAAAGTGCGGGACACGAAAGAAAACCGGGCGGTCCTTCAATAAAGGTTCATAGTCTTAAGCAAGCGGAAAACTAAAATTTGTGTACGAAAATAAATTTTATGTTATTTTATTTGTTGTAATAGTTTGCCGCTTCACCTATACAGTGCTCCAGCTAAGCGGTACCAAAAATTAATCGAGGATTTAGTAAATTTCGCACTGGTCCACTTGTAATTGGGATGTTACTAGAGTCTCCATGCACTTACCGCTAGAAGGTTCTAGCTATTTCCAGTGGCGCCTATACATTTCGAGCATTTGTTTTCATTCGTATATAAATGCGTTGCGTTGAATTTCAATTATTATTTCGAAGTAACGATGGCGAGCAAAAGAGGAAAAACAATTCGAAGCGGTGCACGTGAAGTTATTGCGAGCGTTATAGAGGCCTGTACTAGAGAAGCTGAAAATAATAGTTTGACTATTCCAGTTCAAAATCGAACAGAACGCGCTGCATTTTACACTGGTGTTTCGGAAAATAGTATAAGAAAAATTTAAAGAGAACATAAAGATCGCTCATGTTCTACTTCACCTTTAAAATCTCCTGGTAAAAAAAGACCCCGATTATCATTCAAAGATAAAATTGACGGTGACGATTTTCAAGTAGTTCGACGAACAATAGAAGATTTTTATATAAACTTGAAGAGGGTTCCGACCTGCAAACCCCTACTTCGTGCTGTAATGAACAAAATAGATTTTCCGTACTGGTATGAAACCTTAAATCGGTTCTTACGATCAAATGGTTTCGTTTGGCGCAAGTGCCAAAATAAACGAAAATTGCTCATTGAAAGACCAAATATTTTTTACTGGCTGGCGAAATATGTATTAACTGTAAGGCAATATAGGCAAGAAGGGCGCAATATTGTGTATCTAGGCGAAATCTGGGTAGATAATGATATGACACTGAACCAATGCTGGCAAAGTGAAAGTGTTACAGGTGTTGTTCAGGAAATCCGCTCTAGTAGTCGCTTTACTATAGTTCATGCTGGTTCAGAAGCCGGATTTGTTCCAGGTGCATGCTTTAGTTTTCCGCTCGGGACTAACTATCTGGAGACTATCATGGACAGATGAATAGAGATAATTTTGAAATGTGGTTGCTCGGGAAGCTTCTACCTAACATTCCTCAAAATCGGGCGTGGTAATGGATAATGCGTCTTATCATTCTCACGTAGAAGATAAAGTGCCAACTAAATACTCTACAAAAGCTCAGATCAATCTTGTATGTGATCCAACATGAAGAAAATATCAATTATATGAAGTAATATCAGCCAACAAGCCTAGAGAAAAAAGTATAAAATTGACGGTCTTTTACGTAACCTCGGTCATACACCTTTAAGGCTGCCTCCATACATGTGCGACCTCAACCCTATTGAACTTGCATGGGCAGGAGTAAAAAAATATATTCGAGAGCGCAACACCGGTGAACTTTCAATTAAAGATTTAAATACAATAATATTAGAAGCGATTGACTCAATATCGGCTGAAAATTGGAAATCGTATGTTAGACATGTTCGTTATATTCAAGATAAATACTGGGAAGTAGATGGCAAAATTGAAAAGTTATTGATGATAAATTTTAGTTATCACAGTGGGATCTTCAAGTAGTGACGACGAAACCTCATCATTTTCAGAGGAAGATAACGATTTAGAAGGAATCGAACCATTAGAATCACAGCCGTCAGCCTCAAAAATGACTTAGTTTTTTTTTTCATATATTTTGTAAAATTGCTCATAAAGTAGCTGTTTGCCCTGGTAAAATTTGGACTTGTAAATCGTGTATCACTATACTGGGTGATCCAATAATCAAGAAAAAATATATTTATAGGTAGATCGATCAAGAAAAATCAAAATTAAATCATTTTAAAGTTCGAAGGTTCGCCGTTTTTGCAACACAAAAGAGATATAGAAGAGCGGTACAGGAAAGAAAACAGACAAACATAGATAGAGGTTCATTAAGCATAGTTACATTTTTTAATTATCTGAAGTGCGTATAGTCAAAAAGGAGTGCCATATTATTTACAGAACGACGGGGCACCACTGGTTTAAAGAGATTTCTTGGCCGACCTTCCTAAACCGATTGACTCCGCCTGGTTTTCTTTCGTGTCCCGCACTTTATGGATAGTTTATTTTTCTCCTAGCTAAATGAGTCTAGCTCAAGACTAAAAAAATTAAATTCCATTAAAATCGTCCTTGTGTTGACCCCCTTTTATATAAGACTTTTTTCTCTCAGTTATTTGTACTTTTACCTGTTAAACTATCTGTACTCGTTTAATTTTTACCCCGTATATTTAAGATATTTATTCTATAAGTCCTGAAAATTATATTTCCTGCCGAAAGCATAACACCAAATAACCTTGAGTGGAGAAAACATACATGAAAACAAAATCTAAAATCAAGGCACAGACAATTAATTCTGATGAAACCCAATTTCTTGTTATTTCTCGTTTCTTGTTTCTCTGGGACAAAAGAAGATTTAATTAACTTGCGTTACGCATTAGATGCTATTAAGAGAAGCTAATTAAAATTACATGTGCTTAAATAAAATCAAATATCTATCTTCCATTTAATGTCTTAATTACATATTTTTTTTAATAACGCAATAAGAAACACCTGAATGTTTTACATCCTTATACATACTATTACAGCTTATAACAGACCTGTCTGCCGAACGAAAGATTTTCCCTGAAAATCGAAACCTATTTTTTTTGTCAAAATTTGACAGCTCTCAACAAAATAAAAAGACACTGATTGCTGATTCGGTTTCAACAGGTGTTCAATACTCTTGGACGGTACTTTTTTTTGCCATGAGATTATACCCATCATCAAATATAAACGAAGCAAGCGAGTAAAAATTTATTGTTGATTTAAAAAAAGGTATGGGACGAATTTTGTAACGTTAATTATGGAAAAAAAAACCAAAAAATTTACCTTCGAGAAACCGATTTTCAAATAACTAACGTATTTAATCTAATTACATGCACGCCGCTGTACATCAAGTAATGATCTAAAATCAGTTGAAATAAAAATTTAACCCCACCTAAAATACCAGGCTCTCATCAAAATACATCAAATTTTATTTCTACAGTCTCATATCATAAACACTTTAACGCAAAGACATATGAAAGAGAGAACGTCAAACTTCCGACAAACATCGCTGTGGAAGATTTTCGACCAGGGATTTTTTGAAGCCAGCGGCGGCTCGGATTTTTGGGGAAAATTTAAATTTTAAATTAAATTCAACTTCAACGTGTTTTGTATTAAAATGCTTTATTATGCTTATATTAATTTAATAGTACTACTAAATCTCTAATAAAACCATGACAGAGTGAATATGAATATTTACACGCGAACGCGACGCTACATAAAGTGAGGAACACGAAAGAAAACCGGGCGGAATCAATCGGTTTAGGAAGGTCGGCCAAGAAATCTCTTTAAACCAGTAATGTCCCATCGTTCTTTAAATAATATGGCACTCCTTTTTGACTATACGCACTTCAGATAATTAAAAAATGTAACTATGCTTAATGAACTTTTATCTATATTTGTCTGTTTTCTTTCGTATACCGCACTTCTATATCTCTTTTGTGTTGCAAAAACGGCGAACTTTCGAATTTTAAAATTATTTAATTTTGATTTTTCTGGATCGATTTACCTAAAATATATTTCTGAGTCTGTCATTAACGGTTCCCGGGCTACTGCCTACGTCCACTATTATTGGACCACCCAGTATAGTGATAAACGATTTACTGGACTTGTAATCCAGCGAACGAGATTTATCAAAATTTTAATTTATGCAGTTCGACTTTGGGCTACTCGGGTATGCCAAAAGTGGCCGTCTGTCTATTATATTATTATTATATATTATATATTACTTTATACAGGGGCCGTCATTATGAAGTACCGTACGGGGCGTTTCCTAATTGCGTGCTGATGTTAAAAAGTCTTAACTTTTGAGATACAGGATGGTAAAATTTAAAAAAAAAACATTTTTTTTCATCCCAATTCTGATGCTATTGTAGATAACTGCATAAAATTTGATACACGTCTTGTATGCATTATGGAGCATACGGATTTACCCAGGTTAATTACATATGCACGCTACTGGTAGAAATTTTAAAAACTGATTGTTAATAAAAAATGCCCCTTTATGCATAAAAGACGTGTATCAAATTTCACACAGTATACACACATCTATAATAGCATCAGAATTAGGATTAAAAAAAATGTTTTTTTAAAACCCTGTATCTCCAAAGTTAAGACTTTTAGGTTCATATTAAACTTTTTTCTTAAAAAAGTCCAAGAATCACTCCCTTCAACACTAGCACGCAATTAGGAAACGTATAGTACTTCACAATGACGCCCCCTGTACAAAGTAATATGACAGACGGAGACAAACGGTCACTTTTGGCATACCCGAATAGCCCAAAGTCGAACAGCATAAGTTAAAATTTTGATAAATCTTGTTTACTGGAATCAGTGCTGGCTCATTTTCTCAATCACGGACATACTATTTGACGTTCTTCAAAAAAAAATCGCTTGACATTCATTTTTGCATATCCAATATAAAACGCTGTCGTGAGACGCTTTGTAAAAAAAGAAATGAACATTTATTTAATACCAAGTTTGATAAAGCAAATTCTATTACAAAAATAAATCATTACAAACGTGAGGTTGCTAAGCTTCCATCTGAAGAAATTAGGTCTAGGTATAGAACCTTTTTTATGAAATATTGGACCATATTTTAATGGAAATGAAACTAAGATTTCAAGACTGTGAAAAACTTACATTTTCATGTTTGGCAGGTTCTGCTAAATTTTCCGAATGTAGTTTAAATTTTCCGACTGGCCCGTTTGAAAATTTGTTACAGATATATGGGAAAATATTTTCAAAAAGTCAACGACTTAAAAATGAGCTTGGTTTTATTTTTGCCAATGAGAGTAATTGGAATATATCGGTGCAAGAGCAAGTGAAAAAATTAATGAAAATAAATATATTTTTACCGAAGCATATAAATTGTTTTCCCTTATTTTGATAATACCTCGGCAAGTGCTTCAGTGGAAAGAAATTTTTCTTGCTTCAAATGTGTAAAACCTTATTTAAAAAATACAATATCTCAAGAAAGACTTACTTCTTTTGGGAATATTTTAGTTCAAAAGGAATTTCTGGAGGAGATTAGGGCAACCCATCAATTTTATGAGGATGTTATAAATAAATTTGTTGCTGTGAAGGAAAGGATAATTGATTTCGTATACAAAATTTGGGTAAGTCGTAAAAAAATATTCAACCCCCTCCACATATAAAAAAATTCTGGAAAAAAAATTATTGTGATATTTTCTTGCTGCATTTGCACTTCACTTACTTTTTCACCCGCGTGCCGCCACTGATACTGTCTGACAAAAAATCATATTGGGTTATGAAGCTAAGTAGAGTAGCAAAAGTGATTTGTGATTCTTATAAAATATAAGTAGATATATCTCTTCTTGGTTGTTTATCTATGAATCAAACTTCTTCCTTTAAAATATGTTTTGGTCAATACAATTCCAAAAAAAATTGAACTCTATATATTTTATCTCTCTCTTTGTAATAAACCCGTGGATACCCATCTCAACATGACAAGTCACATTCTTCATCGCCTTGGCAACCAGTTAGCCACACCAATAGAAACGAAAGGTGTTATGTAATAATGTTATGTATTAATGTAGTTCTTGTAATACAGTTTCTAACTAACAGTAAACAGTTTAGTTTCAATCACTAAACCCGTCGCTAGGCTGGGTGTGCCTCCGCATTTTTCGTAAATACGGAATCGCTTATTAATATAGTTAGTTAACAGTATAGATGGAAATGACGTGATTGCCACAAGAATTCAAGTGGAATCTAAACAAAGTAATTGCTTTATAGTTAAATGAAAGCAAAGTGAATTATCTATTATGAAATATAATTCAGATGAAGTGGATTTCTTTCTTAATGCCCAGTGAAGGCAGTTTTAACAATTAATACACGCAAAGTAAATTGCATTTCCAAAAGGCGGAGTAAAGTACAGACAATGTTAATAGTCTATTTTTAGGCAACAAGATCTTCTTTTTGCTCTCTAAGTAACAAACTTTTTTTTGAATCTTTAATTTTGTTATAAAAAGCGTTGTTTAACTAGTGAAGTTAATTCCTGAATGGGGAAGTAAAAGATTTGTGCGGGGACTTATCAGTCAAGAAACACAAGTTTTTACGATTTCATGAAAAACGGTCTACTTTACCTGATAAAGACTATCGCTTAGTCGTACTCCTCCAAATTAGTTTTGGTACACTTTAAACTAAAAGTCTAATAACGCCTAGCCCTAAATTGCCTCTTGTTTGCGGTATTCAAATTATCACATTCATATTAGCATTATTCAATCAAACTGTTCCTCCAACAGAAAGTATTTCTCGTTAATAAAATTAATAACTTTGTACGCGTGAAAAAACAATAGGCCTCAAATTACTGGTTTGCAACTGCAACAATATTGGTGGAAATAGCATCCATAGATAATCCCAGAAAATGACTTTATCTGCTGGAAAGCACGCTGCATGAGTCCTTGATTTCCTTGATTTGTTTGCAAACTGCGTCAATTTATATTACACGGAAGGCAGGTTCGAGATAAATTGGTAAACAATTCCCTAGTTTCCGTAAAATTTACAGTCGAATTTGTTAACTTTGCAAAAATGAAGTGTGCTTAGAGTATAAATAACAACTTATAAAAAAAAGTAGACGCCATCGATATATCGCCCGTCAAAAAAACTGTCGGCAGATTACAAAGCTAGCCGCGATTCCTCCATATAAAGCCAAGTGTTTGGGTTTCAGGATAGGACTCGAAAATGTTTTCGCGAAAAAATTGCGGATAGAAAAAAGGCATTTTTAATTAATGTTTCCAAACCAATTCGTGTAAATACATTTGCTATTGTAAAATTGCTCTCTTATTAGGTAGGTAAGAAATAAATAAATAACTTACTCCTTATTTACCTGTGGGTCATCACAAGCGAATCAATCAACAGGACTTAGTACTTAGGTCACCAATGAGAGTTGTAACACATGAAACAAAATACATAATTACTGATCTGTATTAATATAAATAAAATTATACCACCCCTCACAAATTCTTTTATGGTACATTTGGTCTATTCCACTATTAATTCACTTCATTAACCGATCGGTCCATTGAATAAAGGTAATGACAAATTCTATAAAATCGTCTACTTATTCAATCACTCTTCTCGTCTTCACTGTCATCGTCTTCCAATTTAATGATAATGATTGCCATTCATGACAATCTGGCCCAATTGTCTATACTTATCTTCACATCTGATTGTGTTTGCTATTGCCTTTTCCAGTCACCATCTGTAATTCGCGAAACTTCGCAATGAATCAGGTCAACAACTTTCTTGTCAAATTTAGGGAAGATATTTTTACATCTTTTACGTCTATAGTGTTAAATATACAAAAATAAGGAGGAAGTCGTAAAACAGTGTGTCCCTGCTTTCCTGCGATATTGTCGATCACTTATTGCTTTTGTTTTATCAAGAATGTTTGTATTTCTTGTTTGGATAATGATGTGTTTGGAATTTTTTGAAATTAATCTCCAATGGTAACTCGCACTATCCATTATAATAACGCTATCAGGTTTCAAATTAGGAATTAATGTATGCCCAAACCATTCTTCAAATATCCCATTCATGTCATGTATTTATGGCAATCAACGCTATATTCATCCAGTTTTTTTCCCCATAGTTTTAACGCGTTTGCTACACATCCATCAATAGATCCGCTATTGAGAATAACCATTTTAGACCCTTTACTAGGAGGTACACCTTTTAGCTAACCCCTGACTGAATCATCGGTCCAACGATTTTTTGCCGTGTCGTAGGTATCATACCAAGTCTCATCTAAGTAGTAAAGTGGTCGATTCTCCCTTCCAAATTCTCTTATATTTTCTCAATATCTATAACGCCATTGAACGATTCTACGGCTTTCCATTATGGCTACTCGTTTATTAACAATCTTATATTTAAACCCTAATTTCTTAAATCAACGTCTCAATGTTGTTTTTGGACAAGGTCTACACATTACAACAAACTCTTTGTATATTGCGTCAATAGTCGGAAATTCATTATTTTTATATTTATTATAAACCAGACTTTTCAAACGTTTTGCAGTCGACCAAGTCAGTTCTTTCTGTTTTCCAGCATCAAACCATTTTCTTTGTCTAATACCTTTACTAACAATATCGCGCACTATCATACAGGAATTCCAGTTAATGTCGCTGCTTTTTTAATAATATTCCCCTCGCCGTTATTTTCTCGATCATTCATGAGATTATTATACACAGTCAGACAAATCTGCTTTGCTTTTTCGTTAAGGTGAAACCTTTTTCTTCCGTTTAATGTATTTTCGTCGTTAGAGACAGACTCGGTCTTTTCCAAAATTTCAATATTGTATTCCTTGTCGCTACTGCTGTCATAAGTATGTTTCTGGATTTCCAATTGTTCAACTAAGTTCCTACAGCTTGGGCGCTCCTACGGACGAAAAATTGTATCCTCTTAAGGCCGAAACATTACACTATTATTATAATTATTATCACTACCATTACTATCATTAATATACGTTTATCGTTTAAAATAAACGAAATGTTATAATTATAAAACGAGTTAAAACACAATTTCAAAGTACACTATTTACGATCAATAATACAACTTAAACCAAACAGTTATGAACGGAATTTCTTTAATACATCCCCGATCTACAGGAGCGCTAGACGGCGGAGAGATCAAGAGACGGCTCGGGCGCGACGGAACCAAGTTTTGTTAATCCGAGCTTAAATGATGTTACGGTAAAGATTATCGAAAGGAATATTCCTGTTATTTGGCCCTTTTTCATACTTTAACAACACAAAATGGCTTTGTCACAATAGAGAACTACTTTTAGGCAATATCGATGTATATAATAGTTAATTTGAAAAGCAAATCCAGGACTCCAGTTTGTTTTTATAAGAGTATGTACTAAAAGCGGCAATTGCTTTGGTTTTTTATGCGGGCGATATATCGATGGCGTCTACTTTTCATAAATATCCGGCTCCTACCGGGCAGTATGGAACAATAATCTAAAGAATCTGAATTATATCCAAATTAATTAAGGCCGTAGGACTATAATATGTTGCCACTGAACAATTCCAAAACCTAAATTGTAATGTATTTTATATAAGTGGCTAAAAAGGTATTTTTTACGATGTGTGGTATTTATAGTATAAGACCTAGCGAAAACACGAGTAAAAAATCGGTAATTTCCTTTTCCCGAAACATCTCTCGTTATAAATATTTCCTTTTATTAGGAAGAGTATGTTTGTTTAACATTTTACCAGGCCACCATCTTGTTCAGGCATATTAGATTTTTACCAAAATATTACAAGGTCATCACCATATGACCCTTAATATTTGACCTAAATTTGAAATCAATTGGGTAAGTAGTTTTTAAGATATGCTGATAACTGACAGACTGACAACTGTTTGTCAACCTAAACGCAAAAAATGATCTGAACACATTTAGAAATACTTGTAGTCGTGAAAAAATCAGCCTACCCGGATTTATATATCTTCAAGTTTTAGCATCCTTTCCGTCGGTCTGTCTCTCAGCTCACGGCATAGCTAAAAGACTACTTATGTTATTTTTCTAACTTTATTTGCAGTCTATAAAAAATTATTTATGACACTTATTAACTTAAAAATTATTTATGACATTTATTAGATTTTTAAACTTTTTATTAGGTCGCCATTCTGTTTCATTATAATGGCTCCTCACCAAAATTTTACCACTTTCTTTTTATATTTATACCAAAATATTACCATTTCATCTCCATATTATGATCCTTAATTTGGAAGTCAATATGTATTTTTTTAGCTGTCACGAACAGACCGACATATAGCCAGTTAGACAAACCGATAAAATTGAGAAAATAGGCTCTTTGGCATCTCATGGCTTTAAAACGTGAAGAGCTGAAAAAATCTCACTTCACGATTTACTTCATAAAGAACATCCCTTGGTCGTACTCGTTTAAATTATTTTTGTTATATTTTAAAATAAAAGGCCAATGTTACCGAGCCCTTAATGATGACACTGTATTCAACGAATTGCTGTTTTTCCCTTGTGTGCTCTGTTCAGATTTTCATATTTTTATCAGCAGCATTCAGTCAAACCGTCGTTCCTCCAACAGAATTTATTCCCCGTTAATAAAATTAATTCCTTCATACGCGTGAAAAACAATAGGCCTCAAATTACTGGTTAGCAACTGCAACAATATTGTCGTATCCATAGATAATACAGGCAATGGCTTTATTTGATGAGGTCTTGATGTGTTTACCTATTTAGACACGGAAAACACGTACGAGAGAAATTGATAAACAATTCGCTATGGTTTTCGTAAAATTTACAGTCGAAATTGTGAACTTTACAAAAAAAGAAGTGTGCTTAGAATATAAATAACAAGTGATATATATATATATATATATATATATATATATATATATATATATATATATATATATATATATATAATATAATATTAATTAATTCAGTTATAATTCAGATTCTATAGACTATTGCTTCCATCCTGCCCAATATATATATATATATATATATATATATATATATATATATATATATATATTGCACATTGCAAGATTGGCACCTTGGCCCTGGAAACAAACATAGCGTCATGTTTTGGTCGATTCCCGACAAAATGGTGAAGGAGTAATCCTTACCGTTACTGGTTTCGTTTTGTATAACTTTTTACGACCAAGAACCGCACAGAAATTCAAATTTCTGTTTCTCTTTTATATATATATATATATATATATATATATATATATATATATATATATATATATATATATATATATATATATATTGGGCAGGATGGAAGCAATAGTCTATAGAATCTGAATTATAACTGAATTAATTAAGGTCGTAGAACTATAATGTTGTCACTGAACCATTTCAAAATTTTAATAGTATTTTATAGAATATTTATGACAGGAGTGATAGCTAAAGATGTGCGAAATATAAAGCACAGGAGTAAAAAAAACATTATATAGTCGTATATAATTTTTATCACCATTTAAAGTTCACGAAATAATATCCTTTAAACAAAGATAATATTAACAATTTTGAATGCATTTTTTTATCACACAAAAATGATAATGTCTTATCCAGTTTACATCAAATTTGTGCACAAAAATCAAATATTACATAGAAATCAGTTGGGAAAATTTCGGTACGAATTCAAGATGAAGAAGCAAAATGGCGGTTTAATTAAATATTTGAAAAAGGAGCCTGAAAAACTTTTCATAAGATTGATTTAAAATTTTGTGCAATAATTAACTGCGATATACATGAGGTGGTAGAATTGTAGAACGAATCTTTGTGGACTTAGCCAAAGCTTTCGATACAGATAGTCACGTGGAACTGCTTAGACTTTTAGAGAACATAGATTTTAGAGAAACGCCACTCAAACTCCTTAACTCCCTACTTATCAGTTATGTTGAAATAGATAACACACAACACGTCATTTACTCAAACTAAAACATGGAGTTCTCCAAGGAACCGTATTAGGTTTAATATCTACTTAAACGACATCTTTTATATTAAGTCTAAGGAAGCAATTATAAGTTTTGCAGACGATACGGCTATTCTCTACAAAAGTTCAAACTAGAACAAATTAAAGATTTTAGCTGAAAACGATTTTGTAAATATAGCAAGTTTTTTTTTAATAATAGAAAGCTCACAATAAATTGGAAAAAAACTCACTTATGACATTTCAAGCGACTTGAAATAACCCAAAAATGGATTTTAAAAATTATTTATAATAAAAGTTACATCTTTCCCAGCGACGATCTGTATAAAGAGAGTGGAATGTTCGACACACGACAACTATTCTTTAGAAATTCGACGACTAACAAACATAAGAACAAACACACAGATAACGTAGTAAATCACGACTACCACACGCCCCAATGTGGGAACCTGCCCAAAGTACAGAGAGTCCAAAAAACTTCCGGACGGAGATGTCACACGTATTTGGCTCCTAGGGCATATAATGCGCTACCACATGTAATCAGAGTTAATTCATCTACACTCTTTAAAAAGAATGTAGACAACTGGATTAGACAGAGCTTTAGAGCTCAAATTATTAAATTGATTAATATTAGGGACACTTCATGGAAACGTTAACCCATGTACAAGAGTTCTTTAATGGGAAATTGTTTATTTATGTACCCTTTATTCATATCATTGTAACGATTGCATTGTATTTTTGGACATAAATAAACCAGTTTATTATTATTATTTATTAATTCAAGATGGCGAAAAATTATGGCGATCAAATGAAATATTTGTTGTCGTGAAATAATCACGATACTTATCCGATTGACTTCAAAATTTACTCACAATAAAGGATCGTATGGGGATAAAAGGTTCGAATCCAAGAAGGTAAAACAAGATAGCAAGACAAAATGGCGGCGTAATATATATATAAATATATTATTTTATTAATTTCAAATTTTATGCAAGAATTAGGTGTGTTATAGAGATAAACTGGTGATCTTGTGGTACGAGTTTAAGACAGTGGAACAAAATGGCGGTCTAAGAAAATGTTTAAAACATCAAAATTGATTTCAAATGTTGAATAAAAATTAAATGTGATATAACTACTTATTCCATTTATTTTTAATTATGCCCAAAAGTCAAGTGTCGTATATGCAGAAACTATTAAATTACACAGGCCAACACACATTTTGGTGCCTGCGATTTTTTAACTGTTCCTGGGTTATTTTTGGATGCAGAATGTAAAAAAGTTCTCAGATTTTGAAAAAAAATTGTGTATATATTTTACGTTATAACTATTATAATACGTAATATTACTATTGCCAGTTAAAAAAACAAAGACACATGGATTTAAGTATTTATTGCAAAAACTTAAATTACATAATTACATTAGTCACTAATCACATAAAAGTTTTCTTTTATACGACTTTGTAGAATGGAGTTTACTAGGGCAGTCTCGCTGAAAGCTCCAGCAGTAGTCCGCCATCATGTAGCTATCCCATCGCCCTTGATAACGATTTTCCATAGTTTTAATATCGTGATAGAATCTTTCCCCTTGTTCTTCACTATAATCACCTAAGTTTTCTGGAAAAGGATCTAGGTGGCTGTGGAGGTAGTGAACTTTTATACTCATGTAACAGCTGAGAATATTAAAATTTGAAAGCATAGTTTCCACTAATTCTACGTAATTCTCTGCTTTATGATTGCCAAGAAAGTTTTGTACTACTTGAACAAATGAACACCAAGTGTTAGATTCAGTCTCGTTCACTGATGTGGTGAATTGCGGATCTTTAACAAGTTGCCTTATTTGAGGACCATCAAATATACCAGCTTTTAGTTTTTCCGTGCTAATACCAGGAACTTCACGTGACAAATACCCAAAACAATTTCCATCTCGATTTAAAGCCTTCACAAATTGCTTCATTAGGCCTAGCTTGATATGCAAGGGCGGAAGTAAGATTTTTTCTCTTAAAACCAAAGGTTCGTTGATTACGTTTTGTTTTCCTTGAATCATGACATCTCTTGAAGGACAATTTTTGTTAACCCAGTGCTCATTTTTAGCTCTGCTGTCCCAAAGGCACAAAAAACAAGGATATTTTGTATAACCACTCTGCTGTCCAAGGAGGAAGTTAACAATTTTTAAATCAACACAAATTGCCCATTGATGTTCTTCGTTGTTTGTTTGTTTCATATTCTTCCTTCATGGTAGTAGAATGACCAATAGGAATTGAGCCATATTTGTTACCGTTATGTAAAAGAACACATTTTAAACTACGTTTTGAACTATCAATAAAAAGGCGCCAATCATCTGGAGTGTAGTCAGGCAAACCCATTTTTTTCTAAGAGTTTTTTTATATTGTTACAGAATACCAAGTCGTTTTCCTGAGCGAAAAAAGGCAGCAGATCCTTATCTCTTTTACGATAAAATGTAATATTAGTACCTGGACAAAGTAGATTATTTTCTTTTAATCTGGATGCAAGTAATTCAGCGGATTCCTTTGAGAGATTCAGGTCTCTTATAAGATCGTTTAGTTCTTCTTGATTGAAACACTGCGGAGTTGTTAAATCTTCTTCAAATTCGCTGTCGTATTCTGATTGAATTCTTTGTACTTCGCCAGACGTTGATGTTTCTGTATCATCTTCTGTCAGGTCGGGTAGACTGCTGAATGATGGAACGGGTATTTCTTCCGAATGCGCTACAGGCCTTCTTGCAGAATCTAGATCAGGATATCTCCATTTGTGTCTATTGTCTCTATTTATGCCTTTAATATTAACGAGACAAAAATAGCATTCGTCATGATGGTTTCGCGGTTCTCTCCAAACCATTGGTACACCAAACTTTAGGCACTTCCTCTTTCCAGTTGTCCACTGTCGCAAATGTTCAACACATGTTTTACATATGAAATGTGGGGCCCAAGATTTATCTTGATCTCCTATATGAACGCCAAAATAGGCAAAATAAGCTCTTTTCACAAAGTCCGAAATCGTTTTTCTGTTCTCTTTCAAAGTGTATTCACCACAGGCATAACAAAAAACATCGGGATGATTTATACAAGTACGTCTGCTTGTGGATGCCATTGTTTCAGTTTAGTGTCTTGATATACAAAACGACCAAAATTTACACAAACTGATAGCACAACTTTACTTGGGAAAACTCAGTAATATACTGTACAGCCAAGAAGGTATAGAAGGATCGGATCATGGGCAATTACAGGTATAAAAGTAATTAAGAGCAGTGTATTGAGTAGTTCCTAGTATAGGAAGATTGGGTCAGGGTATCCATTTGGTTAATTAGATTCTGGGAAATTTCTATTTTGACGATTAAGTTCATATTTATCTTTTAATTTGTTGTCCTTTATCAGAAGAAAATATCAATTAACCTGTAACCTGTATCTCAAAAACTAGAGCTTCTCTATACAAAAAGTTTTTTTTTCAACGAAATGGAGCTTTACCGGATTTTTAAACTTTTTATTAGGTCGCCATTTTGTTTCATTGTTATGACTCCTCACTAAAATTTTACCACTTCTTTTTATATTTATACCAAAATGTTTTCCCCATATTATGATCCTTAATTTGCAAGTCAATATGTACTTTTTTGGCTGTCACGAACAGACCGACATATTATAGTCAGTTAGGCAAACCGACAGAATTGAGAAAACATGCTCTTCGACATCTCGTGGCTTCAGTTTAAAACGTGAAGATCCGAAAAAAGTTCAGTGCACGATTTACCTGAAAGAACATCACTTGGTCGTGCCGTTGAAATTATTTTTGTTATAATTTAAAATAAAAGTCAAATATTACCTAGTCCTTAATGATGACACTGTATTTAACGAATTGTTGTTTCTCCCTAGTTTGCTGTATTCAGATCAACAGCTTTCAGTCAATCCGCCGTTCATCCAACAGAAATTATTTCTCGTTAATAAAATTAATACATTTATACACGTGAAAAACAATAGGCCTCAATTACTAGTTTGCAAATGCAACAATATTGATGGAAATAGTCGCATCCATGGATAATCCAGACAATGACTTTATCTAGTGGAAAGCACGCTGCATGAGAACTGCATTTGTTTACAAAC
Source organism: Kuschelorhynchus macadamiae (assembly GCA_030620095.1). Classification (NCBI taxonomy): domain Eukaryota; kingdom Metazoa; phylum Arthropoda; class Insecta; order Coleoptera; family Curculionidae; genus Kuschelorhynchus; species Kuschelorhynchus macadamiae. Next base: position 537,674 of record JAUTXW010002781.1, read on the forward strand.
CGCCTCTATTTATATCACACGGAAGGCAGCTTCGAGATAAATTGGTAAACAATTCGCTAGTTTCCGTAAAATTTACAGTCCAAATTGTGAACTTTGCAAAAACGAAGTGTGCTTAGAGTATAAACAGCTGTCACTTAAATTTTAATATACTTTATTACAAGTGGCTAAAAAGGTGTTTTTTTAAGATGCGTGCCCTTTACAGCACAAGCGATGCGAGCAAACCAGTAAAAAAATCTTCCTTCTTGAAGTATGGCCAAATTTAAGAGAGATGGCGTGCGAGTAGTTTTAACGTCTGTTGTACCGCTCTTAAATATTGGCCTAATATACCATTTTTTAGTTAGAATTATTTAGTGAATTGTCTTTTGAGTGACTGTGTAACCATCATTCTTCTAAAGTTGAAAGTATTTTGCTTCTCAAATTTAAGGAAGCTGTATAGATTTGTTTTCATTCTTCTTGTCAACATGGGCCTGTCGAGTGCAGATATGCGCGAGATTAAATCGGCGATTGTAAGCACCTTTAATGAGAAGTTTCTTCAAGAATTAGCAGAGAAAGTGGCGAAAATTGTTGAAAAGAAGTTTGAGGAACAGATCAAGGCCCAAAGGGAGGAAATTTCAGCTATCCAGGACAGACTTGTGAAGTTTGAAAATGAAAATAAATATTTGCGGAACACCGTTGACTATCAAGAACAGTCTTTGCGCAGCCTCAACGTGCGCATATTCGGTATGAAATTCAAAGATGGCGAGAATCTACGTTCTAAGGTAGTAAATTTATTTACAGAAAACTTAAAGGTAAATATTAAAAACGAAGATATAAAAAAGTGCCACCGTATTGCCTCGAGAGTTCCGAGAGACAAGCCTTCCGCAGTACTTGTTCGTTTTGTTTCCGATGTGTCGCGACTGTCCGTGTTAAAAAATCGTAAACATTTAAAAGATAGTGAAATCCAAATCAAAGAAGATCTTACTAAAACGCGTCTTGAATTGTTTGGCCGGGCTATTCGTATGTTTTCTAGTAAAGACACTTGGGTATTGAATGGCAACATATATGTGAAATTTAAAAATAAAGTGCATCGTGTTACGGAAGAATCAGACCTTAGTAGTCTGCGGAATTCCTAAAAATGCATATTTTGGATGTTTACATTAGCAGGTATTCTAAATGTGTGTCTGTGTTTTTTTTTTGCTTGGATTGTGAATATGTGAATATCATTATCTATATGCATGTACTAGGTTGCTATTTTTTATATATTAAAAGTTGACTTTTTTTTTTTTTTTTTTGGGGATTTATTATTTCGAAATGTGACTGGTTCACTCTCATTTTCTTTTAACTTAACGTGTTTTGTTTATACTATCGATTCTGTGGCAATCGTACATTTTTGCCTGGTAATTTAAGTGTTTAAAAATTAGAACAAACCACGTGAATTGTACACATTAATTTTATTTACTTATTTTTTGGTATGTTTTGGGTCATAATAAAGTACTAAACAGCTTGAGCGATGATACAGTGATCTGTTTTTCTTCCTTTTTTTATATTATTTTTATTAACACAAGTACTAATTGTAGAATAATTTGTGTCGTACTTTGTTGTTATTTATATTTACCTATAATTTGCTATAAAGAAAACTTATATAAACAAATATATTCTTAGTTTAACCTTAATGTTGATATGAAAGTGGCTCATTTGAACGTGAGATCACTGTTTACGGGCTTCAATGAATTTAGGACATTGGTTGAGGATAATGACTTTGACATGGTATTTTTGTCTGAAACGTGGCTTTCTGGTGGGGATAGCTCATCCTTATTCCAAATTCCAAATTATCAGTTTTTTAGAAAAGATCGTGAGGGCAGAGGGGGAGGAGTGGCAGTGTACGCTAAAACAGAATATGTCCTTGATATTATTACATTTGAATTTAATATAGAAGTACAGTTGGAATTCCTAGCACTTAAAGTTAAAATAGCAAATAAAACGTATGCTTTCCTCGTATTTTATAGACCACCTTCTTTGAAATTCAATAATCTTATACCAGATTTCGATAACATATTTTCTTCGTTATACCCGACTGTGGACGAAATCTTTTGCTTGGGTGACTTTAATATTAATCTGCTGAACTTGCAAAACCCACTAACTTCTCTCTTTGAGAATTATAATCTGGAACAAATCATAGACGAACCTACTCGAATCTGCGGAACTACAAGTACGTTGATTGACGCAATTTTTGTAACAAACCTGTCGTTAGTAACTAAAAGTGGAGTTTTGCCGGCTGATAATATTTCCGACCATAAAATTATTTATTGCGAAATGAAGTTGGGGAAATTGCCAATATGTCCTAAATTAATACAATACAGGAGTTTTAAAAATTTCAATTTCAATATTTTTTTAAATGACATGTATAATCTACCTTGGATGAATATAATTTACGAAAATAATATTGATAATAAAATAAAAATATTTAATGAACTTATTTTAATTTTATTTAATAAACACACTCCAATACGTGAGTCGCGACTAACTAAACCTAAAGCGCCTTGGTTAACCGAAAATATAAAAGTTTTTATGAAGCAAAGAGACAGTGCATTGCAGAAGTACAAAAGAACTAAACTTCATGATGATTGGATTAATTATAAGTACCTAAGAAATTTTACATTGGCTGAAATTAGACGAGAAAAAAAAAGTTATTGGATACATTGTGTACAGAAAAGAACTCCCGTAAAATATGGTGTGCTGTAAAAACATTTAATATTTGCGATAACAAAAATACTTCAATTCCTTGTAGCTTGTCTGACCCTGATAAAATAAATTCTTTTTTGCTACATTTTTACAAAATGTCTCAGACTGTGGTGAAAAGGTTAGCTATTTTGAAACGAATAAGTACGACTACAATTTAGGATTTTCATTCAAATTGGCAGAAATATCTGATGTTAACAAAATTTTAAATAGTGTAAATACCAACGCAACTGGGATTGATGGCGTTTCGGCATTGATGCTTAAGTATTGTAGCCCTTATATTGATCAGTTTATAACACATATAATTAACTGTTGTATAGAAGCAAGTTATTTCCCAGAGTAATGGAAAATAGCAATAGGAAAGCCTTTACCAAAAGTTTCAAATCCGAAAAATTTTAATGATTTGCGTATTATAAGTATACTTCCTTCGATATCAAAAATTTTTGAAAAAATTATGTATAATCAGATGTATGTTTATTTTGTTGATAACGGTATTATACCTAACACCCAGTGCGGATTTAGAAAGAATTTTGGTACCTCAGTAGCTCTTACTAACGTAATAGATGATATTATTCGAGCTTGTGGCAATCAAATGAATAGTTTGTTAGTGCTGCTCGACTTTTCGAAGGCTTTCGACACTATTAACCATGAGCTGCTTGTTTCTAAGTTAAAGTATTATGGCTTTCGAAATGAATCATTTCTTCTTATTAAATCGTATTTATCTAACAGATTTCAAACTATATTTTCTGGCAACGAATATTCTGATCGAGTTAGGATACTTTCTGGTGTACCTCAAGGTTCAATTTTAGGGCCGTTGCTTTTTCTTATTTATACCTCGGATATTCTAAAATCTTTAACTTTTTGCAAGGTTCAAGCATTCGCAGACGATACACAAATATATTGTAGTTTTTATTGTAATAATTACATAGAATCTGAGTCCAATATAAATCGTGATCTAAAAAATTTAAGTGAACTCTCACAGAGCAACAACTTACATTTAAATCCATCTAAATCGTGTCTTTTAATTTTTGGAAACAAAAATAAAGTGGATTTTCTGAAAAACACACTTAATATATCAATAAACGGCTCAAGACTAAATTTTGTGGATTGTGCGAAAAATTTGGGTCTATGGTTAGATACACAACTTAGATTCAGGGATCACCTAAAAAAACTTTTTCAAAAAACTTACCTGTCATTAAAAATGTTATATAATAACAGACATATACTAAATAGGAATTTAAAAAGAAATTTATGTGAATCCCTTGTTTTGTCCAATTTCAACTATTGCGACTATATTTATGGATTTTGTTTGGATCAAGAGAGTAAATCTCGTATACAAAAAGTCCAAAATGCCTGCGTGCGATTTGTGTATGGTGTGAGAAAATATGAGCATATCTCACACCTATATCGGGAAATTGACTGGCTACGAATGGATGCTCGGCGAAATCTTCACTTTTGTACTTTTTTAATTAAAATTATTAACAACCCTGCTTCTCCTTCTTCAGTTCGACAGCGGCTTCTATTTCGTAGTGACATTCACAATGTTAACGTCAGAATGAGACATGGGTTGACTATGCCCAATCACCAGAGCGCCATTTTTCAGCGTGGATTTTCTTATAATGCTGTAAAATATTATAATTTATTACCAGTTAATTTTTTGGATTTAAAGTTAAACGTGTTTAAATTTAAATATAAAATGCATCTTTTGAATTTGCAGAAAGGAAACTAACTATGCATTATTTTAATTGATATTTTCAAATCCGTTCGTGAATATTGTTAGCTACATAGTTCTTTTGTATTCGGACCGGTAATTCCGTTGAAGCCAATAATATTGTGTTACTTGGATATTTGTAGCAAATTATAAACTACCCATCTTATTAATTGTTTTATTTTAAGTTTTTTTTTTTATTTGAATTAGTGCTTATTGTTACATTCTCGCCAAGGATATATGTAAGTTAGTATTTAGTTTGTCTCTGCCTGGTTGAGTTGAGTAGCTACTGAAGCTAGACTATGCCAGGTTTTGGCAATTTAATTTTTTTTATTTACTACATTGTATATATTTTGAAATAAAAGACATTTATTATTATTATTATTATTATTTACTTCGGTCAGTTAGTACCACATATATACATAAATTACGCTTTATGTTACGGATTTTTTTTATTCAAAGTCAAGCTTCAAGCGTTTCGATATTATTCAAAGTCAACCTTCAAGCGTTTCTATAAATGTTAAGATTAAATAAAAACAAAATACTAACAAATAATATGAATGCAGGTAGTCCTGCTCTATACCTAATTCCACTTCTACAACGCACTCATATACTTTCCCAATTACATAGCATCCTCAGAACCAAAATTAAGAGTAAACTTATTTTACTTGCACAGTAGATATATTCTCAAATGATGATAGTATGTTTTCATTCCACGTACACCAACGTCATAACAAGAAAATGATCCTTGTTTGGAACATGTTCTGCATCACAGCAGACACAATCCAGTTTAGTTAAACGACTATCGCGATTTCGCTCTTATTAGGCCGCCATAGACTAGCGAGCCCCATGTGATGCAGAACATGTTCCAAACAAGGATCATTTCCTTGTTATGACGTTGGTGTACGTGGAATGAAAACATACTATCATTTAATGCTCCCAACGAAAGCCAGGAGTCACAATGTAATTCAATGCCGGTCATTTTGTTCTCAAATGATATTAAATTTTCATTCATTTAGTAGTTTAAAAATTGCATGATGTTTTAAAATTACTAGTAACAAAAAGAAAAAGAAAAAAAAACATCGCTATTTTGTGTCGAAGAAAAAATAATGTGGTACCAGAGGCCAGATTAAAAAGTACTTTTTAATTGCTTGTCCAAAAAGTATTTTTTTAATTTATATTTAAATTTGTTTATATTCAACAACCTAAAAGTTTGAGGCAGTGAGTTATAAAGAGAAATGGATCGAAAAACGAAACTTCTAGAAAACAAAGCTGTTTTGTGATGAGGTAATACAAATTTGTAATTAAACCTTGTGGTTCTAGAATGAACGCTTGAATGACGCCAGAACCTGTTTTTTAGATGTAATGGAGCGCAAGGGTCAAGAATAATTTTATGAGTAAAAGAACCTAAACGCAATAATCTTCTAAACTCCATCAACAAACTCTTATCTTCCTTGATATTATAGGTTATAGGTTCATATTTTCTTATTCCATGTTTTAAACGATAACAAGATTTTTGAATGTTTTGTATTCTATTTCTATCATTATGAGTTAGGCAAGGTCCATATAAAAAATCACAATAATTAAAACGGGACAACACCAAAGATTCACGTAACATTTTTTTGTTTTTTTTTATCCAAAATATTTCTGTTAATAATATATAAGTCTTAAATTAGAGTAAGCCTTTTTCAAAAGTGATTTTGAAGAGTCAAGTCAAGAGTTAAACCCAAGTTCTTATTATGTTCTGTAAAGAACAAATTCTTATTGTTTATTGTAATAAGAAGGTTGTTTTGCACAAAATGCTTATTTTTTTTATTACCAAAACACATACCTTTGGATTTTTCGGAGTTTAAAAGTAAATTATGTTCAAAAGAAAGACGATTAAGGGTATCAAGGTCACTATTAATTTTATAGTTTGCTTGTTCATATAAATCTTCAGGAAAATGAAAATAAATTTGTGTATCATCAGCATAAGATACAATTTTACAATAATTTAAAGATTTCAATATATCTGAAGTATAGATAATAAAAAACAAAGGGCCTAAAATTGACCCTTGTGGAACCCCAGATAATATATCTACACAATTTGATAAAGTATTATTGAGGGATAATTGTTGCTTTGTATTTGTTAAATAAGATTTAATGATTTGAACACATAATAATTTATGGTTAATAGTATCGAATGCCTTAGAATAATCAAGCAATACCAGCACACTGACTGATCCAGAGTCATAAGCCTCGATGATATCACTCGTGGCGGTAGCTAAAGCAGATGCCCTACTATATCCCCTTCTAAAACCACATTGCATATCAGGAATTAAATATTTATCGTTAAAATATTTCGTTATTTGATTAAATAAAACTTTTTCAAAAATCTTAGATAATAATGATAATATGCTGATTATCCGAAGATCACAAAATTCTTTTGGATTACTATTTTCACAATATGAACAATATATTTGTCAATAAAAGGCCTGCAATAATTAATCATATTTAATGAAATTTCATCAACGCCCGCCCTGAGCATTTGTATTTATATTGTTTAAAATATAACTAACCTCCTGGACTGTTGTAAGTGAAAATCAAAAAATGTTATTTTGAGAGTAATTATTTTCATTATAATATTTTATTTTATTATCACAGTTATTATTTAGATTTCGAAAGAAAACTGAAACATAATTATTTAAATCTTCAGCGTTCTAAAGCGATGGAGGTAGACAGACTAGTTTCTTTGGATTTACAAATATTTAGACTTCTTAAGGCATTCCAAGATTTTTTTAAATTATTGTGTAAATTAACTAAATGCAAATATACCCTTTTTTCGTTCCTAACCACCTGAGTAGTAAAATTACTCATTTCTTTATAGAATTCCCAGTCTTCATTTAATCGCGTTCTTTTAAACTTTTGAAGTGCAAGGTCTCTTTGTTTCATTAGAAAATTAAAATTTTCTGTTAGCCAGTGAGCAGGCGGCTTGGTTACTCGTTACTATTGGTGCATGCCTATCAAATGTCTTCAGAATAAACAAGTTCATTATTTCTATTTTTTTATCTATGTTACCTTCACTAATCATGGCAGATTTTTTAAACCACGTAAAAAAATGTCTAACTGAAAGCTTCGAAAACTGCGAAAGCGTATAATTTTCGGCTTCATTTTATGATTTTTAATATTTAAGATAACATATACTAATCTATGATCTGAGGTACCTTCTGCAGGTAAAGTTCCCACTTCAGAAACACTACTAGTTTGAGTAAAAAAGATTGGATCAATCAGTGTGGCGGTATTACTCGTTATTCTTGTCGTTTTATTCAATAGTTGCAATAAACCATACGATTCAAAACAAGTTAATAAAGGGTTGTGAATATTGAAAAAATTAACATTTACATCACCAAGACACAGTATTTTATCTGATAAAGGACATACGACAGAGAAAATATTAATTTGTTGCGGAGGCCGATAAAATGTACATATTATAAGTGACTGATGACCAAGTTTTATTCTAAGAATAATAAATTCTGTATACCTATATCATATTTAATATCGGATTTTCAAAATTAATTTTATGAAAAAGTTGAGTGTCATCTGCAAATGCTAAAAGGTTACCATGTTTAACTGATAAATAAAAATCAAATTTGAAAATAATAATAAGCGGTGATCTAAGTACAGACCCTTGTGTTACTCCTTTATGTATAGAAGTGTCAAATTTGTATTCGTTAGAAATTGTTGTCCTTTTCGTTAATTTTACGTACGAAAAGGAAAACAATTGGCAATTACCTTTTCTCGACACATTAAAATTTGATGATACTGATAGGTATATAGCATTTCATTACTATCAATACAAAATGGCAGCATTTCATTTCTTAACTCACAGGTTAGTCAATTTTCCATTAAATAAAGAACGTGTTAACTATGAAATGAATCGGATTAAAAAATACCTAAATGTAATGTATATAACGATAATTTTGTACATACATTAGTAAATACACATAAGCATAAGAAAATGTTAAAAGATGCCACTACTCCTCAAGCACCTGAGGCTCTCAATCAGTTCATAGTAATCCCATATGATCCCAGATATACGAGAGGTCTAGAAAAAGTATTTTAAAACGTAGGTTTTAGAGTAGCCTAAAAACCGAAAACGGTTTGAAAAATCTCCTTGGAAACCCTAAAGACAAAGTCGACTTGAAGGAGACAAGTGGCATCTATGAAATTAGCTGTAATAACTGCGATCTAAAATATGTTGGGCAAACTAAACGCTCCATATCGTTTTAAAGAACACATGGCACATTTAAGATACGGAAGAACAGAAAAGTCAAGCGTTGCCCAACATGGAAAACAATCACCAAATAGGAATAAATAATCTTAAGTCAATTAAAAATGTATCTAATAATAGATTATTGGATGCATTTGACAGTATAGAAATAGTTAAATGTGGCAAGAAAGCACTAAATAGAGACAGAGAGCCTATTCCCTATAGTCCCCTCTATTGCTTACTTGACAACGGTGCAGTCGGTTGCAACCAAGTGTTGACTACATTTACCTATAAATAGTGTCGATTAGGATAAGTTACTGTAGCTTATATCATCTGCTAAAGATGCTAACTTGGTTAGCGAAACGCGCGTCCAGTGTGGTTAGAATTCTTGTATTTTGATGTATAAATTAAAGTTAATATGTTCATAATATTCCACTTTAATTAAAACAATGTGTATATCGTTTTTATTTTTAGTTTGCGAATATTTCAAAAACGGTTAGAGATAAAGGTACGTATGTACTATGAAAAAATATTTCAAATTAAGCAAAGAATTGAAATTTACTATAATATACAGAGTGTTCAATTTAAGATAAGAAAGTTGACCTCACTTCCGGTAAAACCGAGAGTGATACAAGTGTCAAAATATTTTACACGAATGGTGTATTTGAGGTGATATAGAATATTTGAAAAACGTGTTTGCACCCTGTATAGTTTGTGCATGGCCCTTTACCCACAATATGATACAACATGCTAATCATGTCTTTGAAATACAAAATAATTCTATTATACATGTAACTTTGTAAAAAATGAAAAAAAAAATTTGATGTATGTTTTCTTTAAACGTTCCAAACGACAGTGAAGCATGAAACATTTAGAAAGGAACGTAACTTACTGTCGAATCTTTCGGTTTGCCTTTTGATCTTTTCGTAGAAATTGAAAACAAAATACCTACCTGGCACACAATGCAGAAAAAAGCTGTTTGTTTCCTATACGGTCTAAGGCAATATTTTGATATTTTTTATGGAAAGCGTTCGCTTTTAATAAATTGGGCCCTTTAGGCTGTTCTTTGATGACGGATAAATCCATTAAGTAATAAAGGGATCATCAAAAGCAGAGGTGTTATTAAATTTAAAGGTAAACTATATAACTAAAAAACTTACATAAATTCCGGTTTTTGATCTCTTTGTTGTATTGTATGGGATTAATTTTTCATTCAAAATAGTTTATATTGTGTTGATGCCTGTTATAGACCTTACGCAATTCAAATAGCTTTATTGACGACAATGAGACCGCTGATAAAGGAACAGTACACATTATTAATGGTTTAAAGGCAGGTAATGAGATAAACAGCAGCGGCATTATTTTATCCATGAACAATTGTCTAAATGAAGGAACAGTTGATTGACACTGCAAATTAGAGAAAGAAGGAAAGACCCTTGTTAGTAAGAGATTCCTTCATTGGGACACTTTGGGAATAATGGAGCAAACAAAGTGGTAGGTCCTTAGGCTTTGTAGCTAGATGGTAAAGACATACACAAAACGTGGGTCAATGTCCATTTTGCCTTGAAAGGCATAGCTGAAATGATAATGAATAGTAACTTATCAGAGCCTAACTAATAGTAGTATTTTCAAGGTATACAGCGTGTAACAAAAAGTAAGGAAATGGGGAAATATCTCAGGTACCGTTTACCTGAATTTAATGAAAATACATACACATAAGTATGAACTTATACCGGATCCAATGGCGAATTTGGCTTACCGTCTTTCTGTTAAATAATGAAAATTATTTTTGTTAATGGAACACCCTATATTATATTGCTTTTTTAAAATGTGCGTAAAATTCTCAATATTTTTTATTAAGGGCACTTTTTATGAAAGTCAACAGTTTTTTCGAAAATATGAGGCTAATTTCCACAATTTAATGTATTACCTTTTGTTCCGTACACGCGTTTTTACTTTATTTTTTTTGTATATTTTTTTGGGTTATTAATTTTATTAATTATAGCTTTCTTGTTTTTAACTGAAAATTGCAAAAGGTTGATAAATCTCGCGGTATTTTGTCCGCGAAAACACACTAGTAGGTCCGGATAACTTACAGCCCGTTGGCGAAGATTTGGACCTGGAACCACTTGCTTGACACCTATCGAACGGTGACCATATACATTTGTGTCGATCGGTACTGTGCTCTAAATTACGAATCCATCGCCAGAACCAGCCTGGAAGTCATGGTAAGTCGATTTAGACCACTAGCCGTTTCGTTATTTTCTTTCGTTAAATAACATTTTTTTGATCCTCCGTTGCCGGATTAATTGTTGATTTAATTACAGTTCATTTGTAGTATTTCGTCATTTCTAATAACATTTTTTTATACCCTTTGCAATTTTCGTACTAACATTAATTTATTAATACAGATATATTGGTAAATGTATACAAAAACCATCTTTTGAATTTGGGTGTAATATTGAAATAATTATTATTATTTAAATACATGTGTTCCTATAAATACCTTTGGTGATAAGGGAATTTATTGATTTTAGCACTAGTTTTTTAGTACGGCGCGTCACCCGGTCAGTTGAACTAGGCCTACTATACAAACATCTCGTCCGTTGTGCAGTAAAATTGCGTTCAATTGTTAATATTAAAATTAGATATTTTTACGATAAATCAATAAAAATACGTTTTCAATTCGTCGTTTAACTTCAAAAAAACTAAGATCTATATTAAAACTGTTTGATACAAATTCATCATATTTTGGGCTCTTTAGTCGAATATCGGTTGAAATAAATATCGTTTTCAACAAATATTTCAGATTTTTTAATTTGATTTAACTTTTCAAAATGGCTGATAAAATCAAATTAGCAAAAGCTTCTAGGGATATCTTTTCAAATCGCCTAAAAGAGATACTGGCTGTTGCAAAAATGGCAGAACAGGATGCTGATTATCATACTTCATTTAAAATGCGTTACACCGGTATTGATACTGCGTATAAATCTTTTGAAAAGCAACATTTGACTGTTGTTAATTTGCTAGCTTCTACTGATGGAGCTGATTTGGCCGCGGAAGATTTGATAAGAATCGAAGCTGATAATTGCTATTATGGTTGCTTAGCTATTTATCATAATTTATTTGAGGATATACAAGAAAATCCGATTACCGATACTTCTCAAATCCACTCGGCTCCTTCAGTCAAATTACCTAAAATTAAATTACCAATATTTGATGGAGATTTTCGTTCTTGGACTACATTTTATGATTTGTTTACCTCGCTAATTCATAAGAATCAAAATTTAACTAATAGTGAGAAATTTCAATATTTGCTCTCGTCTTTGTCTGAAAAAGTTTTACCCATTGTTAGCTCAGTACCTATAAATGATAATAATTATCCAATTGCATTTAAAACTTTAGTTGATCGTTTTCAAAACGAAAGATTATTAGCTACCCATTACTGGAATACGATGTGCGGTTTAGAAAAACTTAACTCTGATTCTGCTCATTTACTTAGGAATTTGATTGATACATTTTGTGAAAATTTGCAAGCTTTGACAAATCTCAATTTTCCTACCGATCAATGGGACTTTGTTTTGTTTAATTTGTTAATTCAAAAATTAGATTCAGAAACTGTTAAACGTTTTGAATTAGAAAACAGTTGCATTAAAATGCCAACTTTTAAATTACTTCTAGATTTTGTGCATCAACAATGTATCGCTTATGATTCGGTTGCTCTTTCATCGCATACTACGGTAAATTCACCCAAGAGGCCAATTAAACAAAAAACCTCACCATTTTCACTTTTGGTTGAAACAAATGTTTGTTCAGTTTGTAACTCAAATCATGTTTTATCGCGTTGCCCACAGTTTTTAAATAAAACCCCAAATGAACGTTTTCTGATAGCAAAGCGAAATAAATTGTGCTTAAATTGTCTTAAGTCGTCGCATTTATTCTCGAATTGCACTTCTACACATTCGTGTAGAAAATGTAAGCAAAGACACCACACGTTATTACACTTCAATCGTAATGAACAGTCACCCCCTCAACAACCTCCTAATCAGGGTAATAATAATTTTGGTGATAATTATCGCAATGATACGTCGAATATCAATGCTTTATGTATTTTTGCTAGCCCTAACAAACCCAGTACTACTGTTTTGCTTTCAACTGCTCGTGTTGACTTGGTGACTTCGAATGGTTGCGTATTCAACATTAGAGTTCTTTTAGATAGTGCAAGCCAAGCAAATTTTCTCACTGAAAAATGTCTTCGACGTTTAAATTTATTTTTAAATAAGTCGAACGTTTCTGTTCAAGGTTTGGGTAGAATGTCGACTACCGTCCTTGGTTCCACTTCTTGCAACATTCGTCCTACCGGTCAACCTAACCCTACTTTTAGTGTTGACTGTTTTGTTATTCCAAAAATTTGTGGTCCTATTCCAAACTTTTATTTTCAGCCGAATAGTTTGGATCATATTTCAAACTTGAAATTAGCTGATACAAATTTTAACTCCCCTGGCGAAATTGATTTGCTTTTAGGTGCCGACATATTTTCAAAATGTCTACAAGGTGGGCGTGTTAGGGGGTCTAACAAGGAACCCTTTGCTCTTGAAACTATATTTGGGTGGGTTTTAATGGGCAATATAGAATATACGGAAACTTCAGAACCTCTCACTTCACTTTGTTCAACTTTATTCGACCCATTGGAAACAATTGTTAAACAATTTTGGGAAACTGAGGAATTGGTCTCTACAAAAGCTTTGTCAGAAGAGGATGACCGTTGTGAAATGATTTTTGTTGAATCTCATTCACGAGATAAAAGTGGTAGATATTGTGTTTCTTTGCCATTTAAAGGACCTGACCCGATTTTCTTGGACTCGAGATCTTTAGCATTACGCCGGTATTTGAACTTAGAACGTCGTTTAGTAAATAATCCTTCTATGTATAAATCATATTCGGATATTATGATAGATTATATTCAAAGTGGCCATATGTCAAAGGTAACTGAGTTGAGTCTAACACAAAAGTGTTATTATTTGCCTCACCATGCGGTTTTCAAACCTGAAAGTACCACAACTAAATTGAGGGTGGTTTTTGATGCTTCGGCTAAAACTGCCAGTGGGGAGTCATTAAATGATACTTTGTTAGCGGGACCCAAACTTCAAAAGGATATCGTTACTATTTTGTTAAATTTTCGTATGCGTAAAATAGTTTTAATCTCTGACATTAGACAAATGTATCGTCAGATATTGGTCAAAAGAGATCATTGTAATTATCAACGAATTCTTTGGCGAAGTTCCGTTGATGAACCCATTTGTGATTATATTCTACAAACTGTGACATTTGGAGTGTCGTCTAGTCCATTTTTAGCTTTACGTACTATTCAGCAACTTGCTTGTGATGAAGGTTCGTTGTATCCTTTGGCTGCTAAAGTCTTGAACTCAGATATTTTTGTTGATGACGTCATTACTTCTTGCGATACTGTTGATGAAGCTCTTTTACTTGTAAATGAATTAAGAGAGTTGTGTATGCGTGGGGGTTTTGAACTTCGAAAATGGGCATCTAATAGCCCACAAGTTTTATCTAATCTTCCAGAATCTCTTTGTCGTACAAAATCTATTTCATTTGATTCGGATCCAGATTCTTTTATTAAAATTTTAGGTTTACAGTGGCATCCATCATTAGATTATTTTTCATATAAGGTTGACCCCCTTGACAAACCTTGTACGAAGAGAAACATATTATCCGAACTAGCAAGAGTGTATGATCCACTAGGATTTTTAAGTCCCGTTATATTTTTTACCAAGCATCTTATTCAGTACTTGTGGACTTTGGGTCTTGGTTGGGATGCAGTTCCACCTCAGCAAGTTCTTACCAAATGGTTAAAATATAAAATCGAATTACCTAAATTATCTTCAATTTCAATACCCCGTTTCATGTTTGACAAGAACAATATAGTATTTCAACTCCATGGATTCTGTGATGCTTCGGAAAAAGGATACGCTGCTGTTATCTACCTTCGCTTGGTTAGCCACACCAATGAAATTCGTACTCATTTAGTAATTGCAAAATCAAAAGTCGCACCACTTAAAAGAATCACTTTGCCTAGACTTGAATTATGTGGCGCGGTTTTGCTGTCCAAATTGATTTGTTATGTTTCGGATCTAATCCAAGATATTCCTCTTGAAATTTTTGCCTGGTCTGACTCCATGGTTACTCTTAGTTGGATAAAATCCTCTTCACATAGATGGCAGTGTTTTGTGAGTAATAGAGTCAGTCAAATTCAGGAAAATACATCGCCCTCAATGTGGCATTATGTCCCTTCCAAGGATAATCCTGCCGATTGTGCCTCTCGTGGACTTATGCCCTTGGAATTAGTTAACCACACGTTATGGTGGGCGGGGCCTGCTTGGCTTTTGTCTGATATAAATACTTGGCCCAATCAATCTACTATTATTGATGATTCTTTAGTTTTGAAAGAAGAAAGAAAGGTTACACTTGTTGTCGGTTTAAGTGAGGAATTTCCAAACTCCCTTATTGAGAATTATTCATCTTTAACAAAAATTAAACGTATAATTGCATATGTTTTTCGTTTTGTAAGGAATTGTCAAAATCCCAAAGGCAAGGCTTTAAATAGCTTAGTTGATCTTGAGCTTCACAAAGCTTTGTTATATTTGGTCAAATCTGTTCAGACAATTGTATTTTCTAGTGAAATTGATAGTCTAAAAAGTGGAAAATATCTGTCAAAAACATTTCGCAAACTATCACCCTTTCTTGACAAGGATGGCATTTTTAGGGTGGGCGGCAGGTTAACTTATTCTAATCTTAAGTTTGACCAAAGGTTTCCTATTTTGTTACCCCGAAATCATAGACTCACAGATCTTATTATCGAGGATTATCATAAAAGGTATTTTCACCCTGGTTTGCAGTCCTTACAATTTCTGCTTAGTCAACAATTTTGGATACTTTCTCCTAAGCGTGCTATTCGTAGTGTCATCTCGAAGTGTTTATCTTGTTTTAAAGTTAATCCAAAACCACTGGAACAACCAATGGGAGACCTTCCTGTATCTCGTATTAGTCAGGTTAAACCTTTCAGTTGTTCTGGGGTTGATATGGCAGGCCCATTTTATATAACCATGTCAAAAAGACGCGGTTCGAAATCTCAGAAAGCATACCTTTGTGTTTTTGTTTGCTTTGCGACAAAGGCAGTGCATCTTGAATTGACATCTGATCTGTCTTCTGAATCATTTTTGGCTGCCCTTCGTAGATTCATTTCCCGTCGTGGTCGATGTAGCAAGCTTTATAGCGATTGTGGTTCTAACTTCGTTGGGGCCAATCGGGAACTTTTAAAATTTATGCAAACGGCTGCTGAGGCAGAATACATTTCATGGTCGTTTAATCCCCCTGCTTCGCCTCATATGGGAGGTTTATGGGAAGCGGCAGTAAAATCTGTCAAAGGCCATTTCATGAGAGTAGTGGGAGAGCAAATTTTGACATATGAGGAATTATATACAGTTTTTGTTCAGATAGAAGCTATGTTAAATTCTCGTCCTCTTTGTAGCCTTAGTTCAGATCCTTCAGATCTCAATGCTTTAACTCCAGGACATTTTTTAACCTTGAAACCCTTAACGGCTATCCCCTCGCCGGACTTCACGACTATTCAAATTAACAGATTAAGTCGTTGGCAATTATTACAAAAAATGTCCCAAGATTTTTGGAAGCGGTGGCATATTGAATATTTGCACAGCTTGCAACAAAGAGCAAAATGGAATAAGCCCGCATCACCAGTAAAACTTGATACTCTTGTCTTAATCAAAAATGATTGTTTTCCGCCTTTGCAGTGGCATCTTGGCCGAATTATTCAACTTCACAAAAGCAGAGATGGAATTTGTAGAGTATGTACAGTGAAAACGGCGCAAGGCGTACTTCAGAGGCCAGTTGTAAAACTTTGTCCTCTGCCAAATTTTTAGTTTCTAGTTTAAAATAGTTCTTATTTTGGTGGGCGGAATGTTCCGTACACGCGTTTTTACTTTATTTTTTTTGTATATTTTTTTGGGTTATTAATTTTATTAATTATAGCTTTCTTGTTTTTAACTGAAAATTGCAAAAGGTTGATAAATCTCGCGGTATTTTGTCCGCGAAAACACACTAGTAGGTCCGGATAACTTACAGCCCGTTGGCGAAGATTTGGACCTGGAACCACTTGCTTGACACCTATCGAACGGTGACCATATACATTTGTGTCGATCGGTACTGTGCTCTAAATTACGAATCCATCGCCAGAACCAGCCTGGAAGTCATGGTAAGTCGATTTAGACCACTAGCCGTTTCGTTATTTTCTTTCGTTAAATAACACCTTTTACGAAAACGGATCGTTTAAATGAAATCCAAAAACTTTTAAATATACTGTTACGGGAATAAATAATGGATATTAGACCCTTCTCGAAAAAACTGTTGACTTTTATAAAAAGTGCTCTTAATAAAAAGTATTGGGAATTTTACGTAGATTTTACATTTGTTACAATTAAAAAAAAAATTCCTTTTATAGCAGAAAAGAGGTAAACTTGGTAGCAATGCGGAACGCGCCATTGAATCCGGGGCTATAATTTCATATTTAAGGGTATATATATACTTATATATATATATATATATATATATATATATATATATATATATATATATATATATATATTGGGAATTTTACGTAGATTTAAAAAAATTAATATAATATACGGTTACCATTAAAAAAAATTTTTCTTGGCGGCAATGCGGAACGCGCCATTGAATCCGGGGCTATAATTTCATATCTAAGTGTATATATATACATAGTATATATATATATATATATATATATATATATATATATATATATAAATATATATATATATATATATATATATATATATATATATATTTATATATGTTATATCACTCGACTTAAAATTCACTTTTTAAAAAATATTTTTATTTACAAAATCAAAATTAAACTAACAGTATAGAAGCTTAAAAACGAATCATGAATCTATTTACAATTTACACTATTTATATGAAAGACGAATGCTGCGTCAGTGGGAACTTGCTTGCTGGGCAGATTCTGCTGACGAGGCGTCTCGGTACTCGCCGTCTCCTTGAGATAACCGACATCCGATACGGTGGGAACCAAGGGCATCGTACTTGAAGATGACATTGCTCGTGAGAAAGGATATAACAACTCCCCCATTAAGATGAAAGTTGACGCGTGGTGACAACTTTCAGGTCCTCTGCTTATTGATGTTGAGTTCAATCTCTTCACTTTCTTCAATCGGGTCGCCAAGGCAGATGCTCGGTCTCCTTCTGGGAATTATTCTTCTCCATTGTATAACGTTAGATCCTCTTTTAGGTGGAGAGGGTGGATTGTCATCGTTGCTAGTGGCTACTCCAATCTTGATGTTACGTGTTCGTCTTCGACATTTGCAAAAGATGTATAAGGCAATCAGTGTGATAATGAGTGTTATTGTAAGAATCGTGAACCAACTTATGTGTTTTTTCACGAACGGCTGATTTACCAATTGATCCAGCTGATCGGCATACTGATTTAGCTTGTGCTGGGCTATGTTCAGGTCCTCTACATCTATTTTGTTTAGCTTCAGAGGCTTCAAATCTGGTAAGTGAATATTCTCTGGCATATGGTTACAGCAGTCAAAAGGGATGTTGACTGGGTGGTAATTGTAGGTTACGTTGTCGTAAACATCAACTGATTTCTGGGCACGAACTCTTGTACTCCCAACGAAGGCACTACACTCGGGTTGAAGTTTCATCAAAGTATTTGTGTTGATGATCTGAGTCTCTATATCTCTGGATCCACATTTTATTGTGACGGGCAGAGGGTCTGCAACAGCTATTAACCATAAATTCTGGCTGATTTCTTGAATGTTATAGTCTTTGGCAAGAATGACTAAAACTTGGCATGTTCTGGGTAGATGATCAAGTCTCTTCAGAAGCTGAGCCTCGCAGACTGCATCAGTATCAATTGGGTATGGCAGGATGTTGGAACAGATGAACATACGGTTGCCTAGTGGTTTGCAGGACTTCATATTGCGGATGGTTGTATAAAGTAAAGAATCATCATTTCGCGCAATTAGTTTATTAGTTATTGACAAAATGTGATGAAGGCCTGTTCGATTATCCAGAATCGGTATAGGATATAAGTGATAGAGAGTGTATTTTCAGGTTCGACTAAAGGTATTTCTAGTACAAAAATTATTCTAGTATCTAATTGATATGCCTTTAATTCTATTATGTCGAGGTATTGAGCTACGCTTGAATAATATATCGGCAAGGGAAGATTATTCTTCTATAATGACTGCGATATATGCTTTAATGAGTCTACTAAATCGTATGGAGTGATGATTGAACTGTGCAAAATTTTTAAACGTGCAAATGTAACAGCGTTTATAGCATCGTTCAAAGTATTTTCGATAAATGAATAGCTTTCTGTTAGTGATTCGCACAAGTCTAGGATATCGAGTTGTGATTGATAAAATTTGAGATGATCGGAAATATCCATAATTGATTCGCGAATTTCTTTAATATCATTATTAAAGGTTTCCTCGTCAATTTGAAGTTTTTGAATGGTTTCGTTAAAGCTTTTGATAACAGAGGTAGTTACAGATATTTGATTTTTCAAAAGATTTTCTATTTGGTATTCATCGTGGGTTAACTTTTCGATGCACTCGTTGAAATATTCACCATCGGAGGCGTCAAGATTACCAGTTATTGATTTCCAAATGGTTCCAATACCATTAAGAATACCACGTTTTTCTCTAAAAATGTACTTTTTAGTGTCGGCCATTATTTCAGTGTACTTTTGGTTAACGGCGTTTGATGTTTGTTTAAGGAGACTAACATGAGTTTGAACTTGCGGCTTAAAGGCTTTCATTCGCGGTACGTCTTCGTCTATAGTGTTTAATAAGCTTTCTAATATTTTGTCATTATTACTAATTGTTTCTTTGATTGGTCCGAGGTCTTTGTAAACAAGGAGGGTCCATTTATCATTTGAGATTTTTACGGTCGCTTCTTCATGAAAGAAAATTCCTAAGGTGTTGTTTATTGGTGTTAGAGTGTATTGGGACTGAGTGGCTGTTGAAAGTGCCAAGAACCTAGAAGAGAAAAATTACTCATAGTATGGTTTCAGTCTGTCAAAATTTATTTTAGATTTTTGTTTAGATTCGGGGTTTATCAGAATTGCTGAATTTTGTAAAATTTCGATTATTTCGAATGGACCGTTAAATTTATTTTGGCTTTTGTCCTTGATTTGCGATTCTTTAATGTACACCTTATCTCCTACATTATATTCATAGGGGTGAGCAGAAACATTTTGGTCGAAGCGCTCTTTGGCTTTTTCTTTTTGTTGACATGTTCTGGCTCGGGCTGTTTTATAAAGGTATTGCATGCGATTGTTTAGATCTTGCATATATTTGGAAATAAGACGTTTTTCATTATATAGGATTTCGGGTGGTCTAGATGAGGTGTGTCCAAAAATAAGTTCGTAAGGCGTGAAACCGTGCGTTTTGTTTTTGGTATTGTTATAACATATAGTTGCATAAGAAAGAACATTAAACGGGTGTTCGTCAGGGTTTTCAGTTTGATTAGCTCGTATCATTTCACTAAGTGTCGCGTGAAATCTCTCAACAGAGCCGTTTGATTGAGGGTGTCCTACGCTAGAGAAAGTTAGTTTGATATCGTAAAGCTCACAGAGGTCATTCATTAAGGTGTTATTGAATTCTCGGCCATAATCACAATGTATACGTAACGGAGTTCCATAATGTTGAAAAAATACAAGAAGTGTATTAACAACAGATTTTGCTGTCTTATCCTCTATAGGGTAAGCTTGTGTAAATTTTGTTAGTTCGTCACGTACTGTTAGGGCGTAATTTCGAGTTGGGTATTCAAATATGTCTATGTTTATTCTTTCAAAAGGTGTTTTGGGCGTTTCTGTTACGACTAGGGGACTGCTTAGATTTTTACGACAGATTTTTACTTTTTGGCAAGTTTCGCAACTTTTAATAAAGTTTTCTACGGCTTTTATTATGCCTGGCCAATTGTATTTTTCTTTTATGCGTCTTAACGTCTCGTTAATTCCGCGATGTAAGTTGGTTTTTCCGCGATGGTAATGATCTAAGATCTGAGGTATTTCGTCTTCATTAGGGGTTGTTGTGATGTTTTGGCAGATACTTAATTATATATTTTTGTCTGCAAAAATATACGAAAATATTTCAAGGATAGGAAGTTCGAGTGTGTTTTCCACGAAATAGGTACAAGAGATGTCAAGTTCGTCTTGACCGGTATAGAGAATGTAAAAGAGAAGTTGTGTGACAGTTTCTGGGTTAAACGGGAGAGGAATAATGAAATATTTACGATTTTTTGTTGATTTACTGGAGAAAATATTTATTTGTTTTGGATTAAATTCCATGTTTTCCTCGAAAATATCGTCAAGAATCTTATGATGTAGTTCTTCTAATTTATTTTGTCGAAAGAATGTTATAATATTTTTGTGTGACTTATCCAACAGCTGGTCGTTGGTTGTTTCGATTTTAGAATAATCGATCAGGGATCTGGTTTCGTAAAGGCTTACGAATTTATTGTATTCTTCGGCTATTACATCGTCGTCATAGGTTTTAGGTTCTTCGATAGGTTCTTCGGATTCTGTCTCATTCGATGCAAAAACAGATATTTTTGTTTGAAGCTTTGCGCATTCTTGGAAATGATTTACTTTTATTCGAGATAAAGCATCAGCGTTTTTATTAATTTTTCCCGGTTTATAAATTATTTCATACTGATATTCTTCTAGTTTTAGCCGCCATCGTGCTAATCTACTACCTGGGTCTTTAATAGAAAGTAACCAAGTAAGGGGACGATGATCTGTGACTAGAATGAACTTCCTTCCAAATAAATATGGACGAAAATATTTCACGGCCCATACAATTGCAAGTCGTTCTCTCTCTATTGTCGAGTAATTGGTTTCGGCTTTACATAATGTTCTTGAGGCATAACCAATGGGTAAGTCTTTGCCAATGGGACCTTGGGAAAGTACAGCGCCTATCGCAAATGCGCTTGCATCCGTTGTTAGCAGGAAAGGCTCATCGAAATTTGGATAGATGAGAATTAGGTCAGAAGTCAGTAATTGTTTTAGTTCGTCGAAAGCTTGACGACAATCTGAGTCGAAATCAAATTTGATATCTTTTTTCAACAATCTGGTAAGGGGCTTTGATATTTTCGCAAAGTTTGGAATAAACCTACGATAATAACCAGCTAAACCCAGAAAGGATTTTATGTCTTTTGAATTTCTTGGTTCTGGAAATTTCTGTATACAATCGATTTTAGTGGGATTAGGTTTAACTCCGTCCTGAGTGATTAGGTGACCAAGGTATGCTACCTCTTTTCTCAGGAACTCACATTTGTCAGGTTGTATTTTGAGGTTTGCTTTTCGAAGACGTTTAAAAACTTCGCGTAAGCGTGTGATGTGGTCATGAATTGTGGGTGAATACACAATGATGTCGTCCATATAGACGAGACAACGTTCATTGAGAATGCCTAGAAGGTTGTTGTCCATTACTCTCTGGAAAGTGGACGGGGCGTTTTTAAGACCAAAGGGCATTCTTATAAATTCGTAGTGTCCGTTCTCGACAGAGAAAGCAGTTTTTGGAATATCTTTAGGGTCTATCTCGATCTGGTGAAATCCTGAAGCCAGATCCAGGGTTGTAAAATACTGGCACTTGCCTAGCTGATCCAAAAGATCGGAAATATTGGGAAGCGGGTACTTATCATCTACCGTGAATTCATTCAATTTACGATAATCTATGACTACTCTCCATTTTTGTTTGCCTCAGGAATCAAGTTTCTTGGGGACGACCCAAACTGGAGATGACCAAGGTGAAATAGAGGGTTTTATGATTCCTTGTTCTAACATTTTATTAACCTGAGTTTTTACCTCTTCTTTGTGAATATGGGGATACCTGTATGATTTGGTGAAAACAGGCTTTGCACCATTGGTGTCAATTTGGTGTTTAATTTCATTGGTAAAGGTAAGATTGTCACCTTCGAGGTAAAATATGTCCTCAAAATCTACGCAAAGATTGGTAATTATTTCTTTTTCTTCTTCGTTAAGATGCTCTAAACGAAGTTGCGACTTAATGTTGGGAATGCGGTTAGGAGATAGTTGTTTATCAGATAAATTGTAATTGAGTAGCGAATGAGAAGAAAAAGGTTCGATTTCGATATTTGAAAAATTAATGGTTTTTGGGATGGCGTTTGCATTAACCACAGAAGTTAGAAATTCGCCTTTTTCATTGACATGGACAATTGCGTTTGGAATGTGAACTTTTTCGATTTCTTGCCTAGATAGGATAGCATCAGTGTTGACTAAATCACAACGTAATTTAAAAATTTGTTCGGTCCTACCTTCAATCTTAATTTCGCTAGAATTGTTTACGTTAGTTATTTTATTATTTTGTTCGAGGTTTTCTTCTGCCTTAAACAGTGGTAAAGTTTTAAAATTTGTAACAAGTTGTTTATTTTTTTAAGTCGATGGTGCATTCATATTGTTCTAAAAAGTCGAGTCCTAGAATACCATCGAAATCAATATCTAAATCGTATATGTAAACTTTATGTGGGTTTCCGGCTTGAAAAGGAACTAGGGTTGATTCGGTGATAAGAAGTTTTTAGTCTGTGATGCCTTGAATCGTAACGTTTTCGGGAAAACGTTGGGGAAATTGTTTTACTGTGTTTTCTTTAAATATCGTAATTCCTGCTCCGGAATCTATAAGTAGTTTAAAAGTGTTAGATGCGTCTTTTATGTAATATAGATTTTTCGGGTTAACAGCAAGAAGGGGATTTAAAGAAAATGTTGTTCTGGGAAATTCAATGACGGGTTCATGTCGTCCAAATTCAGGGTTTGTATTTGATTTTGGATTTCCGTCACGGCATTGGTATTTGAAATTGTTCGAATAGGAGGATGGTTTTGATTCGAAGTGGGAAGAAAATCCTGATATTCATCGTAATTCGTTTTATCTTGTTGATCGATATTTTCAACATTTTGATATTCGTAATCGGGGTTATCTTCATACATTCCTGCGTATTGGTTACAATACTCGTCATATTGGGGTTCGGAATAGTTATTGTTGGAATATTGGTCATTGTCGAAATTGACAACATGAGCACGATGCTGGGGATTATTTTGTATTACTGAAGGACGTTGAAAATTGTTAAATGGTGTTTGACGTTGGAAATTGTTTTGGTTTGATTGGTTATGGGGTGTGTACTGCGGTCTTGGCTGACCGTTGTTTGGTCTATTCGACTGAAAGGAGGTGCTTGATTGAAAAGAATTTGATTGTTGATTGGTATTAGGCCTTTGGAAATTGCCAAAATTCTGGGAAGTATAACCATTAGGACGTTGTTGCGATCTACATTCATTTGCTAAGTGACCATTGCGACCACAGCTATGACATTTAAGAGATTGTACATTAGGTCTTTTATTAGTTTGAATAATAGGTCTAGCAGGCGGATTGGGTCTAGAAGTTTTTTGGGATTCGAAATATGATAGTTGGAGCTCGCGTCTGATGCGAATTTGTGCTTCAAAAAGATTAGGTGGATTTCCTGCACGTATTATATGGCCAATTCGGGGTTCCAGGCCAGTAAGTAGGCTATTTAGAGACATGGATTCGATTAATGTTATTTGGGCTGCCTTTTGACTGGGTGCGAGTATGGATTTTTGTATGTTGGCATGCATTTTGGCATTTAGGACTTGAAGTCTGTTAAGGAAAGTCAAAGGAGATTCGTTTGGCAGTTGTCTCATTCTTTGTAAGTCCTGAATAAGAGAAGATAGATCTCGCGTATCTCCGAAGTGAGAATTAAGTAATTGCTTTATCTCTAGAAAAGAAAGTGGATTTCGGGAGCTTATCAGCTGCGCTGCTCTCCCTCGCAACCTATTTTTTATGTGAATCACTAAAAGATCTTTTTGGTTACCCGTAGACATATCATATGCACATTCGCAGGCATTTAGGAAGGTTTGTAAAAATATTTGATCACCTTCGAATTCGGGGATAATAGAAAAAATCTCGGAAAGTTTATAAGGTTCGATTACTGCTACCGCTGCTCCTGCAGTTATTCTTTCATTTTCCGTCATATTTGCTCAATATATCAACACAATAAACACTAGCACAATATAATATAAAAAGGATATAAAACACAAAATATTTTACGAAATTTTATGTTGATAGACAGTACGTAAAGTAGTATGCCAACCAACGTAAAATAAACAGTTCTTATTAACTAGTTAGTGTGATTAAATTAAAACTGTGTAATATTTCTTGTTTTAATAAAAATACAAATGTAATCGGGAGATCAGTTAGCAGAATAACTGGTCAAAATAATTCCAAAAAATATTTTAAAATTAATCAATTAACAGAATAACTGATTATACACAAATTATACGTTGTTACACTTAGAAATACAGAAATCAATTAGCAGAATAATTGATTAGCTTATCGAAAAATCAATTAACAGAATAATTGATTATTTTACAAATTGATAAAATGTAAGATCGATTTTGAAAAGTCGAACAGGTATTTAATTAAATATTATTTTTAAAATAAACGTGATGATTCGTTACTTACAAACAGAGTAGAAACATCGCTCGTCGTGTTCTTAGCAGTTAGTTCTACCAGGGGCTTCACTATGTGTTCCTTCCGTAGATGCGTGTTCTGCCAAGTTGATGACGTCACAATGCACAAAATGGGGCTTCTTTGTTCTTCTGGATGAAGGATTGGGATCCACCGTTGCCAGTTAGAGTTCTCTTGTTCTGCCAACGTTGCCAGATCCTACCACGACTGCGCCAATTTGTTATATCACTCGACTTAAAATTCACTTTTTAAAAAATATTTTTATTTACAAAATCAAAATTAAACTAACAGTATAGAAGCTTAAAAACGAATCATGATTTTATTTACAATTTACACTATTTATATGAAAGACGAATGCTGCGTCAGTGGGAACTTGCTTGCTGGGCAGATTCTGCTGACGAGGCGTCTCGGTACTCGCCGTCTCCTTGAGATAACCGACATCCGATACGGTGGGAACCAAGGGCATCGTACTTGAAGGTGACATTGCTCGTGAGAAAGGATATAACATATATATATATATATATATATATATATCAACGTGTATATATATATATATATATATATATATATATATATATATATATATATATATATATATTTTTAGTTTTATTTTTCTTGGTTTACGGTCAGTGGTTTACTTGAAAATAATTAAAAAATTACTTTTTTTTTTTAAAACATACATATATTGTAGGCTGATGACGTTTCAACCAGTTTTGGCCTTTTTCAAATCTAAAATTATATGAAAAATTGTTGGCACGACAATAATAAAATACGTCAAAAAACAATCATCTTACCTAAGAACTACTCTTAGAACGTAATGACAACAGTATACAACATATAACGAAGCAACAGCTATGACAATCACATGTATTAAAATTTTATTTTCTTGATTAAGAAAATGTTAACAGGACACAACATTTTGCACGTTTTTAAAAAAAAGAAGTAATTTTTTAATTATTTTCAGGTAAACCACTGACCGTAAACCAAGAAAAATAAAACTAAAAAATATATCTATTACGGAAAAGCTCAAAGAATCGAAAATCATAAAAAAAATATATATATATATATATATATATATATATATATATATATATAAAGATGTAGTAAATTTTGCTTAAATTTTTTATTTCGGTTTTGTCGTTTATTGAATTTTCCTCTCTCTTTATATATAACATCTCTGAAAACTGCCTCTTTTTTTGGTTAAGTTCTGTTTTCAGAATTTTTGTCTCCTGAAAATTAAAAGTATGGGAAGTTCCGTTTATATGTTTTGTGTGAACGGTTTTATCTTTTTTGTCGTATTTATGGCCATTGATCCGGTTTTTGATTTATTGTGAGGTTTGTCCCATGTATACAGCGGGACAGTCGTGCGGTATTTTGTAAATTGAATGTGATTTTGGGTTTATAGGGGTTTTAGTTTTAAGTGAGCTAAAGTAGTTTCTTTGGAAAGTGTTATGGCTTTTGTGGCAGAGGTAGATGTTGTGTTTTTTTAAGTTGAATTGATTATTTTCCAATAAGTCTTGTATGTATAGAATAGATGCATACTTCTTTTTAGTTTTTGTTTCTGTGAAACTGTTATTATTAGGTTTATTTATATTTTCTAGTCGGGATTTAAAAATGGGAGTTTTTTGGGTAGCTATTTTTGATCAATATATCTTTTGCTTTTAGGATTGCTATCGTTTGATATTTAGTGCTACTTAATTTTATTGCCCTGTCAGCTAGGCCAATTATTACTGATTTTTTTTTGGCACATGGGGTGTTGTGAATAGTAATTAATGTATCTGCCTGATCACGATTTTTTTGTGTATCGTTCAGTTTCAATTTTATTATTTGTGTTGTGAAACGTCATGTCTAAAAAAATTACTTTCTGTTTCTATGGTATATTGTAGCATTTGTGCTATAACGCTAGAAATTGAGAACCCCATTTCACACCCTTCCAACTGTCTATAGAAGTTGTTTTTATACATAAAATAGGTTGATTTTAGAATTAGTTCCAAGGCAGTCAAAAATTCATCGAATGATATGTCGGTATAATTTTTTATTGTGTCCCAATTTTTTCTAATTATTCGGAGAGCAAGATCAGTCGGAATATTTGTATATAGGGAAACAACGTCTACGGATATTAGAATGTAATTATTTGGTCTGTGAGAGTTGTTTATTTTTTATTTATTTTTGTTTACAATATTTTGTAAAGCCTAGCTGACAGGGCAATAAAATTAAGTAGCACCAGATATCAAAGGATAGCAATCCAAAAAGCAAAAGATATATGATCAA
This sequence comes from Kuschelorhynchus macadamiae, assembly GCA_030620095.1. Taxonomy (NCBI): domain Eukaryota; kingdom Metazoa; phylum Arthropoda; class Insecta; order Coleoptera; family Curculionidae; genus Kuschelorhynchus; species Kuschelorhynchus macadamiae. The sequence continues at coordinate 565,263 of JAUTXW010002781.1, forward strand.
AAATACCTACCCAAAAAACCAAAAGACTTATCCGAAAATATCCAATCCACCTTAAAAAAAAACACAACATCTAACTATGCCACAAAGATCTTAATACCTTCCAAAAAAACTACTTTAGCTCACTAAAACTAAAACCCCTACTGATCAAAAAACATAAGTATACAAAGGACAAACCTCACAATATTTCAAAAACCGGATAAATGGCCATAAATATGATAAAAAAATAAAACCGCTCTCACAAAACATATAAACGCAACTTCTCATACTTTTAATTTTCAGGAGACAAAAATTTTGAAAACAGAAATAAACCAAAAAAGAGGCAATAACAAAACTGAAATTAAAAATTTAAGCCAAATTTACTACATCTTAATATAACTATATAATCTAGCCTTCTTTGACTTTATATGATCACTATATTAACTTATATTAACTGCGTTAATTTCAAAAACCATAAAATATCAAAAAAACAAAACAAAAAGTTTACGTTTTTTATCAAATCGGAAAAAAAACAACAGAACATCTACTGATAGGGGAGAGTGGGGGAATATCGACTACTTAAGCGCAACTAAGTTTTTTAAATAAAAGTATTAGTACAAATGTATCTAAAACCGTAAAATGGCTTCGTTACTTCATTTGCTAAAATTTTTCTATTGGTTTTGCAAATAAAAAAATGTTTTTTTTCCTTAAAATGCATTTTTGTAAACAGGTAAAAAAATCGGGTAATTTCGACCGATGGGATAATATCGACCACAAGGTAGGGTAAAATCGACCGAGTAGTAATATTTTGGAATTTATTTTATTTCAACATTTTAACACTAATATTACATTGAGCAAAAGTCACAAATATATACTGAAGCTTTTTCTGCACTAGTACAGTCAGCATGAGCCCAGGTTGCACAAGAACGGCACCGCCACCAAACCTCATTGTATCCAAATTGTTCAAAATAGGACAGATTTCATCAATTTCTCTTTCCTGTTCAACCTGAGTTTCCACTTTACCCATAATTTTTTTGTGACCTTCTTAATCTTTTCATTTCCCTTTTCTCTGTCTGCAATTTTTCTTGTAATCTTTTTTAATTTTTCATTTTCTTCCTTTTTTTGTTTTTTCAATGTCTTATTTTCGAGCTCTTCTTTTAATGGGGTAGATGTTAATATTTGAGAATGTTGCCTTTTTCGCTGTGAAGTTCTTGGTTGAAACATTGGAAGTGGACATAGGTCTTGGAAAGAAGTATTTTCTGTTTTTTCTTTAATTTTTAAGGTTTTATCACCATCATCACTTAGGCTATCTTCCACAACTTCTTCCAAACTGAATTCAGAATCAGACGAATTTGATGACAATCTGGTATTACGTAAGCTCTTGAGTCTTCCTGGAACAGTTCCACTCAATCCACTTGGCCCTGGTTCTGGAGAAGGAGTCTTCTGTCTGGGTTCAACAAGTTCTAAGATATTCTGAGATGTATTTCCCTGCAATGGTAAATCTGCTGGAGCCGTTGTATTTGGCAGATCTGTATTATCTTTATGAATAGGTACAAAGTCTTCTTCACAGAACACATCACGATTGATGGGAAATATTCCTGTGGTCTTAAATCCGTTAATTGCCTTCTCTATTGTGGTCGTCCTATTGTAAGCATTCCCAAAAAGTTCGGCAATATCAGTCTCTTTGATTTTTTCATAATTTCTACTTTTTATGTACTTATCACATTCTTGGTGGTAAGCAGTTTTCAAGGACTTAAAGAAAGTAACGTCCAGAGGCTGTGTCCTGTGAGATGTGTGGGGGGAAGTGATAGTAAATGAATGCCAGAATTTCTACAAAAAGTGTAGGAAGCCAAAGAAGAATGAGTTGAATGGTTATCCAGTACTAGAAGAATAGGTTGCTCTGGAGAAGCATTAGCAAATTTCGCAAAATGTTGCAACCATTCGGTAAACAATTCTTCGGTAATCCATCCAGATTTTGAACATTTGTATATCGCGCCTGCCGGTCCATTTTTTTCCAAACCATCTTTCATTCTCATTCTCTTAAAAATAAACATGGGCGGGATATATTGCCCAGACGCACTAAAACAGCATACAATTGTAGTGTTTTGACCCCTTTCTCCGCTTGTTATCACGCCGACTTGTTTCTCTCCCTTTCTTGCCAATATACGACTCGGATTGTGGACATTGGAAATACCTGTTTCGTCAACGTTATAAATGCGATGAACTTCAAAATGGTATTTTTCAAAAAGCATTTCAAGATTATTAAAAAAAAATTCCATTTCGCCTTTGTTAAATGCGGTAACTCTGCTTAGGCTAGTAGCTTCCGGTTTACGAAAACTAAGCTGCGGATAACGTCGCATAAATGAGTAGATCCAATCCTTGCCACACATCCCGCTCTCCTTATTAAAAGGATGTGTAATTTTATTTGTCTCTGCATATTTAAAAACCAATGTTCTTATGCTTTGAGCTGTCAATCCATAAAATAATTTGGACAATTTTAAAATGGTTTCAACAATTTCTTTTTCCTGATTTTCGGAAAAGACAGGTTTTCTTCTCAACGTAAGTTTTTTTGGTTGAAATCTACCTTTTAGTCTATCTTGAAGAGTACCATATGGGATATTAAACATTTGTGCGGCGCCCCTAATGGATAATGTCTTTTCTCCCACGGCCTTTATTGCTCTTTTCATAGACTCCTCCGTCCACGAAGAACGTCCAGTTTTTCGAACATATGTTCGCGGCATCTGAAATGAAATGCTGACATGTACCTTATGCTTGCATTTATTGCGCACTTTCTTTAGAATAGATAATGATTAGACCACAAATATTAAGTAGGGTACTATCGATCACTGCAGGGTAATATCGACCAGCATGATCGATTTTACCCGAACCGGTAAACTTAACCCTAAATTTGTTTTTACTAAAAATATGTATTAAAAGTGCACCAAATTGGACCTAAATTACGGAAGAATATCCGCAGTATCCTATTAAGATAAAATGCAGAACATTTAGAATGTATAAGGATTTCCCTACCTTAATAATAGCAACACAGTTTTAATAAAAACAGATTAAACACGAGTACAACTATCAACATGGATACACGGAAACGTTATGGCTTCAAATTAATCGCATAAATCAGGCACATCCGAAGCCATCTATTGGTCAGTTGATGTATTAAGCCCATATGGCGCCAAGTTTAGAAGATTTGAAAGTGGTCGATTTTTCCCCACGTTCGATATTCCCCCACTCTCCCCTAATATTAAATATCTGATATAAATATCTAATCCAAGCCAGTCGAATTTTAACTTTTTCATGTATTAATGTATGTGATGTATCAAAACTAAATGTCGTATACTGTGCCAGAAAGTTTGTTTATAAATGTTTTTGTTCGTTGATACTTTATTATGATGCCGGAGATTACCTTCTTTACAATTAAATATGTAATTTTCTTTGGACCATATTTATTATATATTTTTAAAAATCTTTACGTCTTTTATAAAATAAAAATGATTGTTTTAGAAACACTTATGAAGGCAAAAACTTGACCAAACGTTGGAAAATGAAAAAATGCTACATACAAACTAAATCTTCGTTTTATATTTAAAAAATTAGGACCAAAATACCTAAAAAAACTGTTTCACTGTATATATATATATATATATATATATATATATATATATATATATATATATATATATATATATATATATATATATATATATATATATATATATATATATATATATATATATATATCTATATATGTATAAATATATATATATATATATATATATATATATATATATATATATATATATATATATATATATATATATATATATATATATATATATATATATATATATATATATATATATATATATATATATATATATATATATATATATATTTATATGTACATTTAAGATTTAACAAGCATAATTTACCACAAATAAAACATAGAATTAGTAATTAAATTAAGTAGTTAGTAGCTGAGTTTTTTACTACATCAAGCTATGTTTCACACAGAAGCTAGATGTAGTAAAAAACTCACCTTGCACGCAGGCAGTACTTAATTTATTCTTGATATGGGCCTCAAAGCGAAGGCTACAATTAAAAGTAAGCCCAAAATTTTGACCTCATTTACAACGGAATGACTTTCCCATTAATCCCAATATTAATATTTTCAGACATATATCTTAAAGTATTCGAACTACCACCGTAAAAGATTATGTTCGACTTGACTAGAATGTCTGAACTAATTTTTTGCTTGTAATTATCAATATTCGAAAAATTTAAAGCCATATAAATTTGGAAATTGTCAGCGTATTGTTACAATGCGGAATGCTCAATAGAGATGTGCATATCTGGGACATAAAATGTAAATATAAGAGGTCCCAATATAGAGTCCTGCAGTACACCGGTTTTTAATTTAAAGATGTATGGATTGTTTGGAAATGTTATTGCTTTTTAATAGACTGAGTGAAATCTATTTTCAAGGTAAGATTTAAAAAAAAATTATGCGGTGTGAACAATCAATATATCTTAACCTGGCAAGAAGCATGGTATGATTTATTATACCAAACGAATTGCTGAAATCCAGCACAGCCCTGCACGTACAATGTTTTACCTCCTCATTATACCTTATATTATTTAACATATCTACGAGACTTGTAATAGTACCGCAGTTTTTTCGAAACCAGGATTGTGTGTCTGAAATTTTATCTAATAAATTGACAAAATTATAAAGCTGTTTGTGTATGTGTTTTTCTTGAATTTTGGAAACTACTGAAAAAATGATTATGGGTCTTATATCTTTGAGTTCCTTCGGGTTATTAATTTTTGGAATAGGTCTGATAATAGCCTTTTTCCAAACGTCAGGATATGTACTAGTTAGGACGCACGTATTTAAAATATTAAGTGAAGGCTTTATACAGAACGGTAGACAAAGTTCAACATCGTTAATAGAAACTCCGTTAGCCCCTACGGGATTTGTTAGGATACCATTTATAAGGAGGTATATTTTTTCTTCATTTAGGAAAGTTAAGTTTATCTCAGCATCAGTATTATTCCATTTGTTTTACAAATACAAATAAATTAAGTTTAGTTTGCGTTAAATTGTTAATTTGATTGACTCCTTTAGAAAAATGATTATTTTAAAAATTTCAGGGTCGTTAGGGTGACTGCCAAATCAGGGTTTTTAATTTTAGTTAGATTCAGTTTATTAGTAATTTCCCATTTTGTTGAAACACTAGTAAAATATAAATATTTTTTCTCGAACAATGATTGTTTAGTTTTTTAGCTGTCTACAATAATTTAAGTTGACTTGCTTTTTATTTCCTCTATATTTTCTAAATTATTTGTCTCTAAGTTTCATGGGGTAAACAGTTCGGTTTAAACAGTTTTATTTTTTATTGGCGCATGTTTATTAACTAAATATAAAATATTTTTGTTAAACATGTCAACCTTATCATTAATAGTTTAAAATATTAAAACGTATTAAATTCTTAAAAGCTAAAACGTTCTCCCAATCATACATGCAATTAATTCCATCTTAAATTAAATTTAACAAACTATACTCTTGTATAATCAGCAGTAAATTATTTTAAATAATCGTTTGGAAAAATATTCACAAATTCACTAAAGTCACATTAAATATGATTAGAAAAGAACTTACTTTGGATCAGCCTTACTATTAACGACCTTTTCTTGCACTGAACTTCACTAAAGAACTTTAAGTTATTTACTGTTGAACAAGCAAAAAATTGTATATCGCTTGACTCAAATCTCAAATGGATTATACCACCAGCATGTACTTTTATTTACTTAGATCCAATAGAAAAACAACACACTTGTGGTTTAAGTAAAATTTGTATAACTGTGTATAAGACAGAAAGGTTTAATTAAATCATTTCATAGGAAATGTGAATATTAACACTTGTTAGATTCAGAGGCACACAGCTTGCCTAAACTATTAGGCACTATACACTTGTAGCATTAAAAGGACTAAATGACTTCATTAGCGCACCCATGGCAGGAAGCGGGCAATGGATTTTTATGTTGAACAAAACGTCGCACTACTCCCGCCAATATTCGAAAATTTCATATAATTTCGAAGGACTAAAAAATATTCTATTCTTCTTTAAAAAAAAACGTAAAATATGAGTATAAGACAGTCATTGAATCATGAGCAAAGTCTACAAAATATAAAAAGTGGGAAATCAATACAAATGAAAGAGAGAGAGAGAGAGAGAGAGAGAGAGAGAGAGAGAAAGAGTTTTTATCTCTGATGCAAGTCTTTGTTTCCCAGATATGAATTTGCATTAACACAAAGGGTTATTTTGCACCCTTATCCTATTAATTTAAATTTTATGTTAGGACTACATCTTAAAAATTACTAGTATAGACCTATTTCATTGCCTTATCCCCTGAATTTGAATAGTTGATTAGGATTGTACTTTTGTTTTAAAATTCCCCACCTATTTTATCATAGCCTAAAGTAAGAAATCAAGACTTCAATTAGTGAAAAATTTACATTTATTATTATAAATTACATATCTGTATTTGACGCTTCTCCTTGTTTACTATACATGTAGGCACAGAAACGTTTGCTGAAAATTTGTTGCTAACATCACACCTACATAATTTTTAAGAATTGTTATTAATAAATTTTGTCAACCAACTTTAAGATATAACTGGATTAAAACGTTCGTAATTCGGTATCAAATATTGATGGCTAAAATGATTAAGTAAATCAATTTCATCCCTGTTTATGGATTCTCAAAAAGAGGAAATTTACATCCTTTTTACCCTCTTTAAACGAATTATGCAAAACGAAGGAATAATCTAAAATAAAGGGCTAATGATTGATACTGAAGTACGAAATTGGTCTTTAATCAAATTGTTTTGTTTTTCACACTTCACTGCACAATATTGTAATAAAATTAATGTTAAAAATTTATGTTTTAGACTACATTATATTAGCGATTTCTTTTTAAAAGATATACCTTTGATGGAATTTCCGACAATAGATCATGTCCTCAAAATGACCAGTGTTACTTGTTTAAATGCATCTATATAATGCTTTGACAAGTTGAACCACCAGTTGTTAATTAATAAACTCTCTAATATTGGATTCTTAGACTCACTGTTAAAACTCTTTATATGTTACCTTTCAAATCGCCCACAATACGTAGCTGTAAATGGTTTTCAATCGATGGATTATATAGCATCCTCGGGGTACCACAAGGTTCCGACTTAGGACCCTTGCTTACCAATATTTTTATTAACGATATTGGTGATTCTTTATACATTAGTTATCTACTCTACGCTGATGACGTCAAATTGTTTGCCAACATTAGGTCTATGGAGGATTGTCTAAAAATTCAAATACATTTATAGCATATGATTGGCTGGTGCCGGGGAAATGATCTTCAGCTTAATGTTGGAAAATGCAGTGCTTTGTTATTTACTACAAAGTCAGAAATTTTCTTTAATTATAACTTCGATGGTGAAATTGTGAGTAGGTCTGTGATCTAGTTCGTTCTACTAAAGAGTTTAGACGGGTGAAAGCCATCAAGTTACTATTACTATAGTTAAGTTCGATATAAGCTTGAATACGCCTCAGTTGTGTGGTCATCTGGATACAATAAGGATTTAAAAACAAGAAGAGGTAAAGATAACCTGCAAATTATATTTTTGTATAAACTCTTAAATATCAAGATAAACTGTCCCAGCTTACTTTCTGAAATTAATTCCAATGTGCCTCATTTAAATTCACCCACAAGCAACATTTTTTACGTGCCGACTCCTCGGAGAATTTTCGCCTATATATATACGTTAACCTAACCTAAAAACTAATTTAGATCTATTTTCTGGTGGCTTGGAAACATTCAAGAGAAATTTACTATTACTACTAAAACAAATTGGGAATATGGTGAAGAACGTATAGAATACGTTATTGGTATTTGAGGTAGGACACATGCGTTTCACTTAGTTTTCTGGCTATGCTAAAGACCTTAAATTAAAACGCAGGCAATTTCTCTGGTGAATATGCTAATGATAGTGGTTTAAATAGTAATTATCATTAAATATCTTATTATAACGAGTGAATCTTTTTTTAACGTAATGTTTTATTTTTATGTATTTTTAATCTTTATACTCACAAAAACAAAGATCATAGCTAAATTTTTATAGGGGGATAAAAATAAACAATGGCGTTCTATTGGACTTTTACTTTTAGGTTGGCCGCATTTTTTTACTGAGAAAATTACTTAACATCAAGTGTTTACGACTGTTCTCATTCGCTTTTATAGTTTTGGATTATTTAAATACGCAACTGTCAGTTATACCCAATTACACTGAAGTCTTGAACACTAAGGTGGTATGAATAAAGTTATCTACAAAGTTCCCATTAAACCTATACTGTATATTACAATGAATTACAATGACTTTAGAAGGACAGTGGCGACAATAGAAGCCCACTAGCCAAATTGATGCAAATTTCTAGAAGTTTAAATGGGGGCACCCATATTAGTTTTTCTCAAAATATGACTAAATTAATCTACTTTTATATTGATAACCTCTGTCAGCGTCAGTTGCAAATGTAGGGTTATGTTAATGTTTTACTTTAATAATCTATTCGAACTATCTAGTATAAGCTTACTTTTTCATTTACATTTTTAACAAATAACAATATTTGCAAGCGATTAATGAGAGTTTTCTGCCAAGTGAATTTAGTAAAGTAATATGTACTGAAGAAGGCCTACAAAATAAAGTTTCTTTTATGCTAATCTTAAAGAGCTTCTACCTCAAATTGAGGTGCTGAATGAAGTAAAACATATAACAATATTGTCTTTTACAGAAAAATAAAACCAAAAAATAATAATGTGCAATATTTAATAACTTTTCTTGGAGTAAACTTAAACTTAAGACATTTAGGGTCAAATTCATTTTCACATTCATCACAAACACTTTATAATTACACGAAAAAAACAGGTGAACCAGGCTTAAATACATTTCTCCACATGGCCGATGGATGAGAACGAAAGCTTTCACGGCTGTGGTCAATTAAGAAATCATGGTTCTTGGGATTAGACCGTGTCAAAATGGAATCACAACCGCGGGATCCTTGAGCTGCTTGGCCTTAACGTCTTCTTCTCCTCTGTTGGTAGGTTGGATGCATTTATAAGGTTAGTTATTCGTCTTTCAATGCTCTTGGTAGGATCTGCTTGGATCACTCTGTAGATGTTGTCGTCTAAAAGTAGTTATATTTTCTTCACGTAATCTGTTTTGTCAATGACGACAGTGGCATTTCCCTTGTCCGCTGGAAGGACCAAAATGTCTGTATTGTTGTTTAATGTTTTTATTGCCGTTCTTTCCGCAGCTGATAGATTCGATTTAGGCGAGTTAAAACTTTCGATGATCTTCGCTGTTTCATACCTTATTGCGTCAGCTTCTTCTGCTGGAAGTCTTCTAATTGTCGCTTCAACTGATGACACTATATCTTTTACGGGTATGTCTTTTGGTGTAATGGCGAAGTTTTGACCTTTAGATAGGACGAATTGTTCTGCTTCAGTAAGGATTTTGGAAGATAAATTTACAACGGTGTCCTGTGGCGGTTTTAGTGGTCTTCGGCTGTCTAGCAGTCCTTCGAACTTTTTCTGTTGCTTAATTGTAACTGCTTGATGTATCCTTTCTGCTTGCGCATTGGTAATGTTATCGAGAGTTCTAAATGTTTGATATTCAATTTTTGTTATTAAATATTCATTTTAAATGAATATTTAATAACTTACGAGCGTTTATATCCAAATCACGTCGAGTAGCTTGTATCCTTTCTCTTACCAATGCCATACTGGCTCGTTTGTAGATGTTCATTGCATTTTTTGATGTTATGTGGTGTTTCATCTGTAGAGATTTTGGTACTACGTCTTCATCTAGGCATGTAAGGAGAAAAGCTAGTTGGCAAAGTAGCTTTTTCTTGTTGTTCCTGAGATCGCCAAAAGTTTTGGCATCCTTCTTGATTTCCTCCCCATAGAGGTTAGCTAACATGGAACGAAAGCTTTCACGGCTGTGGTCAATTAAGAAATCATGGTTCTTGGGATTAGACCGTGTCAAAATGGAATCACTTTCCGACGTTTCGCCTTCGATTGCACGAGGCATCAGGGATCTTCACTTCACGAGATCGGAACACTGAATGAGCTCGAAGAGACCCAGGCCGGCTATTTATAGTCGACCTGTGTTTACCGAAGCGTGACTCGGTGTATAACGATCGGTTTCCACGTATGATGTAGACTGAAGCCCGTATCTCTATTAAATTATTATTGTCTCTATTATAATAGTATTGAAAACTCACTTTTAGATCTAATTGAAGCATGTCTTACTTCAACGTATTTTGTCTTTCAAGGAACTTTCTAAGAGCAAACCTCAGGAGCAGCCATGGGATCTCCACTGTCACTCCAATGGTCCAGAAAACCTCCCTGGGTTTCTTGATCATCTAAATCAACAACATGCTAACATAAAATTTACAATGGAAATTGAATCAGAAGGCACGATTTCCTTTCTAGATGTTTTTGTACCGGGTGGCCAACTAAGAATGGACGCCGGCCATAACTCGCTAACCGTTAATCATATAACTTGGGGGAAAAAAAATTATTAGCTAAATCGACTAAGAGAAATCGCTGGAAAATATTTTGAAGTTCCGCATATGGCCGCTAGGGGGCGCAACTGTTATGGTCAATCAGAAAAAGGGCTGTTTCTTAAAAAATATTCATGTAAAGGTATATTATAAATACTGCCATCGAAAAGAGTAGAAAAATTGTGATTATTTTGTTAAGGATATTTTGCTCTATCTCGTAAAATGTAGTGGTGGGGGAAGGTCAAACATGTTTTTATTTAAATGTCAATAACTCCGTTATAAGTCAACGGAATTGAACAAGCTAGGTCTCGTTTAAAAGAGCCCATCTTAACTAATAATCTGATGTAAAAAAAAAATCCGATTTGATTTCGACGTGGTAACTAGAGGGCGCTGATTGACATCACAACAATTATTACGCATTATTTTGAAAATTTTAAACAGCACGCTATATCTCTTTTAACACAATTTAATAGAGGAGGGAATTCTCAATAAGTCTGCAAATTTCAGCTTCCTAACTTTTTTCAAACCGGAAATATAAATAAAACAAATATTAGGGCGCTGGGTACGCAACATCTCCCTAATCTGTATGGACATAGCCTACATCACAATAATTCAGTAATAATACCACAGATAATATTCAACGCAAATCGCTAAAAATTATACTAATGTTCTGAAATAACCACCAGGTGGCGCAGTAGGAGTCAATAAGTGCAATATTAAATTTTAATTATAATGGGAAATGAAAGCCATTTAAATGGAACGTGTGAAAGAAACGATAATAAAAATATAATTCAATTAATGCCGCCCTAAATGTTCAAATTGTCGGCCATCGTTTTCGATGCACTTATGCATCCTATCTCGCGTGGATAAAACTGCAGCCTAAAGTTCAGCAACTGAAATAGTATTTATACAGTCTCTTATTCGCTGAATCATATTTTCCCGTGTAGTGGGTCTGGTGGCAAAAACTAAATCTTTCACTCGACCCCATAAATAAAAATCTAAACACGTTAGGTCGGGTGACCTAGCTGGCCATGGAAGGGTGCCGCCTCGCCCTATCCATCGGCCAGGATAGTGGGCATTTAAAAATTCCCGAACGTTGACGGCGAAGTGCGCTGGACAACCATCGTGCTGGTATACCAATCGTTGTCGGACGTTCAGAGGTACGTCCTCCAACAAAATCGGCAATTCCTCCCTTAAAAATCTTAGATATCTCTCACCATTCAATGGATTATCGAAAAAAAATGGTCCGATAATTCGTCCGCCTAAAATCCCTGCCCAACAATTTACAGACCAACGGCCTTGGTGCTGGACTTCGCGCATCCAATGTGGATTTGTTCTGGACCAATAATGTGTATTGTGAAGATTGACACGTCCATCGCTCTGGAAGGTAGCCTCATCGGTCCACAATATTCGCCTCAGAAATTGCCGATCTTCCCTCATTACACCCAAAAGCCAGTGACAATGGTTTAGTCTGTGATCAAAATCTGCAGCAGTCAATTCCTGATGCAGCACTAAGTGATATGGATGTAACCTAAAACAAGATGAAGATATTTAATTGATGTTCCAGGAAATTATTGGTTTTCTAGGCTTAAAGACCTATGTGACATCAGAATCACGTGACTTTTGTTAAAAAATATGTCCAGTTTATATTTGCAATGTCGTTGCTTACCTGTGCTCTTTGAGTATATTTTGAACAGTGGTTCGCGTTACTCCTAGGTCTAGCGCAATAATTCGAGTACTTAGTTGAGGATTAAACTCGATATACGCTAGCACATTAATTACATTCTCTTCGGTGCGTCCTCTGCGTTGTCTGCGGTATACGGGAATATGCACGTTTCCAGTGGTTCGCAAACGTTGGATCACTCGAAGAAAAACCTTTTTACTTGGGTGGCGTCTCTGCGGATATTCCTGCGCATATACTCTTGCAGCAACCGTAGCATTTCTCAAACATTCAAAATAAACACCTATCATGTCGAATAGTTCTTGATTTGTATAAATCATTTTGTTCTTGTTGTAATTTAGTAAAGAGATTACAAATAGTAACTTTGAATAATTAATATTCTGTAACGGAAACGGAAAAGAAATGACGACCTTGGAGTTAATTCTTTAAGTATTTGCTTGGCAGTAGTTATTATACAATTACTTTACATGGAAAATTAGTATAAAGTATTATTGGCAGTAACAAATACATATATAATACTTAAAAACGTGTAACCCAAAGTGTTTGTTGATATATAGTAAGATTATTAGTAATAAATACGTAAAAACTCCTAAAGAGTAGTAGTGGAAACAGTAACTTTTATTAAGTTTAATTGTATGATATTTCATTGTGTTGTAATTGGGATTTTTTGCAGCACAGTTAATGTGAATAATTAAATAAATTTAAATCTTTACATCTTAACAATATTTAGAAAATTCATATACTAGAAAAAAACCAACCCACAGGTAAAACTTTCGCAAACAAATTTAAATAAGTTTATGGTATAAGGGCATACAAGTTTGCCTCTAAAGTGAAATTTATTTAAAAGTGTTTACTTTTCATTTTCAGAAAGGTGAAGTAAACATGTTTTGTATAGCCGATGCACAACTCGATATTGCAATTTTATTTTCTGAAAAATAGGCCAACTTTAGAGCGCCCATTCGATAACTAGAAGATATGGTTTTGGCTGCAGATCTCTATTCTTTGTTACGAGGTTAGAATAGTATGCGAATGCATGACAATAAATATAAAAGTGGGCTTTATTTTCTTTGGTGCTATCTAATGTCTGTGTCCTAAAGAAAGGTAGGTATCTAGAGAAAATTGTTAAAGTGATTGTTGAATACTAAATATAAAACCCTCTATTTACGGGCGCAACAATTAGAACAACAAATTTTAGCAAAAACTTATCATTACCTCATTAATAAGACATAAGAATAAAAAAATATTGATTTTGAGTTAAGACCATTAATATTGTAGAACGGTAGCTTTCACAGCTTTGGTCAATTAAAAAATCGTGGTTCTTCGGATTAGACCGTGTAAAATTGGAATTTTTATCCGACCTTTCGTCTTCGATTGCACGAGGCATATTCAGCGATCTTTACTCAACGAGATCTGAGCAATGAATTAGCTCGGAGAGATTCAGGCGGGCTTTTATAGCCGACTTGTGCTCGCCGAACCGTGACCCTATGTTAAGATCGGTTTCCACGTGTGATGTAGATCGTAACGGGTTACGGTCTACATCACACTATCTCTATTGAATTTTTTTGTTTGTTTAAAAATTTCAATTCAGTTTTTAATTTTTCGTTTATAAAAGCCTAGAATCGATACTAGAACCTTGGTTTCCTTTACATTTATAATATGGCCAGTAGTAGGCTGGCTACAGCAGATTGATACTGAGCGTCCTGTTTCTCCCACATACACTTCTCTACAGGACCAAGGAATTTTATATACTCCTTCTATTTGAAAAGATACAATATCTTTCGGGGATCGCAAGCATTGTCTAATCTTTTTACGAGTACTGAATATTGGACGTATGTTACATCGCCGAAGTAATCGTCCTATTTTGTCTGTGGTGCCATGTATGTAGAGAAAAACATCACTACCTAACGGTGCTCCTTATCACACTTCTCTTGCGAAGTTGAATTACTATATCTTTTAATTGAACGAGTAATATCTTCAGTGGAATAGCCATTCCCTTTTAGAGCTTCAGTCAGTTTCGATGTTAGAGAATCTTGATCAGAAATCGAAATGGCTCTAAATATTAGTAAGTTAATAAGTGATTTCTTTTGTGCTGGATGGTGGTGGGAATTTCCATTCAAGTATCTATTTGTATGCGTCAGTTTTCTATACACAGAATGTCCTAATGTACTATTTTCCTTCGTTTGAATACATAAATCTAGAAACGGAATCTTTCCATTAGATTCAATTTCCATTGCGAACTTGATGTTGGTGATTAAAGTGCTCCAGAAATATGAGGAGATTATCCTGTCCATGAAGCCAAACAACAAAAGTATCATATATCTAAACCAGTGTTTTGGTTTGAGTGGAGCGAATGTTAGAGTAATATCCTCAAAGGCTTCCATCGAGGTTTACGCTACCACAGGTGATAGAAGACATCCCATAACAGCCCCCGGAGTTTGTTCATGAAGTCCTTTGAAAAATGAAATAAGTAGATGTAAGACAAGCCTCCACTAGGTCTATTAAGTTCTTATGAAGATTATTATGCTCCAATATGTCTGATATAATGGAAATTGAGTCGTTGACAGGAACATTTGTGTATAGTAATTCTACATCGAAGCCGTTAACCGAACCAGAATATTTAATCCTTTCCAAAGGCCAAAATTTCGAAATAGCACCGAATAGCATTCTCGTAGACGACATAGAGTCCTGCGTTGAAGCAGCTATCAGAAAATCAGCGAAGATCATTAAAAATTCAAAACCACCAAAGTCGAATCTCTTTGCAACCGAAAAAAACAGCGATGAAGTCCTTAAATAAGGATGCAAACATTCTTGTCCTTCCAGCAGATAAAGGCAAGGCTACAGTCGTCCTGGACAGAACGGAATATGTGGAAAAGATAACTCAACTTTTGGGCAACAACACCTGTAAGGATTTGCAGGCAGATCCTACATCCAGCCTCAGTTCTACGGTCTTCCCAAGATATACAGGAAAAAATGTACTCTTTCGATTAATCATCAGTACAATTAACTTGCCCACAAACAAACTAGGTAAATGTTTTTCAAATTTTTTTAATCGATTTACTGGAAAAACAAGATTCTTTTAAAAAAAAAGATATTCGTGGAAAAACTTTGGAAGAACTTGGATCCTGTATATATTTTGGTCAGTTTCGATGTAGAATTATTATATACAAATGTTCCTGTCAACGATTAAATTTCCATTATAACTAATCTTGGAATTTATATATGTTACATCTACTTATTTCATTTTTTTTTTTGAACACACTTCAGGGCAGCTATGGGATGTCCTCTATCACCTATGGTAACGAATATCTTTATTGAGGCCTTTGAGGATATTGCTCTAACATTCGTTTAACTTTATCCGCAAAAAAAAAACTCGTTTGGTAGGTTGCACATTATATTATTTTACACATTTTATATTAAGATTAGAGAAGTGTACGTGGGAGAAAAATCAATGTTAATTAGACTTTTTTTAAAAAGAAATAAATTGTTCAATCTGCTGTAGCTGAATATCACCATACTACTGATCATTTTAAATGTAAAGGAAATCGGTTCCAAGATTTTGTTGAAATTTTTAAAATAAAAAAAATGTTAATGAGATAGTTATTACATCACACAAAACCGGGTTTTTTTTCATGTAAAAGCCCACCAGAGCTCATTCAGTGTGCAGATGTGTAAAGCTAAAGTTCCCTCATGCAATCGAAGGCGAAACGTCGGAGAGTAATTCCAATTTAACACGGTCTAATCCCAAGAACTATGATTTCTTAACCACTAATATTACAAATAAAAAATTAGCGACATTTTTAAAAAAGAGAATTAAAAAATGGGGAATGCCACTCAAAATTGTCAGTTTTATAGACGGGAACTGTGGCATTAATCTTTGTGACTAAGTATAGTTTTAGTTTATGTGTAACGTATGTTTATAGAGGCGATTTTTTGTGTTGGCAAATTACCTTTATGCTATATATATGCCGCATTAACCCAGAGACAGTTTTGGAGGCTGTCACCGGAATAGCACAACTGTGCACTTTTTTTTTAGTATCTCTCGAGGGACTGTTTAGGAATGTGTAAAGTACTCACACGTAGGCCGCCCGGTTACAAAAATAAAATGGCAAAAATATCTTCTAAATTATCGCAGATACAGCAAAATTGTTTAATAAGACAGATTATTACCTGAATTAAAAAAAGGTATTCATGTTTTTTTTTGTAGTTATGTTTTTTTTTGTAGTTCGTATAGTTTTTGAGAATATTGAATTTAAAAAAAATAGTTTTTTGAGGTTGTGTTATGTTATGTAGTCACGGATGTCTTTGAAAACATTGAATTATACATAAAAAATAATTTTTACTGGGTTTATTGCAAAATTTGTCCGCGCGCTTGCTAATAAATTCAAGAATTTTTCTTTTGGTCCGAAAATAGGGGAGAGGGAAACCAATGACGACCTTAAAATAATTTATCTCGAAAAGTATTACACTTCCGAAAAAATATTATAACCTTTTTTTTAGATATCGGCTTGCCCTGCATTTTTTAGTGAAACAATTTTGTTCTGTTTAAAATATTTTGGAAGTTATTGGACAAAAACCGCTTTTTTTCGTGAACCAGACGATCTACATGTGAGCTCCCGTACCTACTTATAAAGTCCGTCAAGATTTACCATTTGCAAAAAAAATTAGTGCATTTTAGAATTTTGCATCTTTCCAACCCCTGATTACTGGACTACATACATATTTATATGTTTATATTTGTGTTGGCAACCTTTATATATTGTAACGAAGTTACTAATTTTCTTGGGGAATGTATGCATCGTAGGTACGTCGTTTTAAACCATATCTTTCTTATTAATCCTAATAAAAATACGTTTCTTTCAGGAAAATACTCAGAAAAATACGCCCGTTATTTCTAGAAATAAAACACGTTGCCCAACGTGCGGAACACCGCGTGCATTTCCCCGAGAATAATATAAAATACCGCGCTAATCACATAGCAAATCATCAGGCAATAATCATGTCGCGTCGCGGCCGAATTAAGCACCGCGACCACCACCTCTGACCGCGGCGTGAACATTTGGAGGAGACCACAAATCATTTAAAAGCGCGTTCGCACCGTAAATTCGACAATAGTCTGGGAAACAGATTTGTAGGAGCCCCGAGTTTACACGATTGGCATCGACAACGCATGTAACGATCTTGTGCTGTTCGTGTGTAAATCTGTTGTCAATTAGATCTTTGATCACAGAACACTGTTAAGTACTAAATTAAATTAGATTTGCTTTTATAAACTAGTTTTGGCGGAAGCGATTAACCATTCAGAGGTGCGTATTATTATTATACCTAAAACGCTTTCAGTTTTCAGTTACAAACACTTAGGTACAATTAACATTATTTCTAGGAGAAACAAGATCAACTGGTGGGAAGGTTTGATTGCACAATAATTTTTTCTTTATACAATAATTGATGGCAAAGTTTATACCATAGATGTGACTTAAAAAATCTAAACTATGGACGATCATCATGAGTTAATTTAAAAAACAAAATATAGAATGAATTCTTCTGTTACGTATTAAGGGGTTGGCTTAAATTATAATTTAATTTTCTAATAATCTATTTTATAATTTCTAAAATTTAGGAAAGTTAAACAAAAAAAAACAACTGCGGAGCTTGTTGAGGAAATTATAGTCTAGCTAAGGTGACAAGATATGTATTCTTTTGAAGAGTAAAGTTCTCTTTTTCAGGTCCATGAACTCTGTATTGTAACTATTACTATATGTACGACAAATTAACAAATTACTCTATTTCGAGAAATATGGTCGTGTTCTCTAAGTTACTATACACGTTAATGAAGTTCAGTTGCCGTTAACTTAATATCAAGGGTACAATTTTTTTTAGTTTTCAGTTGGTTCATAATTTGAGGTAGACAGAGTTAAATTCAATAAAGTATATTTTTTTAATTAAAGAAAAGAAAAAAGCTATATTTTTGTAGCTTAAAATTTTGAGAGTGTTTGTACAGGTTGTGTAAAAAATACTCGTTAAAATAAAAACTGACTCTGGAAGAAAAAGTTATAATTATTTATTTATAAAAGTTATTCATAGCAGGGGCCATGGGGCAAACATTTATAGGATGTATACCTCGATGTATACAGGAAATATCAAAAAGAAAAACATATTATCATGCGAAAATTAAAACATTAAAAAAACTCAAAATAATTTATAAAACGATGGTTACAGATGTACAAGTTAGAAAAAATAAATGCTAATATGTTCACCCCGAACTCTCAAAAATTTCTGGTAGCGGCCAGACATACTAGAGATAATAAATTTATGTGGAATACTTTTTCATTTTCTCTGCACGTAAGATCTGGGATGATTTGTGGTTGATTTTTGAATGTGCATTTTAGCCTACTTCTAACGTTTTCGATAATATTTTTAACCGGAGATCGTGCCTGGACCGCCTACCAATCGGGTTTATTCCATTATGTTGATTATATTCGTTAATTATGGTTACTTGAAGAGGTTTTGCAACACCATCAATGAGTGTAAAAGTGCAGTATTTACCGGTTCCTTATTATTTTGTGTTTATATTTACATTTACATGTGTTTCCTATTGTTTCACTTGTTTCTGAAGTTCTTAGAGACCCTGTTCGATACAGTGACTATTCGTGTGTGGTATTTTGGAGTAATACGAATAAATGGATTATCCAAAACGTTCTTTTGATCAGTAAATAAAAACATCGCTGCAAATTCTTAATCTGCAGACACACATTTTGCGCTATGTTATTAATGAACGAAGTTAAAATCTGTGTCTCTGCCTCACTAAGACTTATCAAATTTGTATACAAAAATTCCAAATCATTTTTCCGATATCGCCTTGTAACACTTTAAAATCCTCACCCGTTATTATTGTTAAAATTATTTATCAATACACATTATTCTACTACTTTTAAATTTAATTATGTCCATTCATTTCGTGTTTTTTTATTTTTTTATTATGCTACTTGTTAAAAGTATTAATAGATACACTTATTTAACTCTTTCTTTGCAAAAAGTAGTTAAAACGTCTATTTCCCTCGCATGGTGCATGACCATGCACACAGGATGTCAGCAAAATCTACCACTGGCACCCTGACTACAAAAGTATGATCGACCTTTTTCGGAGCTTTCACAAATCTGTTCCCCAGACTCTTGGTAAATTCGCCAGTCGGTGGAGTTCCACCCGCTCGAAGCCTCCTGTCGAAGACAGACCTGGCTCCAAGCCAGCAGTAGCAGGAAGGTAAGCCACCACTACTGGAACCTGATGGAGTGACCAGCCAGCGTCGTCTCCCGTCCTCGAGCCGGCGCGACGCACTGCCATGCTGCCAGGATGTATGTAGGTATAGGAAAGGTAATATCAGGTGGTATATTAGTATAGGTATCTCTCTCACTTCTACACATCTTACAAACACGGTGTCTCATTCAAACACACATACTTCCTTTCCTGCGACCAGATTCGGGGTCCAAAAATTACGGACTGACCGTTCCCATCATGTCTTATAACTAAACATACACACCCACACTCATAACATACATACACACAAAGGCTCGTGTAAGAGATTACCTATATCGATTGCTCTTGGTAAGTAACCTGATAAGGTATCGCATTGTAAGTATCCCGCACCACATAACGCTACTCGCGCACGCGCATTAATGAGTGGGAACCAATGTAGGCTCCTGTATTATCGTTCTTCGGAGAGCGGCCCGTTTTAACCGATCCTAATTCCGTCCCGACCGCCACGATCTCCAAAACCACGTGACTTCCGCGCTCGACATAATCGCATTTATCCGTCATTCTCTTTCTCTCTCTTACTCATTAGGTTTTATATATGGTTCACTTATGGAGCTAGGCTTAGGCTATTTATGTTGTATGATATGAACAGGGATTACATAGGATATTTTCTTTGTTTTCTACATGGTGTTTTATTTCTCTCTCCATCCCGTCTACCTTTAATTATACTGTCTCTGTCTTGCGCATTGACCTCTGGTTAACTTTTTCCACTGTATAAAAGCTACCTGTGAGCGTTTGTGGAGGCTTTACCACAGAAATCCAAAGGCTGGCTCCCGAATTTTAGTCGATGGATACTTTAAGTACTATAACCGACCGATGTTTACCGAAGATCACCGAAGTACCGGAGTGCGCCACAATATAAATTTTGCAAATCTTGAACGTTAGGGGCTGTTACTGGCTGGAATTCCATTATAAGAAGTGAAATGCTAATATATTAATTAGAAAATTTTATATAATGAATTCTTACACGACCCGTTTCGCGAACACGGTAGCCTCGTTTGGTGTAACTACGTACTAATTTTAAAAATAATTCTACATTTGGTACTAACAATGTTTGTCTAGCCTATGGTTTCTTTTTTAAATTTTATAACTTAATTATCTTAAGGTATAAAAGTGGTTTTTGTTAACTACCATAAACTCTACTAACAATATTTGGAATTTCAGAAAATTTTGAGTAATAAATTGATATCTACTTCCGTTGAGTAATAAATTATTTCTAAATTTTCTAATAAATTTAATTTTGTGCCTTTTTTCTCTACACAACGGATCTCAAAATCATCGTTAAACACATGATTTTCTCTGATAATATCGCTTGCTAATTTTGAGTCCTGTTTATTGTAAATAAAACTGCGTTTACATTCATTTATCCACTTTATAAAAGTTCTACCCGACTATCCAATATATGTTTTTGGATATGAATCACGTGTTAACTGATAGATCCTTGATTTTTTATTTCTATTACTTTTGAATTTTGTGTTTGTAGAAATTATGCTAGATAATTATTAGTTTTGGAAGCTATTTTTACATTATTCCTGTTAAGACAACTTTTAATTTTTAAAGAGAACTTTCCGCAGTATGTTATTATTTATTACCATCTCATATTCATTAATAGTTTTGTGCCCTAACTTGTTATTTTTTACTGGTTCTACTATTGGAACTTGCAATTTATTATTTCCAATCTATGAATCATACTGTGAAACGCTACTAATTTATATTCTATGGGATGTGAATACTTGTAATAGATAACAGTGTCAGTATGGTAAATTTGAAATTAATGTTTATGCAATGCTCTCATGATTGTTAAGAATTGTCTAAGAAGTTAATTGAACCGTTATCTTCAACCTCTACCGTGAATTTAATGTTTCTGTGAATTGATTTCAAGAAGTCTAAAATTGTGTTTAATTGTCTGTTTGTGCCTGTAAAATAAGTAATAATATCAACATACCGATACCAATAGACACATTTGTTACTCATTGTATGCTAATGAAAAAATTTTTCCATGTTATCCATGAAAATCTGTGCGAGTATGGGTCTTAACGGACTTCCCATAATCAGATCTTCTCTACTATTATAGTAAACGTTATTAAAAAAGTTATAGTTTTGGTTGGGACATGTTTTGAGTAGCTCTAGAATGTCTTGCATAATGATGTAAATTAACCTTGTTTTTTATTAATAAAGATTCAACTAAGTTTGTTGTATCTTCTCGGGTGATGTTAGCAAACAATTTTTGTACAATCGAAAAAAACTAGCTCAGCGTTATTAGTTCAGTAAATGTGTGCAATGTTTTTAATTAATTCACCTGAATTTTGTAAATGATTTAAAATAATATTTCATTTTCATAGGCCTTATCTTGAAACCTGAATTTTTGAGATCTGACTTTCAGTGACCAATATAACTATAGAAAAATAATTACCTGTCCAGGTAAACTTCCAGGATTATATTCAGATTCCAAGAGAACTGACGCGAATCCGACATTATCTGAAGTAACTAAGCAGTTTGTATTGTTCAGTGAAACAGGATGTACAGCATACCAGTTGATTGCTCCTATTATCTGATTGTCGGACGCTCTAGTAATTTTCAGTTGCCTAAGGGTTTTGTCAGTATTGTACTGGTACCTGAAATATAAAAGAACATTGTTCGTTTAGATTTAAGCCAACGAAATATCTATTATAGGTTCAAAAAAGCTTAGGGTTATATTAAAGTTAACAGTTTTTTTATTTCCCTAGTTTTGTTTTCAAAACGTTTTGCTAAAAGATACGTCGTCTTTATTATTTTTAAGTTGATCGACATTCTCAGAAGCGGTAATTTTTATTTTTTATATTTCATTTCATTTTCTACTTTATTTTATTCTATATTGCTTTTTATTATTTTGTTAAAAAGGTGGAAAAGGTGTTTTTCTCTTGCCCGGGGAGGTACCACTTCACATAAACATTCCAAGAGTTTCCTGACGTTTACGGCGCTGTGTATATGATTCGGTTTTTCCTTTTCCTTCCTTTTCTCTAACTTTTGTTTTCTTCCTTGTTTTACCAAAACGAATGTTATATAAAAAAATTATGATGGCTGTTCTTCGAGTAAAATATTCCGGAGTCAAAACACCTCTTCGTTCGGATTTCCGGGTCAGGGGTACTTGAGGCTCTCTACTGTCGAGAGAATACTTCTCAGTCACCTTTATTTGTGGCTTGGGCAACAACTTTAACTATGTTCACTACTACCTTCAATCCTACATGTTCTTCCTATTCAAATACAAAATATGCCATAAAAATGCAGCACCAATCACCTTTTCTTTACTGACTATGAACTTCTTCTGAGGGGTTACATTTGCGCTTACCTTCGTAGTAATCGATCCGTTACAAAACTTTGAACAGATCCGTTATCCTGTAACTCAAACTAGTCCTTAGAACTTCCACTAAATGTATTTATTATATCTACCACCCTTCCTCAGATAATTTCTTCAACGTGCTTTTCGACTTTTTGCTAAAGTGGATTTCCAAATATCTAAATTACCTTCCTCTATTATCAATATTCTTGGAGACTGTAAAACGCGGGACACGAAAGAAAACCGAGCGGTCCTTAAAATAAAGGTTCATAGTCTTAAGCAAGCGGAAAAGTAAAATTTGTGTACGCAACTAAATTTTATCTTATTTTATTTGTTGTAATAGTTTGCAGCTTCACCTATAAAGTGCGCCAGCTAAGCGGTACGGAAAATTCATCGAGGATTTAGTAAATTTTGCACTGGTCTACTTGTAATTGGGATGTACTCCACGCACTTGCCGTTAGAAGGTTCTAGCTATTTCCAGTGGTGCCTATACATTTCGAGCATTTGTTTTTATTTCTATATAAATGCGTTGCGTTGAATTTGAATTATTATTTCGAAGTAACGATGGCGAGCAAAAGAAGAAAAACATTTCGAAGCGGTGCACGTGAAGTTATTGCGAGCGTTATAGAGACCTGTACTAGAGAAGCAGAAAATAATAGTTTCATCATTTCAATTCAAAATCAAACAGAACGCGCTGCATTTTACACTGGTGTTTCGGAAAGTAGTGTAAGAAAAATTCAAAGAGAATATAATGATTGCTCATGTTCTACTTCACCTTTAAAATCTCCTGGTAAAAAAGACCCCGAATATCATACAAAAATAACATTGACGATGGTGAGTTTCAAGTAATTCGACGAAGAACAGAGGATTTTTATATAAACTTGAAGAAGGTTCCGACCTGCAAACCCCTACTTCGTGCTGCAAAGAACAAAATAGGTTTTCCGTACGGGTATAAAACCTTAAATCGACTTTTACGATTAAATGGTTTTGTTTGGCGCAAATAAACGAAAATTGCTCATTGAGAGACCAAATATTTTTCACTGGCGGAGAACTATCTATCAACTCTAAGGCAATATAGGCAAAAAGCACGCAATATTGTGCATCTAGACGAAGCCTGGAGATAATGATATGACAGTGAACAAATGCTGGCAAAGTGAAAGTGTTACATGTATTGTTCAGGGAATCCGCTCTGGTAGTCGCTTTATTATAGTTCATGCTGGTTCAGAAGCCGGATTTGTTTGTTCCAGATGCTGCTTTAGTTTTTCGCTCGGGACTAACAACTGGAGACTATCATGAACAGATGAATATAGATAATTTTGAAAAGTGGTTACTCGAGAAGCTTCTACCTAACATACCAATATAAAAGCATAAAACTAAAGGTCTTTTACGTAACCTCGGTCATACACCTTTAAGGCTGCCTCCATACATGTGCGGCAAAATAACAAAAAGTACAGTAAAAAAATATATTCGAGAGCGCAACACCGGTAAACTTTGAATTAAAGATTTAAATAAAATAACATTAGAAGCGATTGACTCTATATCGGCTGAAAATTAGAAATCGTTTGTTAAATATATTCGTTCTATTGAAGATAAATACGGGGAAGTAGATAACAAAATTGAAACGGTTATTGTCATTGTTATCATCATTTTTAGAGGAAGACAACGATTTAGAAGAAATCGAACCATTAGAATCACAGCCGTCAACCTCATAAATGGCTTAGTTTTTTTTCATATATTTTGTAAAATTGTTCATAAAGTAGCTGTCAATAAACTGCTTCAAAATAATTAATTTTCTGTTCAAAACCGGGTGTCAAAAAATATCTAATATTGCAATTAATATTTGAAAAACTACAGAACTCATACTTTTCCAAAATGAACACATCAACGTAGTTATAGTAGGGGAGCCAGCACTGATTCCAGTGAACAAGATTTATCAAAATTTTAACTTACTCAGTTCGACTTTGGGCTATTCGGGTATGCCGAAAGTGACCTTTTGTCTCCGTCTGTCATATTACTTTGTACAGGGGGCGTCATTGTGAAGTACTATACAGGGCGTTTCCTAATTGCGCGCTAATGTTAAAGGGGGATGATTCTTGGACCTTTTTAAGAAAAAAGTTTAATATGAACCTAAAAGTCTTAACTTTGGAGATACAGGGTTTTAAAAAAACATTTTTTTTTAAATCCCAATTCTGATGCTATTATAGATAAATAACTGTGTGAAATGTAATACACGTCTTTTATGCATAAAAGGGCATTTTTTATTAACAATCAATTTTTGAAATTTTTACCAGTGGCGTGCATATGTATTTATCCTGGGTAAATCCGTATGCTACTTAATGCATAGAAGACGTGTATTATATTTCCGCTCCAGTGGGTT
The DNA here is from genome assembly GCA_030620095.1 of Kuschelorhynchus macadamiae. Classification (NCBI taxonomy): domain Eukaryota; kingdom Metazoa; phylum Arthropoda; class Insecta; order Coleoptera; family Curculionidae; genus Kuschelorhynchus; species Kuschelorhynchus macadamiae. Next base: position 590,555 of record JAUTXW010002781.1, read on the forward strand.
CCCTTGACGACGGTCTAATTACTGTTTTCTGTCCTATGCAACAGGAAATGGTAGAATCCATGCCATCTCGTAATATTCGGCACTATAATATTTGATTGGGATGCGGGATTCCTCAGAATTTTTTTTGGAAATCTTGATGATTCTTGGACCTTTTTAAGAAAAAAGTTTAATATGAACCTAAAAGTCTTAACTTTGGAGATACAGGGTTTTAAAAAAACATTTTTTTTTAAATCCCAATTCCAATTGAAGCTATTATAAATAAATAACTGTGTGAAATGTGATACACTTAATGCTCAAAAAGCCTTCAGCACACGCATAAAAGGCAAAGATTTTACTTGCCAAAATTGTATTGACTACCTTTTGGTCGCTTGCCAAAAATATTAGTCAAAATTTCTGCAAAAGATCCTTTCTGCCCCTAACTTCTGGCTACAAAATCGTCTCCACGTCTAAAGTAAAAGCTGAGTTTTCTACCCTAGTCCCTCCTCAGCAATTCCTCGTTTCATCAGTACCAGCTCTGCCATAAACTCTACACGAATATACCTGCAGGGTTTAAAAGTGACGACGTACTCTCGAAATACCGTATAAACACTTGATATGGATATGGTAATCCATATCAAGTCCTCTGGCCTTGATGGTATTCCGGCCGTAGTCCTAAAAAAGTACGGTTCTGATTTCATTTTTCCTTAAAGTTAGAAATCTCATGGGCAGCTTGTTCCTAAAAAAGAATCCAAAATTATTCCCTCTAACTACAGACCCATATCCATTCTCCATTCATTATGAGTAAAGTAATGGAGAAGTAAATCAACATTGATCTTTTAAATTACTTTGACAGATATAAACTGAGTGGCAATATGGCTTCTGCCACCAAAAGTCATCTTACTTTCGTAACCCACAACTGAAACAATTCAACAGAATTTGACAGGAAAGTAAAAGTTATTGTCCTCAACATATCCAAAGTATTTAATCAAGTCTGGCCTGATGCACTTCTTACCAAATTTCCTGCCTATGGTCTTCTTTCACAAGTTTCTAGTTGGATTGCCATTTTTTTTAAATAGTAGTTGATGGCCATTTATCTGATTTTTACAAAATCAACACATGCCTTCCACAGAGTTTAGTGTAGGCACCTACACTATTCCTCCTGCACATACATGACCTGCTTTCTTCTACCAACAATCCTATTTACAACTATGCTGATGATAATACACTCCACCTCAACATACATCTTCCCAAAACTGTCTCCAAGACTGAAATTGACCATAGAAACAGAGTAATGACTTTATCCCTAACCGAGGACTTCCATGAAATCGTGCAATAGGGCAAAGCAAAGAACCTTGTCCAGTTTAACGCCACTAAGACACAATCATCTTTACTATCTCCTACTCCTCACACCATTTAAAAGACTAAGCAAATACTTCAATCCAAAGATTCCTTTAGCCTAGTTGGTATCACTTTTCAGAAAGACTTCTCTGGCATGGTCTCATGACCTCAATTGCCACTGCAGCCGCGAAGAAATTGGGTTTACTTTTCCGAGCCCGAAAATATTTTTCACGTGGCAACTTTTATACCCTTCACACTTTGCACATCAGACCCATCTTTGAATATTGCTCGCATATATGGGGAGCAGCTTCTCCTTTAATCACGACTCTGTCCAAAGGAGAGCTATTCGACTGATTTATAATCCAAACAAAACAAGGAAGCTTGCCTGACTAGGACTGTTTTATAGGTACTACAAGGGACTACTGTTCTGATGAATTATCATCCATTCTGCTTTCTTTAGTCGTCCCTGCCAGGGAGTCATGAGCATTGATCCCTTCACTGTCCAACTACAAAGACTAAGGACTTCTCACTTTGTCCGCTCATTTATTTCCTGAGTATGCACGTAGGCCCTCGGCCTTCGTGATCTGCTCATAGACAAAAAGAAAGTCGCAAATAAGAAAATCGTGACTGAATTTTTATAAAAAAAATTTGCTAAGACCTCGTTTCTGTATAAAGGTATGTGCTCTGTTAAACAAAATTAGAATTTGTTTTTAAAAAAATACCGTATCTCGTTTAAATTATCGTAACTACACTTATAATTTTAAAGAGCAACAATAAAACAATAATTTAGTCGTGTGTATAGATGCATTAAAGGCAGAGTAAGTAATAGTGAAAATAACATCGTATCTTCACAACCGATTGTATCAGAGTGGTATATACCATATTATCCGAAGAAGAAAGAAGAAATGAGTCTTTTTGCAACAAGCATGTTAAGATAAAGTGGTGCTATTTGCAAAAATGTTTCCATAAGCTATGTTTCTTAAAGGTGCAATGCTGTTGCGCGATATCACACTTTTATTTGTTTAAAAAATTATTGTTAACCAAAATAAAAAAAAAATACTAGGATCAAGAAGAAGGTTTTTAGTATAGCTTGTAAAATTGTGTAAAATTTTGTTTTATTTCTCTAACACTACTAACTTATCGGTAACTGGAATTCCCAATGTTGTTTATATGTTTAGAGTATACTAGCTTTAAAATTTGGAGGCAAAATAAAAGCGGTTAATGGAAATAAATAAACCTCTCAGGATAAAAATAAAATATAACCTTGTAAATGAAAATAAATAATTTGTGCTACAAAAAATGCTCCAAGGGTAAGAAAAAGCTTAAAAGCTACTAACTTTAACTCGCACATAAAAAAATATAAGCATTTTCAAAACCAAGAATATGAAGTAAAGGAGAATAGATAAATAACTTCGTAAATATTTGCTGAGCAAAAAATTATTAAAACTGATTTTAACAATAAAATAACTGCTTTAAGTTTGAAATTTATAAATTATAAGTTTTTATTTTTATAAACTCTGGGTTGATACCTGGAACTAATGGCACCTTGACGATAAACTTGCCAATACTTTTTATAACCATGTATCTTAACATAAAAGAAGGTTATTAATATACATTTAAATATGCAACGTGATTTGATCCAGCCATATTTCTGTTGCCAAAATCACTTTGATTGTCGTTTCGAAGAACTATTAAAACTTGTGTTTTAACTGTAAGAAAGCGTCCATATTCTCTAAGAGACCAAGTTTCAAATGACTAAACTAGAAATAAGGCATCATCAGACCTACAATTAATATAACAATTGTTATATTAATTGTAGGTCTGATGATGCCTGAAAAGGCGAAACACGTGTAACCGCATTATACTATTTTTGACTGAGACCGAGACTTTGTGTCTTATTTCTAGTTTAGTCATTTGTGTTTTAAAACAAAATATTTTTTTCACTTTCCCCGTAAAGTTGGAATTGTGAAAAATAACCCTCCAAGATTTTTTTTAAAATTTTTACGTTTCAGGGTCCCTAGATGCCCAAAAACATGTTTTCTCAATCGTCGGTCTATCGGTCTGTCTATTCGCAACATAGCTAAAAAAATACTAATCCGATTGACTTCAATTTTGGTCAAACATTAAGAGTTGATATGGGGATAACCTGGTAACATCTTGGTACCTTCTACCTTTGGTAGAAATCCAATATGGTAAAATAAAGTAGCGGAGTAGCTAAATATTGAAAAATTATTTCTAAGAAAGTACTTATCCAATTTAGCACAAAAATAAAATGTTTTGAGAAAATCAACTAGAACAATTTTGGTGCGAATCCAAAATGGCGGCGTAATAAGATATTTAAAAATTCAACCTGAAAAAACTACTTAATGGATTGATTTGAAATTTTGCGCAATAATTATTTATGGTATAGAGTTGAACTGATAAAATTGTGGTACGAATGGAAAAAAAATTAATTTGAAACATGATTAAACTGGTATGGATTTAACAAAATGGGACAAAATGACTATTAAGGAATTAAGGAATTAAATATTGTTGGACACAGCGGTTGGGGTTAGACCGTATCAAATTGGAATTACTCTCCGACGTTTCGTCTGAAAATATATACGTCACAATCGAGAATCGCTATCAGGTTAAGTCACTATCCGGGAAAGTCTCAAACCTGCGAAAAATTCTAAACAAATAATCAAATATCATGCCGAATTCAAATTAACCGCTTAGATCACAAAAAATAAGTCATTTTTTTTCAAGAAATTTGCTTTGATCTACAGACACAAACATAATTTTTTTTACATTAAGTTATATTTATATCTCCTACAACACCATTCTATAAAAGGCACTACACATTACTTGGTCAAATAACTTATATTACAATATGACGTGTTTCAATCACAACGTAAAAACTTAATTAAAGGGATGGAACCTCAGTATATTCAAGTTCTGTCATTGTTTAAGGGATATAGTACCTCTACGAAACGGGAATAAAAAACCCTTTTTAAGGTAGAAAATATGTGGGATGGAACCGCTAAAAATTATGTGTAAACTTAAATACTTTAATGATACTATTCTTTCTTTCCGAACAAGTCGCCGAAAGAAGAGGCCGCGTTGTATTTGTTGCGTCATCGACCTTTTTGGAGAGGAACAGAAAGCACTAATAATCTGTTCAATGATTCCTGCTCAAAACACTCATATTCAAATTTTATGTATTGCATCAGTCGTCAATCCCCTTCGGAAATGAAACTGACTAGATGGGAAGACTGAATGAATGAATTTAGATGAAAAATCATTAGAAATAGGAAGCTAATTTTTAGATACGCTATTATTTCACTTAAAAATAGCAATAAATTCCATAATACCTTTAAAATATTGTCATCAAATCTTTTTCAAATTAATTTTCAACTTCTGTTGGACAATATATAACATGCGTCCCTGGTGATAGCAAAATAATAATCAAGAAAATAAAAAACTAAAGATATTCGGCTCTCAGTTGATTAGCGAGCACTTTTCTGGCATTAATACCTGGATTCTCGAAGGACGTTTTTCGACCAAATTAAGGATTGCTGAAGTAGTGCCAATTAAAAAAAAGGAACTGTCAATGATATCAAGGACTACCGTTCAATCTCAATACTATACGTAGTTTTCAAAAATATATGAGATGATTTTTATGTGAAACTTTAATTTCTTTTTTAATCTAAATTCAATCTTGAAGCCTAGTAAGTTTGGTTTCCGGAAAGGACTATTAACCATCGATGCAATTTTAAAGCTAATAAAATTTCTATATGAGTGTTTAGATCTGGGAGACTTTATTTTATTTTGAAAATGAATAAGATATACCTAGGCACGATTATGATTAATAGCAACAAAAAATTTTTTTGTGAATCAACTAACGTCACTAATATTTATAAGCTTTAATTTTTGTTCCAAAAAAAGTCATTACTATCAAGTTTTTACCATAAAATGTATTTTTTCTAACATATTTTTCGATACAGGAAAAATAAAATACAGTTTTTCCAAATTTTTGATAATTCACCTAATCTAGTTGTAAAATAGTATATTGCATACATAGAATAGTACTATAAAACTACGCCACTGAAGTCCTACTTGAACAGAGACCGAGCACACTGCCGTTGTCCAGCGGTGACGTAGGGGTGTTTAACTTAGAACGTTCGAACTCTAGATTAGGAAAACATATAGATAGAATTGGGAGGGAAACTGGAATAGAAATATCTGATTTTTAGTTTGTGAAGAGTGGTGTACCCCAGCTGTCAATACTGGGGCCCTTATTGTTTACCAGTGGGGGCTATTAAGGTGAAGTAGGTGAAGCGCTACTTCACCAGGAAAAATAAACAAGCATCATCTAACTATATTTATTATATATTTCTTAAAATTTTACTTTTCACGTTCATTTATTCACCTAATTGGCAAAAGATAAACTGTACATCCAGAATAAATATTTTACTTGACCGTTGGCGGCATGTCTTTTTAAAACTTTCAATCGAGCTTTATTATAACAACTAAGACAGTGGCGCAAACCGCTTCGACTTTGCTGGAGGTGCTGTGTTTAGTTTACGATTTTTCTACTATGTTGCCATGACAAAGCGTACGCGATGACGTCGAGCGCATGGAAGAATAATGTTAACCAGCGTCATACAACGCTCTTGGTGAATTTCTGCCGCAGTATACTATACCAACGGCTTAAAAATGAGCTTGGTCTTATTTTTTCCAATGAGAGTAATTGGAATATACAGGTGGAATGTGTTTTCTTTTCACCGAGGTTTGTAGACTATTTTATTTACAATCATACCTTTTAAATGCAAATGACGCTTTTTGAACCAAATATAAATATGTGAGAAGTTAACATAGTAAGACTCTTGTATAACCACAAGCTTCGCCACCATTAACAAATAAAAAGTCGAATAGCCATTTTGACAGTGGTTACTATAGTACTAAACAAGCCAAGCATACAAACTTGTGCATTTTTGATAGATTGTGATCAAAAAAGTGTTTTCGAATACAATGAGTCATTCAGAAGAAATTTTACCTCAGTGGAAATTTACCCGGGTCGAAAATGATCACCCCCAGGTAAATGCAACATCGTCTCTACTAGAAAGTCTGGAAACGGCCGTTGACAGCTTGCGATGAGTCATCACTAGCAGTTAATTTTTGTTGTTAACTGCTGTCTTAGCTACTAAACTGCTAAATTAGAACATTAGTATTTTTCAACTATTTCTTTACATATTTGTGTTAGTTTTGAGACTGGTGCTATAAAACTTTCGTCAAAATAGAAACTTGTGGTAATGAGGTTAACGCTTAAATTCTAATAAAAAGTGGATTTTCAAAGAAATATTTTTATTTAGAACAATGCTCTTTATCTATTGTGTACCTAATTGCAATGATAACTATCCGAAAGGACCTAAGGTTCATTTTTTTGGGTTTCTAAAGGACGAAGAAAATCGAAAGAAGTGGCTTCATGCAATAAAAAGAAAAAGTTTTACTCCAACAAAAGCATTCATAGCATAACATAACTGTTTGAAGTTATTATTTAATTTTAGTGGAAAGCACAGGTTGTACACATTTTACCAAATTTCTTGTAGAAGGTAATTATAAATGGTTTGATGTTTCTCTTGATGATATATACGTTTATACATCTACACTCCCATTGAGACAAATCTCACTTCCACAATCTGAGCCTTACGATTAGATCACCCCCATTTTGCACCCATTTATTTCAAAATTAATAAAAATATTATCAAAACAATTCACTTTTCACGAATTGGACTGTGTGTGTATGAGCTAGGTAAAAACTAAAAGAAAAGAATAGTTAAGTTAACCACTCAGTTTTACTATAGCTATCATCTACTTTATTAAAATCTACATTGCAATCTCCCGGAACCAAAATGCTCACTTTGGCATTGAAACTTTGTGCCAAATTTAATACATGGTACATTAACAAAATTCTCGATGTTTGCAGGTTCTGATATCAAGAATAAAATCAAATTAGCTTTTTAAAATTATATTAGTCTCTTATCCGTAGTTTAAGTTGTACATATGTATGTATGCATATATATGTGTATCTGTTAATGAGTTTGTGAATAAAAGTGTGATAAAAATGTAGATATTTTTTCATTTCCTTAAAGAAATTTGGTAGGTTAGTTTATCATAATAAATAATAGAATATTACTTCAGATTAAGAAAATATTTCCTCTGACAGAAAAGACTAAAGATTTTACAAAAACTAGAAAATTCGTTAAAAAGATCTGGTTTCTCTTTTCAACTAATTTTACAGAAGCAGGTTTTGTTGCGTTATGTTTTCCTACAAATTGGAATTGAAGTAAATTTGTTAGACAAAATTTTGTGTTATGTGGCTACATATGAAACCGACAAAAAAAGCACTGTTTACGCTAGAAGGTGCTTTATATCATTCGTGTGTTAAACAAACACTATAGTATTTGAAAGATGAGATAAAATTATTTAAAGTTTGTTTGTACTAGGTGTATTGTTAGGTGATTGACTGTTCAATAAATCAAAAATGGCTAACATATGCACAACTATTTTATTTGAGATTTTAGGAGAAAAGCTTATTCTTCTTAAAAAGTTTAGCTTATCTAAAATAGGGTACGAAATAAATATTAAAATAGGAGTTTTCAAAACAAAAAAAAAATTGAAAATTCAACGTTTTAGAAAACTAAATTCAAGTGCCTGCAAATACAAGTCAAAAAGTTTTTTGATAATAGACTTTTTGAGTAAATTAATGGTGAATCTGTAAAAAAATGCCTTATTTTTACATGTTTACCATTAATTTTCTCAAAAACTATGTCTATTATCATAGATATGTTATTTAAATATAGCTAGAGATATTGTTTTATCAGTTAACCAGAAATAATAGTAATAGTCAAAAAAATGTTTTCTAAATACAAAGACCTCCAATACCTTAGGTCAAGCAATAAAAATTTTCTAGTATACTTTCCGGAAACGACAATATCTACTTATTTTATTTCTGCCAGCAAAGAAGTAGGCTTTTTTACAACAAATATATAAATAAAATATCTTTCTGTGCAACTTTAAAAGACATAAGTAACAATATTTTCTCTCTTCCACTCAGTATAGCAGGTAATCTTTATATCAAAGGGAATTCTGAGCTTTTTTGTATTGTGTAATATTTAAAATTTGTTTCAAATATATAAAATATATTTTTTAAAATTGTCTTGAAAGGTATACTTTACTTTACCTATTCCGTTGGTCTCCAGATATTAAGTTTCTAAATGGTTTTCATTAAAGATCCTCTTGTTATGTTAGAGTGGTGTATCATTTCGGTTTAGGATCCAGTAAAAAAAAACAAAAGCCTTTTTTTAAATTGTTGAAGTTTCGACAATTTATTGTTGCATCTCAGAACGCATATAAATTTTATATCTTACATGAAACCCATATTATCAGTTTTTACCTACTCCGCTGATCCGCCGATATTTCCTAGCGCCAAATAATACACCACTCTAACATAAAGTACGGGACACGAAAGAAAACCGGGCGGAGTCAATTGGTTTAGGAAGGTCGGCCAAGAAATCTCTTTAAACCAGTGATGTCCCGTCATTCTTACGCACTCCAGATAATTAAAAAATGTAACTATGCTTAATGAACCTTTTTCTATATTTGTCTGTTTTCTTGATTTATGATGATGAATGATTTAATTTTGATTTTTCTTGATCGATTTACCTATAAATATATTTTTTCTTGAGTTCTGCCATTAAAGGTTCCCGGGCTACTGCCTACGTCCACTATTATTGAACCACCTAGTATAGTATAGTGATACATCCAGTGATCGAGATTTATCAAAATTTTAATTTATACAGTTCGACTTTGGGCTATTCAGGTATGCCTAAAGTGGCCGTCTGTCTCGTTTTGTCATATTACTTTATACAGGGGCCGTCATTGTGAAGTACTATACAGGGCATTTCCTAATTGCGTGCTGATGTTAAAGGGAATGTTTTTATGTCTTAAAAGTCCTAACTTTTGAGAAAAAAGAAAACATTTTTTTTATCCCAATTCTGATGCTATTGTATGCTATATCAAAAATTAATTGTTATTAAAAAATGCCCTTTTATGCATAAAAGACGTGTATCAAATTTCACACAATT